>QJPP01007473.1:0-197347 GCA_003996215.1 Jaltomata sinuosa | reverse complement strand
ATTGCTATAACATTTTTGAGTAACCCAAATAAATTTAGGCTTTGAAAATTCAACACATACAATCAGATATTATGCACCAAATGGCACTATATATTAAAGAAGAAGAAGACACTACATGAACAAAGTGCCTGAACGTTTGTTGCAGAATGTTTTGGCATCTTTTAGCCACATCAAAATGAGTAGTTTTATAATGTTATTAGTGAAGATGAAAAGGTTGTAGAATAGTAATGGGACTTAAAGGCAACTATTTTCAATTTCTATTTTAATGTATGTTTAAAACGTTAAAGACTAATTTATTCAAGAGAAATTATGGTAAATTTGATAGTAATCTCTTCAACTTCTTAACAGAACCTTGGTTGTAGGAACTAAGAGTTGTATGTACGTATAAAAGGTTTAGGAGTAATTTATTCAAGAAAAAGTGGTGTAAATTCAATGATAATCTCTTGGACTTCTTAATAGAACATTAGTTGTAGCAGTTAAGAGCCTTTATTAAAATTGATAGTGATTTATTGTTATAATTATTTAGAGAGAAGGCACAAGTAACCCTATACTATACCTCAAGTTGCTATGACACACCTAAATTTTATGGGGATCCTATTACCCCCTTAAATTCATTTTTTTTTGTATTTTTGTGCTCCTTTTTGCTGACGTGACTGCCAAGTGGCAAAGTTTCAGAATATTTTTGTGCTGACTTGGCAGCCATATCAGCACAAAAGGAGTACAAAAATACAAAAAAAATAAGTTAGGGAGGTAATAGGACCCCTGTAAAGTTAAGGTATGTCATAGCAATTTCGGTTATAGTCTGGGGGTACTTGTGTCTTAGCTCAATTATTTATTTATGTTTCTTTTCTCATTTATCATGATAATACAAAATTATTATTTTTTAAAAGGTAATTAAAATATTGCTATTTAATATTTAATTAGAAGTTTTCTTATATTTACTGTAAGGGCAAAATCGTAATCTAACTTTGAGTTTAGGAGCTTCCCACTTTTAGTATAATATGACACTAGTTTTTTAGCATGTGTGTTGCACGTGTATGCCGAGTCATGTCGTATATATTTTTTAAAAATATAATATTTCTTCGTCCCAATTTATGTAGCACCGTTTGACTTGACACAAAGTGTAAGAAAAAAAATAATGACTTTTAAAATTTATTGTCTAAAACAATCTTAGATATTTGTGTGACTATACCTTACTCCTTCCCTTCATCTTTACTTATTCAGTATTGACTTGACATATCCTTTAAGGAGCAATAAATAAAATGTCAATTTTACTATATCACCCATAATTATTACAAAGTCATCTAGTGTTGAAAAATGAATTGAAAATAATTAAAGCATTAATAATAAGGATAAAAAGGTATAAAATGGTAAATTAAGTTATTTTTAAATATAAAAATGTAACATTGATCTTTTTAGAACATACTATAAAGGAAAGTGTGAAATTGAGACAAGGAGAGTATTATTTAAACAAAACATCAAGTAAATAATTATACTTAACTAAATATGTATTTTTTTTACTCGAACAATATTGATCGTTGTATGGTGATTTGTTTGTTGAAATCAAAATGATTAGATATCAGTTCATAAAATATGATATTCAGTTACATATAATTGTCAATGAAACACCTTGTAAATTCAAGCTCCAACATCACAAAAGCCACGGATTGATTTATCATCTCTAATTCTTTCAAGAATTTCACCATTATTTTCAACAAAAGTTTAGCTTCTCATAATCACGATCTAATCTGGCATTACCAATATAGTTGCTTTTATATTGATTTAAAGAAGTCCGTCCTCTTTCTACATGATTATTAAAAAAAATATTCTTGGATCTTTGTCTTTGAAAATTTAACAACAGTTGATGTCATTGCTAAAGACAATAAAATAATATAATACAAATTTAAAATGATATTACCTATTCACCTACTGATATTATAAGCCTGAAAATACCTTCTTCTTTTTTTCCTCCCTGAAAATACCTTCATATCTTGAAGTTTTGTTTGGCCTTACTAATTAACGTATTTAAATTACTCTTTCTTTTTAACCCAATCTAAATGAATATTTTTGTACATTGTTAATAGGCACACCTTAGTTTGAACAATTTAATATCCCGCGTTGGCAATAGCTATTTCAGTATTATTTTAGTTAGTATATTGAAAAATATTTAATTACTAAAAAATTAATAGGACAAAACAAAAAATTCTTTTGATTCAATATTATATCAGTACGAAAAATAGCAATTTTCAAATGACAAACTTACACCAAATTTTAAAAGTCCGTTTCAAGCAAACAACAAAATTACCAATAATGATAAATATCTCATCTTTGACGTCAATTCATATATTTAAAAAAAAAATCCATTCCAAGATAAGTTTATGTAAACTTTGCAATGATCAAAAGTAGATCAGCACTTAAAGAAAGAAAGTCAACAAAGCACAAAAATTGGTAAAGCCTATCAAGTTAAATCCACTGTTACACCCAAACGAATTAACTTATGAACACGTATTAAAAATACAGTGTACAGCCAAATGAATAGGATCCAAATTGAAAAAAAAAACTAATTAATTATTTCATGATTTTATAAAATAACAAATATTTAACAATTATTTTTAACCAAAGTGAAAAATAGCCACTCACTTTGAGAGGTTTACCTGAGAGCTTCATAGCAGCTCTAAGGGATGACAGAAATCAGAACTGGAAAAAATCCCTTATAGGGACGGTTCAAACCAGTTTAGCCTATGGCCCTGTTTAATTTAACGCCTATCCTAATTTGTAAATTTTTTTGAATGATGAGAATTCTCTGAATACTTTAATATTAAGTATAAAATTACATGGTTATGATTATTTGTCTGGTACTGAAGTTATATGTATTTGTTATAGAATTTACTATAAACCATTATACACTTTGAACCCTATGTGTAAAATCATGGATTTTAAAAATGAAACGATTCTTATAGAAACAAATTTTAGTAAGTCTAAAGTTATAACTAGAAGGCCTATTAAATGGGATGAAATTAATTTTCCTAAAGAGTGGGTGATCGAAGAGGCTGTTCCACCCAAAAATAATATAAATCCTGATATTTCTGACATTGAGCAAACTCCTGATGGGACGGTGAGAATCAAATTCACTGACCAAAATTTGTTAATGAGTTATGCTGATAATATAGGCTTTTCTTCTAGAATGTTTAGATCTAACTCATCTTATATATCTCCTACTGATTATATTGTTGATATGCCTTCCAGAGCGTCTACTTCTCAGATCAGAGAAGAAGATAATTCTAGAGTATCTACCTCTGATATGAGAGAGGGAAAAAGAGTTGATAATATCAAAATTGAAAATCATATAGTTACCCCTGATATGGACCCTACTTTGTCGAAAATGGACTTTCCAAATGGTTTACATGGATAGATCAGAACTTATTGATTTTAGACAGGGATCACCGGTAAGAAAGAAAATTTCAAATGAATTTTTTCAGTCCAAATGGGAATCATTTAGAAAATGGTTTTTCAAAAATTTCAATAATGATCAACATACATATTTTCCAGAAGATTTTTATAATGATCTTTCTAAAGTAAATAAAGCTATAGCCTTTGTACCATGGTTCATGACAAAATATGTTTATAACTATATTTCTATTTTAGAACAAGATTATAAATTATCTGATGGTACAATTACCAAATCTCTCCTACCTCCTCAACAATCTTTTCAAATTGAAAAAGATAATAAAACTGTATATTTTACTGCATTTGCAGAATTATTTGATGAAAATGACACTGCTCTTATTACATCTAAGCATGTTAAAATGCTAATAAGACAAAACAATTACACGAATGTTTATGTGAGCATTTTAGGAGAACATATTCTCTCTTTACATGATAAAATTAGTCATTTATGTTCTGAATTACAGAAGTCCAAAATCCCTGATAAAGGGAAGGAGAAGGCTACTCCTACTATCCAACCCCCTCCAGAGATTAAGGATTTTAAATTATCAAAGCTTGATAATATTGAAAGGTTGCTTCAAGAAAGGTTTGAAGGATTAAATATTAATCCCCTTCAATTAAGTGAAAATGAGGCCACTGATAGGAATACTCCAAATGAGATTAATAAAATCTCATAAAAACATGCTAGAAAACCAGTTCAAAGGATGTACTATTACCCTAGACCGACTCCTCAAGACATCCTTCTTGAAGAACAAGAATATTATGTCTCTAACAGTTTTAGTGGGACAGAAATTTATGAATGGAATATTGATGATTTTACTGACAGACAGATTTATACTCTGGCACACAGAATTCTTATGTATAGTACGATTTGCAAGGCCAACAAAAATTCTGAAAAGGATACAGCTAACATGATTATTGCTGGATTTACAGGCCAATTAAAAGGGTGGTGGGATAATTATCTCTCAGAATCTCAACGAATGACCATTTTAAATGTTGTTAAGGACGAAAGTGGAATGATTCCAAATGTAGTCTACACCTTGGTCCAAACCATTATAGAACATTTTTCTGATAGATGGTCAGACAATAGTGAGACCATTAGGACTATGCTCCAAAACCTTAGATGTAAAACCCTCACGTCTTTTAGATGGTACAAGGACGTTTTCTTATCTAGAGTAATGGAATTACCCGAGTGTAATAACTCTCATTGGAAATCCAAGTTTATAGACGGACTCCCTGCTTTATTTGCAGAAAGGGTTAGAAAAGCCCTTAGAGGAGATGGGGTGAGTATTAATTACGATTAGTATACCTATGGAAAACTTATAAGTGTTTGTACCCAAGAAGGTCTCTCTTTATGCAACGAGATCAAGTTGAATCAATAAATAAAGAGATATCACTTGAATGAAAAACAACAATTAGGAGAATTTTGTGAGCAATTCGCAATAGACATACCTGAATCCTCTAAAACGACTAATAGACATAGAGGAAAAAGAGATTATAAGGAAAAACCTTATAGACAACACAGGAAAAAGAAACGCTTAGACAAGCGTGAAAAAAAAGAAAAATGAATTATAAAGAGAAAAAGGAGTTTTATAAGAATTATAGACCAAATGTTTGCCACAAATATGGTAGAATAGGCCATTATGCAAGAGATTGCAAAGTCAAGGATAAGATTAAAAACCTTGACCTAGAGGATAATATTAAGGATTCTTTATATAAAATCCTCCTTAACTCTTCTTCGGAAAGTTCTAGCCAAAACAATAGTGATGGGGAATCTTCTACAAGTGAAGACCTAAAAGTTCTTCATGAAGAAGACTACATGTCCTCATCAGAGGAAGAATGTACGTCTTGCCAGATTGGCTAACCTTGTGATAATAAAGACAAGGATGAATTCTATCAATTATATTCTCAGTTCAAAGACTTGAATATCAATGTCATCAGTAATGATAATTGGATGGAAATTCATTTTTGTCTTTATTATCACAAGGTTGGCCAATATGGCAAGACGTACATTCTTCCTCTGATGAGGACATGTAGTTGATTATAAAGTTGTCATATGACGTCTTGTCCTCTACTCTTTAGCAATCTCCTTTCCTTTGGACTTGTCCGAGCTAGAAGATTCTTCTATCTGGTTCTTGAACTGTTGTAGAAACATTTTAATATCCATTTCTTCTGTGCTATGAATACTCTGAGATTCTCCTTCTACACAGTTGTCTTCTTATTCATTAGAAGTGGTCATGGATATATTATCTGAGAATTCATTACCCATATTTTTTGCTAAATCTTTTTTAACTTCTTCCATATATGATGCAAGAAGTTCAGACTTAGAAATAGTCCCTTGTTTCATCTGTAATTTTCTGGTTATATGTTTAAAAGGACTAATATTATCCTTTTCCTGTATAACTTCTGTTTGATTTTTGCTAGTCTCAATAGCCACATTAATTGAGTCTATTATTTCGCGTCCATGAAGTTTTCCCTCCATATCTCTCTGGAGTAATTTACTCCAAAATTTTGTATGAAATTTCCTTTTTAAGCAAGGAAACTCTTCTTCATTTGTATGAACTTCTATGGTCCATTTCATTATCCATGGGATAGAAAATTGTATAAAGAAATACATTAAGGATATTCCCTTAAAATATATGTCTTCTTGTTGTAATCTTATTATTTTGGGTGAAACATCAACCCATTCAGCATATAATTTTTTATAATCCTCTGGAAGGATATTCAAAGTTGGACCATATAAAGTCCACCACTGACAGAACCAATTTGGTATATGTTGTCTGAAAACATTTGAACATATTTTAATGAACCATGAATGCTTCTTATTAGCATTCTCATATAATAAAGCTTTATTAAAGCTTTCAATGTAGTCCCAGTAATTAAACTTAACAGCTATTCTTTGTTCCGGATGGGTGTATTCTCTTTCCTTCATCGTACTGATTCCCCATTCTTCTGGGGTAAATATCTTTTTTATAATAATTTTTGAAAAGTTATAAACTTTCTTGGTATTTGCTGGGAAAAAATGCTGGAATTCAGCAGACCCAATAGATGAGAGTATAATCTCATAATGCATTCTATATTTATATGTTGGGACAACATATGATGCCGTATCGAAATATCTTGACATGATTTGCCATGGATCCTCTCTCCATTGTAAATCTCTTGGCTCAAGAAGAAGTATTACTTCATCTTTCTCATTTTTATCATGTATCTCAATATTTTCACCTACTTCGTCATTGACGACAGCTGAATATGATGGTGGTGCATTGTTCTGAGGTTGCCTTGATTGTATAAAATTCATGAATTATATATACATTGGATGTTCGGTACTAATTCCCGAGATACCTGTAGAAGTACCTGTAGAGGTACCTGCAATGTTTGAGGCTATTAGCCTCTGGTTTTCAAATTGAGCCAGAATATTATTTCTGCTCATGGATGCTCTTCCTCTTCCTCTTCCTCTATTAGAGGAAGAACTTCCCGATGACCGCATTATCCTGTATTCAGAAAATTAAGAATTATTAACTTAAATATTCTCTAGTAAGGAAATCGGGAAGACTATTATCTGTTCTCTTCTTATAATGTATCTCAAAATCAAATGGTGCTAATAAAGCTTGCCATCTTGCAAACATTTGTTTAGAAACATCATGTTTTACATCTTTATTAAAGATGAATTTAACTGTTTGACAATCAGTTTTTATGATAAACTTTTGATTATATAAATCTCCTTGGAATTTTAAAACACTTTTGACTATGGCTAGAATTTCTTTAGCTACAGTAGCATAATTTTTTTGACTATTGTTATATTTCCCTAAATAGAATTGTATAAGGTATTCTTGTCTTTCAGCCGGAGAGATTTGTTTTAAAATTCCCCCATAATCAATATCAGAGGCATCTGTCTCCACTATTTTTTGCCAATTTGGATTAGCCAGAGTGAGACATGGTAGGTTATTAATCTTTGCCTTAATATGCTTGACTGCTTTTGTATGATTATCAGTCCAAGCTTTAGGGCTTTTTCTTAACCTATCATATAATATAGCTGTGTCTTTAGCTAGATCCTTTATAAAAGGAGAAATGTAATTTAAACTTCCTAAGAAACGTTGAAGCTGAGTTTTATCAGTAATAACGTCGGGAAATTTAGACGCAAACTCAATACTTCTCTGAATTGGAATAATTTTTCCTTTTTCAATATTATGACCCAAGAATCTAACATTGGTTTGAAAAATACGCATTTTTGGTCTAGATATAACCAAACCATTTTGAATTATAATTTTCTTAAATAGGTCAAGATGCTTAAAATGCATTTCTAAGATTTTTGAGAATACCAAAATATCATCTATATAAACAATGATAAAATTGCTAAAAGGGTTAAAAATATCATTCATAATTTTCTGAAATTCAGAAGGGGCATTTTTTAACCCAAAAGGCATAACATTCCACTCATATTGTCCCATTGGGACGTTAAATGCTGTTTTATATTTATCTTTTTCAGAAATTTGAATTTGCCAATATCTTGATTTTAAATCAAATTTTGAAAATATTATAGCTTCATGCAGTCTATCTAATAAATCTTTTTTATTAGGAATAGGATATCTAATCCATTTCAAAACTTTATTTAGGGGTTTATAATTTATGACCAGTCTGGGTACCCCCTCTTTCTTGCTCTGCGTGCTTATTAACATAGAAAGCAGTGCAGGACCATGGAGATTTTGAGGGCCTTATTAATCGCTTTTGAAGAAGAGTATCAATCTCACTTTTACATAAATCCAAATATTCTGAATTCATTTGGCAAGGTCTTGCCTTAGTGGGAATATTATCCTCAGAAAATTCTTCCTCATAAGGAAGACTTACCACATGTTTTTTCCTTTCCCAAAATACATTTGGGTGATCTCTACATATCTGTAGAGAGAATTGATTCTTTAAAATTTCAATTTTTCCTTGGATCTTGGGATTTTGTAAAGTCTCTTCTATAGTAAGACTATAAATCTCACTTTTAAGAAAATTAATTTGTTTATTTTTTAAAGAAATCATATCTTTAACTTCATTAACGAATTTTGAGAATGGTTGAGATATAAAATCTATTCTCATTTTTCTTCCTTCAAAGGTACCTGTTATTCCAGTCTCATCCCAGAGAGTTATGGATAAATATGCCAGAAACAAGGCATTCCTAAAATAATTTCGTTAGAAATGTTTTTTATTAAAACAAAACTTTCAGGCATACATATATTATTTATACAAATATATGCTTTAGGGATTTTATATTCAATATCCATTTTATGACCACTAGCATTTCGAAGACTATGAGTAGTTTTCTTAAAATATTTTGATGGAATTAATCCTTCCTGAATGCAATTTAAATCAGCTCCGCTATCAATAAGAGCAACAAAATCTTTTTTTAAGTTATAATCAATAAAAAGAGTTATTTTTGCCAAAGGTTTATGAGCCGTAATTAGCTCGATCATCTCAAAGAATAAATTCTTACTACTTGTAAATTCACTAGAGATATCAGGAAAATTATCTTCAGGGATATCAGGGGTGTTATCATCAACCATAACCTGTTTCCCATTACCTTTATTTTCTATATTACTAATTCTCTCATCAAGAACCATATTATGATTCTTCAGAGAAGATATTTCTTTTTTGAGATTATTAATCTCCTCAATCAAGTCTTGAATTGTAGTGGGAATATGACCCCTTTGAGACCTAAGTTTTAACTGTCTCTTTACTTCTGCCATGGTATAAGCATTATGATGAGCGGTATTATTTTTAGGAATACTAGTATTATTAGTGGAAGTGCTAGTATTACCAATTTTGTCAATAATTTGGGATCTCAGCGTTGGATCATCAATCATCTTGAGAATTTCCATCCAATTATCATTACTGATGACATTGATATTCAAGTCTTTGAACTGAGAATATAACTGATAGAATTCATCCTTGTCTTTATTATTATCACAAGGTTGGCCAATCTGGCAAGACGTACATTCTTCCTCTGATGAGGACATGTAATCTTCTTCATGAAGAACTTTTAGGTCTTCACTTGTAGAGGATTCTTCCCCATCACTATTGTTTTGGCTAGAATTTTCCAAAGAAGAGTTAAGGAGGATTTTATATAAAGAATCCTTAATATTATCCTCTAGGTCAAGGTTTTTAATCTTATCCTTGACTTTGCAATCTCTTGCATAATGGCCTATTTTACCACATTTGTGGCAAGCATTTGGTCTATAATTCTTATAAAACTCCTTTTTCCCTTTATAATCCATTTTTCTTTTTTCACGCTTGTCTAAGCGTTTCTTTTTCCTGTGTTGCCTATAAGGTTTTTCCTTATAATCTCTTTTTCCTCTATGTCTATTGTCTTTTTAGAGGATTCAGGCATGTCTATTGCGAATTGCTCACAAAATTCTCCTAATTGTTGTTTTTCATTCAAGTGATATCTCTTTATTTGTTGATTCAACTTGATCTCGTTGCATAAAGAGAGACCTTCTTGGGTACAAACACTTATAAGCTTTCCATAGGTATACTCATCGTAATTAATACTCACCCCATCTCCTCTAAGGGCTTTTCTAACCCTTTCTACAAATAAAGCAGGGAGTCCGTCTATAAACTTGGATTTCCAATGAGAGTTATTACACTCGGGTAATTCCATTACTCTAGATAAGAAAACGTCCTTGTACCATCTAAAAGACGTGAGGGTTTTACATCTAAGGTTTTGGAGCATAGTCCTAATGGTCTCACTATTGTCTGACCATCTACCAGAAAAATGTTCTATAATGGTTAGGACCAAGGTGTAGACTACATTTGGAATCATTCCACTTTCGTCCTTAACAACATTTAAAATGGCCATTCGTTGAGATTCTGAGAGATAATTATCCCACCACCCTTTTAATTGGCCTGTAAATCCAGCAATAATCATGTTAGCTGTATCCTTTTCAGAATTCTTGTTGGCCTTGCAAATCGTACTATACATAAGAATTCTGTGTGCCAGAGTATAAATCTGTCTGTCAGTAAAACCATCAATATTCCATTCATAAATTTCTGTCCCACTAAAACTGTTAGAGACATAATATTCTTGTTCTTCAAGAAGGATGTCTTGAGGAGTCGGTCTAGGGTAATAGTACATCCTTTGAACTGGTTTTCTAGCATGTTTTTCTGAGATTTTATTAATCTCATTTGGAGTATTCCTATCAGTGGCCTCATTTTCACTTAATTGAAGGGGATTAATATTTAATCCTTCAAACCTTTCTTGAAGCAACCTTTCAATATTATCAAGCTTTGATAATTTAAAATCCTTAATCTCTGGAAGGGGTTGGATAGTAGGAGTAGCCTTCTCCTTCCCTTTATCAGGGATTTTGAACTTCTGTAATTCAGAACATAAATGACTAATTTTATCATGTAAAGAGAGAATATGTTCTCCTAAAATGTTCACATAAACATTCGTGTAATTGTTTTGTCTTATTAGCATTTTAACATGCTTAGATGTAATAAGAGCAGTGTCATTTTCATCAAATAATTCTGCAAATGCAGTAAAATATACAGTTTTATTATCTTTTTCAATTTGAAAAGATTGTTGAGGAGGTAGGAGAGATTTGGTAATTGTACCATCAGATAATTTATAATCTTGTTCTAACATAGAAATATAGTTATAAACATATTTTGTCATGAACCATGGTACAAAGGCTATAGCTTTATTTACTTTAGAAAGATCATTATAAAAATCTTCTTGAAAATATGTATGTTGATCATTATTGAAATTTTTGAAAAATCATTTTCTAAATGATTCCCATTTGGGCTGAAAAATTTCATTTGAAATTTTCTTTCTTACCGGTGATCCCGGTCTAAAATCAATAAGTTCTGATCTATCCATGTAAACCATTTGGAAAGTCCATTTCGGACAAAGTAGGGTCCATATCAGGGGTAACTATATAATTTTCAATTTTGATATTATCAACTCTTTTTGCCCTCTCTCATATCAGAGGTAGATACTCTAGAATTATCTTCTTCTCTGATCTGAGAAGTAGACGCTCTGGAAGGCATATCAACAATATAATCAGTAGGAGATATATAAGATGAGTTAGATCTAAACATTCTAGAAGAAAAGCCTATATTATCAGCATAACTCATTAACAAATTTTGGTCAGTGAATTTGATTCTCACCGTCCCATCAGGAGTTTGCTCAATGTCAGAAATATCAGGATTTATATTATTTTTGGGTGGAACAGCCTCTTTGATCACCCACTCTTTAGGAAAATTAATTTCATCCCATTTAATAGGCCTTCTAGTTATAACTTTAGACTTACTAAAATTTGTTTCTATAAGAATCGTTTCATTTTTAAAATTCATGATTTTACACATAGGGTTCAAAGTGTATAATGGTTTATAGTAAATTCTATAACAAATACATATAACTTCAGTACCAGGCAAATAATCATAACCATGTAATTTTATACTTAATATTAAAGTATTCAGAGAATTCTCATCATTCAAAGAAATTTGCAAATTAGGATAGGCGTTAAAATAAACAGGGCCATAAGCTAAACTGGTTTGAACCGTCCCTATAAGAGATTTTTTCCAGTTCTGATTTCTGTCATCCCTTAGAGCTGCTATGAAGCTCTCAGGTAAACCTCTCAAAGTGAGTGGCTTAAAGGCAACTTGTACCAAACCAATATGCATAAATCTATGAGTTTCCCTATAAGAGGCAAAATCACTTACAGACAACAATCTAAAAGTACCATGATCAGAGTCCACCGTAATAGTTTCCTCTGTAGTTTTTACAATTTGTTTAAAACCTATTTTTTCAAAATTACCCATTTGGTATATTATATTGGGTTGGATTTTTGGAATCGTCCATTTACTAAGAAGATCCAATTGTTGAGGCATATCATATTTCTCTTTTCTACTATTTTTAACAGTAGTATGCTTCTTAATGATGTTCATAAAAATAAGATGTGTTGGACTACCAACACCTACTACTATCAATAACATGGCTCTGATACCAAAAGAGTGGCAGGATCGCTTCGATGTAACTACAGGTTCGTTTACGACTCATATAATCTAGGAATGGAAAGAACTTTTACGGTTCCAATCTAGCCCAAATAAACGCCTCCACATGGCTGACATGGGCCTAACCAGGAACTCCGGACTAAGCCAAGTTCTTTCTATCCCTTGATTATATTACCTCGATCTCAGAGACATCGAAAAAGTCTTTTTCTCACCATGTCTTGATAGTTGTAGTTGCTGTTAGTCCAACACGGGCTATTTTGCCCATCATGTAGGCTATAAATCCTTAAAATGATAAAAATAAATGGAAGAAAATTACCTTACTGGGGATCAGTGATTCTTAACAGGGGATCAGTGATTCTTCAAATTACAAAATATCAACAATAATTTTATTTCAGTACTACAGAGAGAGTAATATTCGAAGGGTTGGCTGAAGCCTGCCTTCTATATACAATAAGTAACCCTTTTATAGAAGGGATTGACAGAAAAATTTAAACTTCATGACGTAAGTGCTTACGTCATATTACATTATTGGACCTAGGGCCCTCTACTTTATAAAAGTTTTACAATAATTCAAATAATTTCAACTTTAATAAAGTTGACATCTAACGTCTTGTCCTCTACTCTTTAGCAATCTCCTTTCCTTTGGACTTGTCCGAGCACGTCAATTCATATATTTAAAAAAAAATCCATTCCAAGATAAGTTTATGTAAACTTCGCAATGATCAAAAGTAGATCAGCACTTAAAGAAAGAAAGTCAACAAAGCACAAAAATTGGTAAAGCCTTTCAAGTTAAATCCACTGTTACACCCAAACGAATTAACTTATGAACACGTATTAAAAATACAGTGTACAGCCAAATGAATAGGATCCAAATTGAAAAAAAAAACTAATTAATTATTTCATGATTTTATAAAATAACAAATATTTAACAATTATTTTTAACCAAAGTGAAAATAAATAGGATTCTAACGAGCACTATTTACTAAATCTAACAGTTTTACAAACTTTCATCGAAACAACCACCAAAAATTGTGGGACAATTAAGTTTGTTTTTTGGAAAAGATACTCTATTTTGTAGTAGTTTTGAATGACTAGTAGGACAGCCTTTTCCTTGGGAAAAAATAAAAAATGGATCCACAACAATACAAGACTATGAATCTTTGTACAATCTATATGAATGGATTGCTTGTTAATATCCAGCAATTTTCCAAAATTTACAATTAACCCCTTAACATCCTTTTCTCTAGATTACTCCCATTCGAATTATGTATACATATGAAAAAAAAAATTAAACGTTATTAATGATAGAATCACATGTTTCGAGTTCAACTTTGCTAATGATAGAAGAGTGCGTATAAAAATTACATAGCTGATGTTGTCATATTCATGTGTACAAATCTCAGTATCAAAATTTACGATATTAATTTACCTTCATTAATTTAGTAAAGACGATGCGAATATAATAATGACTTTGTAGTGTTGTGAATGCCCAAAATTTTAGATGTCAACAACACCTAGTGCTACTATATATATTAACATTAAAATGCAAGAATTTTAGGTAAAACTCCAAAGCCACCATATTAAAACAATTAAAAGTAGTACTAGTATTTGACTAGAAAAACCAATAAGAAATTACCAGTAGCATCAATTCTACTTGTGACTTTGTTGAACTTGAAATTTCATTTTTTCGAGATTATTAGAAGGATCAAAATTACTAGAAGGATCAAATATATCCCTAAACTTTGCGAGAAGGATCAAATATTGATTTTATTTAAATAAAAAAATTATAAAAATAAACTTAAAATCATTTTTTCATTTGTGTCAGCCGAAAAGGATATATCAGGGTCATTTGCGTAATGGTGGAGGTATATATATGTGAGCCACTTTTATAACAAGGGGTAAGGTATAAAGAGTTTCAAAAGAGAATAATTCTGAAATTGTATTTGCATAATTCAGTTTACATGTATTTATAAATATAAATAAAGGTAGGTACAAGAGATAAGGAGTCTACATTAGAGTTATCCTCAAGGTGGTTGGGATAAGGTTCAACTACCCTTTTGATTTTGATTCTAACTAGATAGGATTATCCTTAACACTCCCCCGCAAGATTGAGGATCCATCCAGGAGACCAATCTTGGACCTGTTGAATTGAAACTGATTCTTGGACAAGGTCTTTGTAAGAAGGTCAGCAATCTGATCCTTTGCCGAGATGTGAGATATTCGAAGAGCATCTTTTTGAACCAAATCTCTAACAAAATGGATATAAATTTCCAGATGCTTCATTTTGGAATGAACTGGATTTTGACATGTGTATATGGTAGAGATATTATCACAGTATATTGTGGGAGGTGGCACTGAATAACCAAGTTCCTGAAGAAGAGATTTAACCCATTGAACCTCGACAGTCGTTGCAGCAACAGATCTATATTCAGCTTCAGTAGACGATCTAGCAACTGTCTTCTGTTTTTTGGAACTCCAACTGATTGGAACATGACCAAAATATAAAAAGAACCCAAAAGTTGATGTTCTATCCGATGGATCACCGGTCCAATCGCCATCACAGAAAGCATGAAACTTTAAAGAAGATTGTGGAGTAATATGAAGACCAAAGACAATAGTAGATATCAGATATCTTAGCAGACACTTAAGAGCCAACCAATGATGATGATTAGGACAATGCATGAACTTGGAGAGTTTGTTAACAGTAAAGGCGATATCAGGCCTCGTAAGATTTAATTATTGCAAACTTCCAATCAGTTGGTGATAACGAGTGGGGGTCAAGAGTGTCTTTGATGCAACGTGACCTGAGTAAAGAATGTGCAGTAGCAATTGGAGTAGACACTTCCTTTGCACCATCTATGTTTGCATGCTGAAGAATCTTTCCAACATAATGATGTTGAGAAAGGAAAATGACTTTTGATGTTTTATGAATATCAACACCAAGAAAGAGAGACAACTCATGGGGTTCCTTTAACGAGAACTGGGCTCCAAGGGATTGAATAAACTGCTTGAAGAAGGATGAGTTGTTACCTGTGACAATGAGATCATTCACATACACTAAGAAATAACATATAGTACCTTGACAATATATGAATAGAGAGTGATCACTTTGTGATTGTCGAAAGCCAAACTTCAAGGTAAATGATCTTAGTGCTTGGTACCAAGCCCTCAGGGCTTACTTGAGTCCGTAAAGAGCCTTGACTAATTTACAGACATGGTGTTGTTTGGCTGGATCAGTGAACCCTGATGATTATTTCATGGACACATGTTCTTATCACAATCCAGACCATCATGAGTGGCACTCATCCAACCCCCGGGTGAGCGAACCAAACCGACCCCACACTTAGCATAATCTAACAGCTCAAAACCAGTGTGCATAAAGTAAAACTAGCAATAATCAACCAAATCAACACTAATATAACTAAACTTGCGAAAAATATTCCCCCTAGAACTTGAAAGTCATCGTACCAAAATACTATCAAAAAATCTAGAATACGGGGATGTAACCCCAATGTAAATAAGAAGAGTTTAAGCCCGAAACAAGTGGGCTACAACTAGTACGAAAGAAACCAAGGCAGCCCGATCAAAATAGCTCACCCTTGGTGTCTTGATGCGTTAGGCCTACAGGTGAGGTCGTACGTCAACCACCGGAAGATTGCATGTCTCACAAAAAGAATTGCAAGTGCAAATTTAGTACACAACCACCGTGTACTGGTAGGATCATCAGTCAGTTCTAAATAAGCAATATATGAACGGTACAATAGCCAAGTAAAAGTATAAAAAATATGTATACAAGTCAACAGGTATCCCTAGACGACAAGTCTCTTCCTAGCTTGTCCCCACATGTACCCCACTCTCATAACCATGATCAACAATCAACAATAACCAATAAATATGCCGTTTCACATAGCCCAGACCCACCGTGGGATCCCCCTAAACAACACCTAAGTATTAAACATGCAACTCGGTCTACACCCAGACCAAACTCACAGACCAATAATAATAACCCGGCCTCTCAAGGACCATATGCAATATCACAAATCATAAACACTGCCCGATCCACTAATGGAACCAAAATCAAATGCACAATGCAAATAAGTAAACCCATACCAGGCGTGATACCTGAGCCAACTAATTAGTATCCGATACCAGGCGTGGTACCCGAGCCAACCGTTTGTTATTCTGTACCATGCGTGGTACCCGACCGAGCCAACCGAATATCACACAAAATCCACAGTCACAAACAATGAACAATCAAACTTGTAAATCAACAAGCAATAACACCTAGTTCATTTCACAAGACTGATAACAGGACCCTGATACATTCCTAAATAATTTCCTAAGCATGCAACTCATACAACACTTAGACAAAAGTACACAAATATACAATGCATACAGGAATCAATAACCATCACCTACCTCAAAATATTCCAAGCTCTATTGAATCGGAGTTTTCCCCTTTTCAGGATCCCTTGCTTTTTCTTGGTCTAGAAATAAATATGTATGAACTATAATCAATTACTGACCCAAAAATACTCGGATTATACAAAATCCCAATCCCCAGGCCAACCTATGATCATTCCATCCATTCCCGGGCTTTTCCACCATTAATTCACCTAAATTCATCATTTTTATGAATACCTTTAGAGAATTATGGCTAAGTGATCATCACCAATCATCAATAATCAAGACCCAAGAACTCTAGCACCCTAGAATCCCCCTTTTCCACGGATTCTTTCATTCCTAGGTCATTCCAAACTTTCCCCCAAGTCCACCCCTAGCAATTTTAAAGCGTAGGAAAGATAGTACGAAGGTTGGGGAGTAGAAACCTTACCTTTAGGATAAAAAATGGTGTAAAGCTGATGGAAATCGCCCAAAATCGCCCTCTTTTTCTCCCAAAACGTCTTTGTTGAAAACTGACTATTTTGGGGAATTTTTTGCATTAAATCCCATCACGCCCTGCTATAGCAGACCGCTCCACTATAGCGGTACCGCTGTAGCGGTGTCGACCGCTATGGTGGAGGCTGACCGATGTTGACTTCCGTTGTAGCGGTACTTTCTCCGCTACGGCGGAGGTTGCTATGGCGGTGTGTCAACCGCTACGGTGGTTGACACATGATAGAAAATTATAAAGTCCCTCAAATTTCCCCATTTTATAACATACTTATTTTTTTGACGTTCCGGATCAACCCCTTCACGTCAACCTCAATACTGGGAGTTCTACTTACCTGAATTTGATTCCAAAAAGTCCCTCAGACTCCCTTATGTCTTAGCTAAATTAAAAACTATCTCAAATCAAGATACTTAACCCAATCCTTATCCAGATTATCCTAGACCATACTTCACTCCAAAATCGACCGAGACTAGCCTAACCCAGAATTTCAAACTCCCAAACCCAAAGTTTTCTAACTCTAAAAATTGGCACGAATGGTTTACCCATAATAACGGACCCGGTCATTACAACAAATACCAATTTACCCATCGTTCATACCCGAATGATCAAACCCAAAAATATGAAAAGTAAAAAGCAAAAAAGAGTAGTACATGTATCCTCAAACAAGTGAGGGTACTTGTCCCGTATGTCCTTCTCGGTTTTCCAAGTGGCTTCTTAAATCGGATGATGCTTCCATTGAACCTTTACCATACTGATCACCTTTGTCCTCAATTTCTGGACATTTCGATCAAGAATCAAAATCGGTTCCTCTTCATAGCGAAGATCCTTATAAAATAACACCTCATCCCACTTGATGATGTAGTCCCCATCCTCATGATATCACTTTATCTAGGATACATGGAATACTGGATGGACACCCAATAAACTAGGCAGCAGTGCTAATCTGTAAGCCACTGGCTCCACGATCTCAAGAATTTCAAATGGTTCGAATAATCGATGACTGAGCTTGCCTTTCTTGCTGAAATGCATAACTCCCTTCATGGGTGACACCTTCAATAATACCTGTTTACCAATCTGGAAATAAATGTCCCTTACCTTGCGATCTGCATATTCTTTCTGCCTGCTTTGGGTCGCTAGCAACTTGGTATGAATGCCTCTTACCTTTTCTTGTTCTTCCCTTACCAAGTCCACGCCCAAAGGCTTTACATTGCCTTCCTCAAACCACCCTATAGGTGATCTACAACCCTTCCCATATAGGGCCTCGAATGGTGCCATGTCGATACTGGCGGGGTAGTTGTTATTGTACTAGAACTCGTACAATGGTAGAAACCGGTCCCAATGACCTACGAATTCAATCACACATGCTCTCAACATGTCCTCCAATACCTAGATCTTCCTCTCCGACTGACCATCAGTCTGAGGATGGAAGGTTGTACTAAAAGTGAGTTGAGTGCCCAACTCTTCATGTAACTTACCCCAAAACTTAGAGGTAAACTGCGTACCCCCGTCTGAAATGATGGATAGTGGTACCCCATGCAATTTGACAATCTCTTTCACATAAATTTTAGCCAATTGCTAAGAATTGTAATCCACCTTGACTGGAATAAAATGATATGACTTGGTCAGCATATCGACAATGACCCAAATAGAGTCATACTTCCCCAAAAGTCTTGGGAAGACCCACACGAAGTCCATGACTATCCTTTTCCACTTCCACTTTGGAATGGGCATCCTCTGTAGTAGTCCTGCCGGTCTCTGGTGCTCATATTTTACCTGTTAGCAATTTTGACATTTGGACACAAACTCAGCTATGTCCCTTTTCATCCCGGACCACCAGTAAAACTGCCTCAAATCCCTGTACATCTTGGTTACACCTGGATGAATTAAATACCGTGAGCCATGAGCCTCTGCTAACACTTTTTGAATGATTTCATCAACTCGAGGAAAACAAATCCTTATTTTAAAATTTAACACGCCACCAGAATCCAACGTGGCATCCCCGGACTCTCTGGATATTGCCTTGCTCCGAAGCCTGCTCAACTGCGAATCCTGAAACTGTTTAGCTTTTATCTCTTCTATGAATGTGGATTTAACCTCAATACTGGCCAATACTCCACCCTTTTTTGAGATACCCAAGTGAATGAACCTAGATTCTAAGGCTTGAATCTCCCTTGTCAGTGGTCTCTTGGACACCCCTAAACAAGCAAAACTGCCCATGCTAACTGCCTTCCAGTTCAATACCTCTGCCACCACATTAGCCTTACCCGGATGGTACTGAATGGTCACATCATAGTCCTTTAAGACCTCCATCAACCTTCTCTACCTCAGGTTCAAGTCTTTTTGAGTGAAAACATGTTGCAGACTGCGATGGTTAGTAAGAACCTCACACTTGACACCATAGAGATAGTGTCTCCAAATCTTGAGTGCAAACACCACCGCTGCCAACTCTAAGTCATGAGTCAGATAGTTCCTCTCATAAACCTTCAACTGCCTAGAAGCATATTCTATCACATTCCTATCCTGCATACAAACCAGAACATGAAGCATCATAATAAACAATAAAGTGTTTACCTTCAACCGGCAAAGACAAAATAGGAGTTGTGGTCAGAAGTGTCTTGAGCTTTTGAAAGCTCTCCTCACACTTATCGGACAATACAAATGGTACCTCTTTTTGAGTCAGCCTTGTCAAGTGAGTAGCAATAGATGCAAGGTCCTTGACAAACCTACGATAGTAGCCTACGAGCCCAACAAAACTCCTCACTTCAGTCACAGAGTTAGGCCAGACCCAACTTCTGACTACCTCAATCTTCTGGGGATCCACCATCAACCCCTTTTCTGACACTACATGAACCAAGAATGTGACTGAAGTCAACCAAAATTCACACTTGGAGAACTTCACATAAAGTTTCTGGCGCCTCAACAATTCCAACACAATACGGAGATGTCTAGCATGATCCTCCCTACTCTTGGGGTAGATCAAAATATCATCAATAAAAACGAGGATGAAAAAATCTAAATAAGCTTTAAACACCCCATTCATCAAACTCATGAATGCTTCCAGCGCATTAGTCATCCTAAACAACATCAGTAAGAACTCGTAATGCTCATACCGAGTTCGATAAGAAGTCTTAGGAATGTCCTCGGGCCTAATTTTCAACTGATGATACCCTGACCTCAAGTCGATTTTTGAGAACATAGATGCACCCTGTAACTGGTCAAACAAATCATCTATATGGGGTAAAAGGGTACTTATTCTGGATGATCACCTTATTCAACTGCTTGTAATTTATGCACATCTGCATACTACCATCCTTTTTCTTTACAAACAAGATGAATCCCTTATCTAGGAGTTCCTGAAGCTAAGTTTTAAGTTCTCTTAACTCTGCCGGAGCCATACGATATGGAGGAATGGAAATTGGGTGAGTGCTTGGCTCCAAGTCAATACAAAAATCAATATCCCTGTCCGGGGGCATACCATGCAAATCCACTGAGAACACCTCTCAAAACTCTGAAATAACTGGAACTGACTCAATAGATGGGGACTCCACACTATCATCCTGAGATGAGCCAAAAAGGCTAGACACCCTCTCCCCACTAGCTTCCTAGCTCGAACAAATGATATTATCTTGATCGGCTTAGGCCTGTACACCCCTTCCCACTCTAGCCTATCCTTACACGGAATCTCTAGAGCCACAGTCTTGGTGTTACAGTTGAACACGGCATGATAAGGGGATAACTAGGTCATGCCCAAAATGACATCGAAGTCTACCATATCCAGGATTACCAAGTCTACCCAAGTATGCAATCCCACAAATACAACAGAACAATTACGATAGACATGAGTCACAATTATGGACTTTCCAACCGGGGTGGAAACATGGATAGGGGAATCAAGGATATCACAAATCAAATCCAGACTTAAAGCAAAATTCACAGACACATATGAATATGTAGAATCTGGGTTAAAAAGTACGGAAGCCATCCTATCACAGACTAGAATGCTACCTGTGATCACCGCATCTGATGCCTCAGCCTTGGACCTTCTTGGAAATGCATAACACTGAGCCCGGTCATCAATATAAGCTACTTCCTTGGCTGGTTGCGCCACACCACTGCCTGCGCCGCCGTTCCCTCTGTCTACTTGACCTCCCTGAAAGTTACCTCGACTACCCTATGGATGACCTCTAGCATAACCACCTCTACCTATCGGGACCACGGCCTTAGATTATTGCTGAACCTGATTACCAGTCTACCTATGAGGGCACTCCCTCTTAAAGTGACCCAGATCACCACAATGGAAACAACCTCGATCAAGTGTAGGCCTGCTGACAGATGTGTAAGAAGCTCCCTGGCCTCTAGGAGCTAAAAATTATTGATTAGCTCCCGGACAACCACCTGTAGTAGCTCGCAGAGCTGACTGAATAGGATAGGCTAAGTATACCTGCTGATTATGGCCCCTGGAGTACGAGCCACTGAAGTTTCCATCATTCTGGGGCTTTTTGGCTAACACTTTAGCCTTCCCCATTTGCTTGACCCCTTCTAACTTCTTAACATAATTTGTAACCTCATTGAAGCCCTTTCCTGCTGAAGTTATGTGCACAAATAATACTTTTAAATCGGTGTTCAAGCCCTTCACAAACAGTCGCATCCTCTCCTTCTCAGACCTCAACAACTGCGTAGCAAAATGAGACAAGGCATGAAACTTCACCTCATAAGCACAGACCGACATGCTACATTATTCCAGATTCAAGAACTGATCCTTTTTCCTATCCCTCAAAGTACGAGGCACGTACTTCTCCAAGATGAGAGCATGAAACTCCTCCCAAGTCAATGGAGGCAAGGTCGATGGTTGACATTCCACCTGAGACCTCCACCATTGTTTAGCATCACCCTGCAACTGAAATATGATGAACTCAACCCCTTACTGTTGCACGATACCCAACTTGTGTAACCTTTCATAGCAATCCAAGATGAACTCTTAAGCATCTTCCTTATTAGTACCCTGAAACATAGGAGGTTTCAGTTTGAGGAACTTAGTCAGCATCTCATGTTCATTGCCAGTCATTACTAAGCCTAGCATTGGCTTGAAGAAGTCACCAGTGCCTGAAGCTGTATTCATCCTAGGAGCCATAGTAACTGCTGGCTGAGTGCCCAGAGCTTGATCTGCAATACCCGTCGGGGTGGCTCCGACACCAATCAAACCACTCAGGAAGTTCTAAGCCTGCTGAAATGCTTCGGGTGTCATGGAGGGAAGGCTCGCACCTCCAGCTGGTGCTGCCTCTTCCTGCGCCCCTCCATCCTCAACAACAACTTCCACTTTTTTGACAACCTGTTCCTAAGGTGGGGGAGGGGTTGCTTCTCGCTCTTCTGCCTCTACTTGAGCTCCATTCCTGGAGGGTATGGCTCTGCCCCGACCTCTTCCCCTACCCCTGCCTCTGCCTCTGACTGCCGGACCTACAGCTGGGATCGCTAGTCTTGCTTCATTGTTCCTTGTGTTAACCATCTGCGAACACAAGAGTGAGAGAGTCAGATACCATATTTTATCGCCAAATACCAATTGGAATCAAGTTATAGCACGAAGGAAGAAAGAAGAGAGTTTTCCTAAAGTCCTATAGCCTCCCGAAGAAAAGTACAAATGTCTCCGCACCATTCTGTAAGACTCTACTAGACCTATTTTAGTATGACGAGATCAACAAACCTAGGGCTCTGATACCATCTTTATCACAACTCAGACCGCAGTGAGTGACACTCACCCAACCCCCAGGTGAGCGAACCAAATCGACCCCACACTTAGCATAATCTAACAGCTCAAAACCAGTATGCATAAAGTAAAACTATCAATAATCAACCAAATCAACACTAATATAAATAAACCTGCGAAAAATATTCCCCCTAGAACCTAAAAGTCATCATACCAAAACACTACTAAAAAATCTAGAATACGGGGATGCAACCCCAATGTAAATAAGCAGAGTTTAAGCCCGAAACAAGTGGGCTACAACTAGTATGAAAGAAACCAAGGAAGCCTGATCAAAACAGCTCACCCTTGATGTCTTGATGTGTTAGGCCTACAAGTGAGATCGTGCGTCAACCGCTGGAAGATTGCCTATACACACAAAAAGAAATGCAAGTACAGAATCAATACACAACCACCATGTACTGGTAGGATCATCAGCCACTTCCAAATAAGCAATATATGAACGGTACAATAGCAAAGTAAAAGTACAGGAGACATGTAAACAAGTCAACAGGTATCCCTAGACTACAAGTCTCTTCCTAGATTGTCCCCACATGTACCCCACTCTCATAACTATGATCAAAAATCAACAATAATCAATAAATATGCCATTTTACATATCCCAGACCTACCATGGGATCCCCCTAAACAACACTTAAGTGTTAAACATGCAACCCGGTCTACACCCAGACCAAACTCATAAACAATAATAACCTGGATTCTCAAGGACCATATGAAATCTCACAAATCATTAACACAGCATGGTCCACTCATGGAACCAAAATCAAATGCACAATGCAAATAAGTAAACCCATACCAGGCATGGTACCCGAGCCAACCAGTTAGTATCATGTACCTGGCATGGTACCTGAGCCAATCATTTTTTATCTCATACCAGGCGTGGTACCCGAGCTAACTGAATGTCACATAAAATCCACAGTCACAAACAATGAACAAACAAACTTGCAAACCAACAAGCAATAACACCTAGTTCATTTTACAAGACTGATAACATGACCCTTAGACATTCCTAAATCATTCCCTAAGCATGCAAATCATACAATACTTAGACAAAAGTACACAAATATACAATGCATACAGGAATCAATAACCATCACCTACTTCAAAATATTCCAAGCTCTATTGAATCGGAGCTTTCCCGTTTTTAGGATCCCTTGGTTGTTCTTGGTCTAGAAACAAATATGCATGAACTATAATCAATTACTGACTCAAAAGTTCCCGGATTATACAAAATCCCAATCCCCAGGCCAACCTATGATCATTCCACCCATTCCCAGGTTTTCCCACCATTAATTCACCTAAATTCATCATTTTTACGAATACCTTTAGAGAATTATGGCTAAGTGATCATCACCCATCATCAATAATCAAGACCCAAGAACTCTGGCATCCTAGAATCTCTCTGTTCCCTAGATTCTTCCATTCCTAGGTCATTCCAAACTTTCCCCCAAGTCCACCCCTAGCAATTCTAAAGCGTAGGAAAGATAGTACGAAGGCTGGGGAGTAGAAACCTTACCATTAGGATGAAAAATGGTGTAAAACGAATGGAAATCGCCCAAAATTGCCCTCTTTTTCTCCCAAAACATCTTTGTTAAAATGGACTATTTTTGGGAAGTTTCTGCATTAAATCCTGTCACGCTTTGCTATAGCGGTCCGCTCCTCTATAGCGGTCCGCTCCTCTATAGCGGTACCGCTGTGATGAACCTTCTGGTCATTTATGCGTGTTCATATTTCTTGTACCATTAGAGCTTGCCTGTAGCAGCCACGAGTCATTTATAGCTTGCTGGAACCAGTAGTCCGGTGCTCGGGACTTCTATTTAGTCTTTTTGACTGTTCCTAGTTTTAGAGCTTTTAACTTTGGAAATCGTTGACTTCAGTCAATATTCTTGGTGAACGTGCTCGGAATTAAATTCCAAAAGTTCTGCTAGCTCTGAAGCATGGACTTTGGTCTAGAGAAACCTTGGGTTGGGATCCAAGAGATTTTCAGCTTAGAATTCTCTCTCATTTTGTGTTTTCAGGCCAGTTGGACTTGTTTGATTGACTTTGGTCAATATTCAAAGAAGACAGCCGCGGATGAAAATTCCATCAGCTTTGTTAGCTCTAAAATGTTGAGTTTAGGCTAGAGGGACTATTGGTTCGGGTCCCGAGGCTTTTGGACTTGATTTTGGCCATTGGGTTCCGTTTTGGAAATAGTTGGCCTAAGGTTGATATTGGGCGTGGGGCATACTTTTCATTAAATTGACCTCCGATAGAAGTTTCATCAATTCCGTTGAGTTCAGAATGTTGTTTCCACTCAAATACCTCTATTAGTTTATGAGTATCGGGTTCCGATTATGTTCGAAATGCCCCATAGAAAATTTGGCATTTGTTGGTTGCTGGTGTGGCGCCAGGGCGCCGCTTGGGCCGCGCCTATTATGTCTACTTCTGCTTATTGTGCGTTTTGGTTAGGTAGTAGCCTATTACTAACCGTTCCGGGCTACGGGGATTGGTTCACCTACTGAGGGTTGTAGGTGCCATTATGACCTGAGAAATCGGGTCGTGACAGCTTGGTATCAGAGCTCTAGGTTCACCGGTGTCGTAGTACAGAAGCAAGTGTCTGCATAGAGTCTCGTGTAGTAGTATGATGACGTCTATATCCTATCTGCGGGAGGCTACAAGGCATTATTAGGAAAAGTTTCATCTTCTTGGCTCCTTATCGTGCGTTCCTGGCTTTATTGACTTCTAAAAACTTCGTTTCATTCCTTCTCAGATGCCTAAGACGAGTTTGACAGTGAGTGATGTTGAGGCTTCTTTGCCTGTTGCTTCGGTGCTTCCTTCAGTGCCAGGACTTCAGAGTGAAAGTTTATCGCATCAGATAGGGGGTGTAGGGCCATCCAAACCTCTGATTGGATTTATAACGACTCCAGTTCTTCAGGACACCGTGGCTAGGACTCTGAGTCTTCGGTGGGTGTTTCAGTACCCAGTTCTTTGAGTGGTGCTTCGGCTAGGGTTGAGCTACCAGTTCTTCAGCAGGGTTGTCTATCAGTATTAGAGTATGAGGCGAGATTTCATGAGATGGTTAGGCGTATTGCTAGGACTGTGCCTTCAGAGTTTGATAGGGTTTAGAGTTTTGTCGGAGATTTGATTTCACTGCTCCGTTTGGTGATCGAGCATTTGGTTACAGTTAAGACGACCTTCCTTTATGTAGTGGATCATGCTTGGGATATTGAGGGTTTATGCCGCGAGGCTTATGGAGGTAGTGCTATGAAACATCGTCGCTAGGACAGTTCTCAAGGTTCTCAGACTCGAGGTAGGGGATTCTCTACCAGAGATAGGTTCCATTGCTTCTTATCTACCAGGCCAGTTTCAGTTACCCCACATGTTTCAGAGGGTGATTGTACAGGACATGTTGAGCTTAGCGGAAATGGTACGGGTCAGACCCCTCGAGGTTCGCTTTCAGGTTGTGTAGGCCGTGGTGGCCGGTCAAGTTCAGTACGATCTTCTCACCCCTATGTACCCAATGGGATTTGCTTTCAGTGCGGCGTACGTGGGCACTTTGTTAGGGATTGTGCCACAATTCCATCTTCCAGTCCACAGGGTTAGCAAGTGTTATCTCCCAGGGCTTCAGTGCCACCGGCTAGAGGTGGAGTGAAGGGTATTAGGGGTGGTCCCCAGATGGTTAGAGGTGGCTTTCGTTTCAGTAGTTCAGGTAAAGGTTGTAGTCGGTGTGGTGAGCATGGGCACTTTTCTAGAGATTGCCCCATGATTGTGTATCCTGGTCATCCTGGGCAAGGGATGGTTGAGCCCTCAGCTTCGACTACCTAGTCTAGAGTTAGATCCCGTTAGTCTGATGCCCTTCTTGGTGGGCTCGAGGTAGAGGCTCCTGATATCATTGCTCCAGGTAAGGCTCCTGTTACCTTTGACTTGTGATAGAACTGCTCATATTGTGATTCTATCCCTTCTGTCATTTATTTGCTTATATGCCTACCTGCTACTTGTTTAGTTGTTTGGCTACCTGAATTGTAGTATCTATATGTTGTTTTATTGGTAGTTTATTCTTTAGCAGTGGATGGGGTGAGATGTCCTTGATAGGTATTTACCCGGAGTTATAGCTTGTGGGTAGTTCTTGTTAGTCTATTTCTAGTTGGGTTTGTTTTTTGTTTGCCATGGCTCTAGACTTGTGCTAAGTCTTCCTTTTGAGTGGTCCTAGATAGTTGTTGCCTAGGCTGTTAACTAACTCTTTTTAGAGGTTCTGGTGTTGGTTTGATGTGATACCGGTAGTTGTGCCAGAGTTGATATTTTGTTTTAAGTTTGGAGGTGTTGGTTATGCTAGCGCGCTTTGATCAGTTTGGTTCTCTCGGGTGTTTAGAGTCGACCCTCCTTGTTGGTTGGTTTAGGAGGTTGGCAGGTATGTGGGTTGTTCCCATAGTCTCCCACAGTTTCTTGTCCATTGGGTTGTCTTATTATTTCCCCGATTCCAGTTAGGATGATCTTGATCGTAGTTCTCTGGTTAAACTTTTGAGTGATGCATGGTGGTTGATTTCTGACGGTAGCATCTTGGCTAAGTGTTGATCGTAGCCTCGTGGTTGAGATGTATTCGTAGAATTATGGGTGAGTCAGGCATCCAACCCATTTTCTCCTGCCTTGTTGAGTTTTGACAATGTAAATATGAGAGATAAGGAAATGGCTCCAGATTTGATTTGAGAAAGAGTTGTAGGGTTCAGTATATGCTAAGGAAGAGTTTTATTCAGTTGAAGAAGGAGGGAGATGACTCTTTGTTCGTGTTTGTGTGTCTTAGTAGTTGACTGAGGTGACGACGGAGGTTTGCTTTGGGTTGTGTGTTGATGATTTGATTTGGCTGTTTACAAATTGTAGTGGTTTCTCCTTCGATTGGTTTGGGATTTCAGTAGCAGCTGCGGTTTTAGCAACTTGCATATTCAAAGCCTAGTTGGCTTCAGTTCCTAAGGGTTCATTGGCAACATATGGGTTCGACAAAGGCTTTCGTTGGCAAATTTAAAGTTGGGTTTTAGAATCATGGGCTAGCAAACTGCTCCGGATGGTTCGTGGTTGGTCTGTGTGCTGATATGGTAGAGCAGTTGATTCGGGTCAAAGGGATGAGTTGAAGGTATATCCAGAAATTCTATAGCTAGATGGCAACTTTGAACCCCAGTTTTCTTTTGCCTTCGGGGGTGTTTTGACTTGATATTCGTGGAATGGTGGACTTCTTCCTGAGGTAAGATTTGTAAGGCAATTTCAAATTCGAATGGCATTTGAGTATTCAGGTTAGCAGCAGGTGCTTCTTAGAGTTTGGGAGCTTAGATAATAACTACGGACTTCGTGGTAGGCTTACCACCCTACTTGCAGGATCTTGGTTTTGGTTTGGGTCTGTTGGGCAGGTTTCCCTGGTTCATTCGCTTAAAGTTGATTCTGTCTTGACACGGTGAAGTGAAGTTGGTTTTGTTCTACAGTTCGAAAGTTTCTCCGTCAACACAGGGTGTTCATACATGGCTTTCTTTACCCTGGTGTGCAAACTTCAGTCGGGTTCAGATGGGTTGTTCAGTTAGGTTGTGTTATCGAGTTTGATGTTAGCAAAAGTGTTCGTTCATTGGTTGGTGGCCAGTCGGGCCAGGTAACTCCAGTCTTCGGTGATATGCTATGGGTTGTTATCTTGGATGGCAAGGGCTAGTAGGCTGTAACTTGTCTTGGAAAGATCTTGAGTATAAAGGTTGGCTTCGTTCATAATGAAGTATAAGAGGGAAGTGTGGATCTCCGGTGTGTCAGTTTATGCTTAGAGGATGGTTTGGGTGTTCGACTTGTACATGAAGCTTCCTGTTATGGTGCGAAAGTATTTAGTTCAGAATAAAAGGGTTTTGCAGATCAGTGGGCTCATGAGTTAGAGTCATGGTCGTTGGCCTTTCTGGTGAACTTGGTTATGGTTTCAAAGATTCGAGTTCTGTGTGTTGGTCGCCTTGCTTCTCGAGTTTTGGAGTTGTGTCGATGCTTTCCAGTTGAGATTCTCGAGGTTCAGTTTGGGTTGGCAGGACCTTGGTATTTTGGGAGTTTGAGTTTGGGATCTAGCTTGGCTAGTATGAAGTGTAGGCTTGGTTGCCTTTTGTGGTTTTGTTCTGTTGGCTGTCGTCTTGTCGAGGAGGCTACTCGGGTTGTTCGAGAGAGTAGTGCGGGCTTTGTATCCGCTGTTCTTTTAATCTTCAGTCTTTTCTTCTTTCCTCACTTTCGAGGACGAAAGTCTTTTTAGTAGTGGATAATGTAATGACCCTTCTGGTCATTTATGCATGTTCACCTTTCTTGTACCGTTAGAGCTTGCCTGTAGTGGACCCAAGTCATTTATCGCTTGTTGGGACCGGTAGTCCGGTGCTCAGGCCGTCTGTTTGGTCTTTTTGGTCATTCCTGGTTTTAGAGCTTTTAACTTTGGAAATCATTGACTTCAGTCAACATTCTTGGTGAACGTGCTCAGAATTAAATTCCGACAGCTCCATGAGCTCCGAAGCATGGACTTTGGTCTAGAGGGACCTTGGGCCGGGATCCGACAGCTTTTCAGCTTAGAATTCTCTCTCGTTCTGTGTTTTCAGGACAATTGGGCTTGTTTGATTGACTTTGGTCAACATTCGGAAATTCCGTTAGCGTTGTTAGCTCCGGAATGTCGAGTTTAGGCTAGAGGGATTATTAGTTCGGGTCCCGAGGCTTCCGGACCATATTTCGACCATTGGGTTCCATTTTGGAAATAGTTGGTCTAAGGTTTATGTTGGGTGTGGGGCCCACTTTTCATTAAATCAATCTCCGATGGAAGTTTCGTCGATTCCGTTGAGTCCGCAACGTCGTTTTCACTCAAATAGCTATTGGTTTATGAGTATCGGGTTCTGATTGTGTCTGAAATGCCCCGTAGAAATTTTGGCATTTGTTGGTTGCTCGTGTGGCGCCAGGGCGCCACCTGGGCCGCGCCTGCGCGCCCATGGCCGCCCCTGCGCCTCAGTACCCAGCCTGGCCACCTGCACACCAGCGCCCATGCCAGCACCCTACGCGCGCGCACCTGCCCCCATGGGCCGCCCCTGCGCCTCAGCTGTCCACCCTATATAAGCTGTTGGCAGCTCATTTTCAATTTTTTCCTCATCTCCCAACTACGATTTCTCCACTATTTTAGCTCCATATTGCACCAAATTTTCACCTGCTAGTCCCCAATACTTGGAGTAATAATTGTTGCTGGTCCGGGCTTATTTCTTGGCCTCGTAAATTGATAAGTTTCTTGCGTAAAATCCGATAAAACCCCATAAATTCTCCCCTTTAAATTCTTGATTCTTGGGGCTGTTTTGACCCCTTCCCATAGTCCATTTTTGCTCAAATTTTGAGCATGTTCTCCCGAGAATGTGGGGAACATTGTGGTGTATTTTTTTAGTTTTTGAGTTATGGGACCCGCGGGCCCACTTGTGACCCGGATTTTGACCCGGATTTTGACCCGGTTATGTTTATAACATTATGGGTATCGCTTGTTTCATTTTAATGCCTAGATTATTGTGTTGATAATATTTTCATGATTTGGAACTTCCCGGAGCAGTTCAAACCTGGACGACGCAATCTCCGCAGCTATTCGTCGGACGACAGGTAGATTATGGCTTTCCCTACCTAAACTCTGCGTATATAGGCTGTAACTGCATTAATTAGCATCCTCGAGTGAGTTGTTATAGGTTGGTACCCCAGACCTTGTCTGCCTTTTCTGTCTGTTTATTTCATACGTTGATTGTAGTATTCGTGTAATATTGTATATCACCCTTGTGGTCCTGTGTGGCCTTGTATTGACTCTGGAACATAGACGGTGGGTGATTTGGGAATGTCCGCGAATCCCGGACATAGAGATATCCTTTTAGGTGAGTTATGTCTTCTGAGTAGTTGTGGAGCCTGTGCAGGGCTGGTAGGAATGTTTGTGAGCCATTGGGCTAATTTATATTTATGTGCGAGCATATCATCCATGAAAGAGGTTTTTCCTGCATGTTTTACTTTGGTTTTGGCTGCGATCCACTATAGACGGGTTTTCCTAAATTTGCATGGCCCCGGGGGTCCATTTTTGGTATACTTGATGATAAAAATAGGATTTTGGATGATTTCACACTTGATTTCCTACTGATACTAGGCTCTGCTGGGTAGAGTACTAGACCTAATTTTCTACTGATACGAGGCTCTGCTGGGCAGATTACTATACCTAATTTTCTATTGATACGAGGCTCTGCTGGGCAGAGTACTAGACTTGATTTCCTACTGATACTAGGCTCTGTTGGGCAGAGTACTAGACCTGATTTCTGACTAATTTAGACCCAGATACGCTCTGGGCACCCTCTGAGGGGGTTATTGAGGCTTTTATTACTGATTTAGACCCGAGTATACTTTGAGCACCCTTTGAGAGGGTCTTTTGAGATTACTACTACTGTTTTAGACCTGGTTCGATCCCGGGCATATACTGCGAGATTTCGAGTTGGAGCTACTATTTAAAATCATTGGGCGATGTATGTGGTCGATGACTAGACCTCCATGGACCCTGTTGATCCAGGACCTGGGGCCTTGGGCTCCGTGTGCCGGATGAGGGGTCTACGGCGTCGGAGAGGTACACGGGTAGAGTCCTTCCATGGATCCTTCCTCTATATGGGCCCTTGAGGTACCTGAGGGGGAACATACCGGTTACTTTCACATCATCATCATCATCATGCATATTTCACTTGGATTCCACCCTTGTTTTCTGTGTTTTCAGTGTACGCTCCGGTTGTATGGGCAGCCGGAGGGTTTGTTTTCACTTGATTACGTTCCTCAGTTGTATGGGCGGCCGTTGGGACTGTAAGTAGTTTATATTAATCTTATCGCTTTATAGAGCTAGTTTTGGTCCTTGTTTCTTGGTGATTTAGCGATTATTAGCCTGTTGAGGCTCCGGTTGTGGGATGGTGATTATTGAGAGGGCTAGGGAGTCCTATCCTATTGAGGCACTTTTGTGTGGCCTTCTGAGCATATTGTGAGTTTCTTGTTCCATTCATATCAGGATTTGAGTAGTATTCCTCGGTTATTGTGGGTTAGTTATTCCATCCTAGGGTTGTACTTGTGAGGTGGATTCCCGTTTATGCTATCTTGAAGTTGGATTGTGAAATGATTTCCTTATGCTTGTTGATTCCATCCTGAGTATGTTAGACTGCTTCCCTTCTTTCCGTTTTACTTGAGGTTACCGGTATACTGCCATTTTCTCAACCCTCTCTCTTTTTTTTACTTACATTATTGTTGCAAGGATTCCAGGTGCATTCTTCTTCCTTACACCTGTGTTTTTGTGTTATGTATATGTTTGTGCTAGCATGTATACTTGTTGCTCTTGGTTGATTGCTCCTTGTGCTAGTTCCTTGTGCTTCTTTCTTGCTTCCGTGACTGCCTTCTTAATATTCTACTTATTACTATTTTTATAGCTAATATGCGTTCAGCCGGCCGATGATGCCTACTAAGTACCCGTTGTCTTGGTGCTCATACTACACTTCTATATCTTTTTGGTGCAGACATTAGTGTCAACTTTTGTTGTTGATCGTGTTGGAGACTCGTTCAACTTTTAAGATATTCGAGACTAGGGTGAGCTCCCGATGGCTGGGGTTTGACCACATCTCATCTTTTGGCACTATTGCTCCTTGTACTTTCGAAGATAGATTTATATTATATTTTGTTACTTCTAGCACTTGTATTCTATTAGAAGCTTATGTACTGTCGATACCAAGTCTTAGGGTTGATGTACTTTTCTCTATGTATATATTCGGGTTTTGCTTCTGCTTTGTCTACCTTTACGTTCTGCTTTCGCTTATTTATGTTTATTGTGCATTTTGATTAGATAGTAGCCCATTACTAACCATTCTGGGATACGAGAATTGGTTCGCCTACTGGGGGGTTGTAGGTGGCATCATGACCTGAGAAATCCGGTCGTGACAACCGCCGTAGCGGAGTCGACTGCTATGGCGAAGGCTGACCGGCGTTTACTTCTGCTGTAGTGGTACTCTCTCTGCTATGGCGGAGGTTGCTATGGAGATGTGTTAACCGCTATGGTGTTTGACACGGGACAGAAAGTCGTAAAGTCCCTCAAATTGCCCTATTTTACATAACACTTATTTTCTCAATGTCCCGGATCAACCCCTTCACGTCAACCTCGATACCGGGAGTTCTACTTACCCATATTCAATTCCGAAAAGTCCTCCGGACTTCTTTATGTCTTAGCTAAATGGAAAACTAGCTCAAATCAAGACACTTAACCCAATCCTTATCCGAATTACCCTAGATCATACCTCACTCCAAAACCAACCAAGACTAGCCTAGCCTAGAATTTCAAACTCCCAAACTCGGAGTTTTCTAACTCTAAAAATTGGCATGACTGATTTACCCATAACAACGGACCTGGTCATTACAGTTCTTCTAATGGACCATGTAAAAAAACGTTGTTCATATCCAATTGAATGAGCAGTCAGGAATGTGTAACAACTAATGTAAGAACCACACGAATTGTCACTAACTTAATCACTGGCTGAATGTCTCACCAAAATCAATTCCAGGTCGCTCATTGTATCCCTTTGCAATCAATCGAGCCTTGTATTTTTGAAGTAAACCATCAACATTTCTTTTGACCTTGAAAATCCACTTACAGTCAACTAAATTCTGTTTAGAATCAGGAGGGACAAGAATCCAAGTACCATTTTTAATTAATGCATTGAATTCATCAGATATTGCAGAGTGCCACTCAGGATGGGCCAGAGCTTGTGCAACTATTTTTGGTTCTAGTACGTTCGGTAAAGGATATTTGGTGACATGGTGGACAGATTTAGGTTTGTAGATGTTATTTTTAGAAAGAGTGACCATGGGGTGAGTGGTTTGCAGTGAAGGGGAAGGAATGGTATTTTGTATTGGAGGAGAAGGATCAGTGTTCAAAGTTGAAGGAGAAGGATCAGTGTTCTCTATTGAAGGAGAAGGATCAGAAGCTAATGACAATTATTCAATGGGGTGATTGGAAGATGAAGATGAAGTAGGAAAAGAATTAGACTGGAATGGAATTATAGTGTGAGAAGATTCAGTTAAAGGAATAGCATACTAATTTGAATTGGACTGAGAATCTGAAGGTGGGTTTGATATGGAAAAATATTTTCAAGAAAGGTAACATGACGTGAGGTAATGTACTTCTTAGATTTGAAATTATAACAAACATATGCACTCTGATGCAAAGAGTAACCAAGAAATATACATGGGATGTACTTGAGATCAAATTTGGACTTGGTATAAGGACAAATGCAAGGATAACAGAGGCAACCAAAGACACGCAGAATTGATAATTGGGAGAACGGTTAAAAAGCTTTTGATAAGGAGAAGACAACTGAAAAAGTGGTGTGGAAAGACGATTAATGAGGTAGGTGACTGTTTTGAATTTAAAAGAGCAAAAGGAAGAATGCAGGGAAGAGGTCTGCAGTAACGTAAAGCCAATTTCAACTAAGTGACAATGGCAATGTTCCGCAACCCCATTGTGTTGTGGGGTGTGAGGCGGTATTTGCAGATGATTTATCCCACAAGATTGAAAATATTTTTTGAGTGCAATATATTCTCCACCCCCGTCGGTGTAAATCAATTTTATCTTGACATTAAAGTTATTTTTGACAACTTTTTGAAATGGTGGAAAATAGTATATACATCCGATTTAGCGTTTAAAGGAAAGAACCAGATATATTTTGTGTAATAATCTACAAAGATGATATAATAACGGAATCCATCAACTGATTGCATAGGGATAGGACCCCCATAAATCGAAATATAATAGCTCAAGAGGTCTACTGCTTGTTAGAGAAAAAACACCAAAGGATTGACGATGAATTTTATTACATTAGCAAGGATTATAAAAGGATGCTTTAATAAAAGATGCTGATAATTGAAACTTGGACAAAAATGAAATTAATGATCCTAGCATTGGGATGACCAAGACGTTGATGCCATGACTCTGATGAAAGGTGAATGTTGAAGTAGACAGGATTATTTGAAACTGCAGAGGATAGAAACTTGTACAGGAATTGATCAAGTGGGCCTTTGAACTGAATCTCCCCGACCATTGGGCTATGCCAACATGTGATATAGACAAACCCGAGCCATCAGTTTGGTGTAGTTCGTCACTACCATCATACGGTGAATGAAGAGAAAGGTTGTTCAAGTTATTAGTAATGTGATGAGATGCACCAGTGTCTAACAACCATTGCTGATCAGATCTTGAATTGGCATTAGAGTAGTGTGCTTGAGAATTCTGTGAAAACAAGTCCCTGGAATAGTCACGTGCTCGATAACATCGTTTGACATGATGCCCCAATTTGTCACAAAATTGACATTGAACTTTGGCTTTAGATCCCGTGCCTCAAAAATGCTGTCTTGGTGCAGAATTTTGAGACTTATACGATGAGGAGTTCGCTGGAAAATCAATGTTAGCATTTTCATATTGAAAATACTGATTTGACTTCCCTGAATTATCTTATTTTTGCTGATATGGAGATCTAGTATTTGTACCCTTGAGGACATGATTTGCTGTGATTAGAGTGGTGTCAATGGTGGGATCTATTTGTTTCAAATATAATTCATGAGTCAATAACTTGTCTTGGAGGTTATCAAATGATATGATTGTATCTCTAGCATGAATAGTTGCAACAATATCTCGAAATTCAGGGCCAACACCACTAAGAACGTGAACCACAAGATCTACATCAGTAACATGACTTCCACACAAAGAGATTTCCTCGGCAACTGGACACGAATCTCTCTTTGCTTTAGAGAGTTTATCTCGCAAGGATAAAATCTGCGTAGCTGATTTGTTTGCAAACGCTATTTGTAACTTGGTTCATTCCTTCGCTGAGGTGTTGGCATCTGTGATGGTATTCATTACCAAAAGAAATATAGAAGCAATAATGGCTGCCAAAATTAACTGATCTTGACAGTCCCAAAATTCATAATTAAGATTACAGACTTGTTGACCATCTTTTTCAATGGTGGTTGGAGGTGACTTGCTGGCACCGGTGACATAACCCATAAGATTGTGACCACAGAGTAAAGGAGTAATTTGGGCTCTCCAAGTGGGGTAATTTTGAGAATTGAGTTTCAAAGAAAGTTGATAGCCATTGATGGAAATCAAGGTTTTTCCAGAAAAGTGAGTAAGATTATTTGTGCCAGAGGATACCATGAGAAAGAGAAAAAAATTCAGCGATTCTTCAGAAGCAATTAGGATCGCTGCTCCAATACCATAAAAAGTTTCAGAAGAGAATAATTCTGAAATTGTATTGCATAATTCAGTTTACATGTATTTATAGATACAAATAAAGGTAGCTACAAGAGATAAGGAGTCTACATTAGAGTTATCCTCAAGGTGGTTGGGATAAGATTCAACTACCCTTTTGATTTTGATTCTAACTAGATAGGATTATCCTTAACAAGATATATGTGAGCCACTTTTATAACAAAGGGTATATCAGCTCTAAATAGCAAAGTTAAAGGGAATATTAGTCCCTTTTATATTGTAATAACTTTCTCAAAAAGTTAGGAAAATAGACACATTATTTTTTTAAAATTTTTTAGGTCCTTCATCGAAGCTTGGCTTTAGCCCACAAATAATGGCATTGAGTTGCCCTGTCCACAAGTTACTTTCCTAGACCTATTCATCAGCAAAAGAAAAATGTTATTACAAATATGTTGTGCAGTATTTCAACTTTATGACAGGATATTAAGTTTAGTATGAAAACTTTTTGGTACCCATTAGAGGGACCAATTCTTTTTCAATCTAAATGAGAATTAATCATTAAAACTTGATACTAATTAATAACGAATTAACTTCTTAGCACGACTACATGAGCTGAACATATTGTGAAGAGTCTCACGTCGATGGATTAAGAGATGATTGGTCTTTTATATGGTTTTGCTCCTCTCATGAATTAGATTCGAGGTTCATTTTCTTAACACATATTATCGTCATTATCATTATGAAATATACTTCTACTTCACATTTATTTTTTGATTCTTAGTTGTTTAAGTTTCAATTTCTAAGCTATTTTATCAATTGGGTATATTGAAATTTGAAAGGTATATTTTGACTTCATGTGAATGCATTTGCTTCTCTTTTGTTTTTAACGGCAATGAACCAATGAAAGTAGAATACGATATTATATTTGAATTTAATCGTTTCTGAAAGAGATGTATAGAACCGTATATCATTTGATTTTTTGGTTTAAGTCTGTAGGTTATTTGGGTTTAATATATTGAGGGTGAAAGTTTAATTGTTTTTTTTATTACATCGGGGTTGGGAAAGGCCGGGGAAATGGGAGAGGAGATGACAAAGTGATGAATCAAACCTTTATCAATAAGGTGAAAGTTAAGATAGTCAACCAATTGAATTACTAAAATTTCTTTTGTTTGAGTCAAGATATATAGGCAGAAATAAAATGTTAAGTTATATTTTACTTACTTAATAAAAAACGGATAATTTCACATTTTTTGTGATTTATGATATTGTGTTTACCTGGCCTTATTTTAATTTTTTACAATAACAACTTCTTTAACAAGTTATCATTAATATATAAAAATATCATTAAAATATAAAATTTTATGATATAGGTAGTTTTCCTTTACTAATATATATAAGAATTTGTTTAATTAATTTTGTAAATATATATTCTAAGAATTCAATGAAGAGGAAATGAATATAAACACATCTAGATATGTGTTTTGAATATTTTCCGGAAGACCGTCGATCAGGGCTGTTTAACTTCTTATGGTGTTGTACCGTTGCTTTAATAAAAGAGCCACAATTTCTTAAAATATATTTCTATTATACTATGTAATTTGTAATTTACTTTCCTAAAAGAAAATAATCAATAAACTTTATAAGTATTATAATTAAAACATCACTTCTTCATGAATAAAAATAAAATTACTTTCAAAAATAAAATAATAAAATATGATAATTTTAAGACAGATAGAAAAAAACTTGAAGTGTAGTCACACGTGAAGATATAAAATTTTGACTGTGTATTTTTTTAAAAAATATTAAGTAATATTCATCCTCACAATATTCTCAAATAGTAAATATGCTATGGCTTGTTATTTGAGTTGAAAGTCAATTATCTTATTTGTATAGATGAAAAAAGAATATTAAGCATCACTCATTTATCAAAGAAGAGATAATGCATAAGTACTATCCTAAACTATGAGCGAAATTCCAAAGACACACCTAAACTTTACATAGGTTCTATTACCCCCCTGAACTCATTTTTTATATATTTTTGTGCTCATTTTGTGCTGATGTGGCAGAGAGAGTGTAATCACTCTCTTTGACAGAGTGAGAAGCCGAAGAATTATTCTTTCTTTTTCTTTTTTTTTCTTTTTCTTTCTCTCTCCTTATCATCACCTGTCCCCCAACCTCCCCCCTCCCACCACCACCTCAACCTACACCCCACCTACCACCATTTTTTTTTGTTCTTCACCACAATCCCCACCTCCAACCCACCCCCCAATTTTTTTAATTTTTTTTGAAAAGAAATACTAATTTTTATAGATAAATAATATAATTTTTTTATACCCCCACCCCTACCTTTTCCCAACCCCTCAACCTCCAACCCCAACCACCCTAATTTTTTTTAAAGAAAAAATATTTTTTTTTTTTAAAAAATAACTTATTTTTTTAAAATATTAAATTTATTTTGTACTCCACCCCACCTACCTTACCCCACCCCCATCTTAACCCACTTCCTCCTCCAGTCCACTCAAAATTTATTTTTTTTAAAAAGAATATATTTTTTAAAAAAATAATTTTTTTTGTACCCCACCCCAACCACCTAACCCACAACTCACCCTCCACCTCCACTCACTATCATATCCCATATCCACCGCACCCCCACTCACCCCAATCTACCCCCTAAAAATATTTTCTACTCTCTAGTTAAATACTAAAAATATTTTTTTACTCATTAATCAAACATTAAAAAATATTTTTCGAAAAATATTTTTCACTAACCAACCAAACAAGAGAAAATAAGTAAGAAATCAACTTATTTTTCATAAAAATATATTCATGGAAAATATTTTCCTTCATACCAAACACACCTTAAGTAAGAAAAATGTAAAAGAAAAGAAGAGATTTAAGTGGGATATAAAGGAAGGAAGAAGAAAAAAATAAAGAAAAAAAATAATTTCGAGCTGGCCGCGCGTGCACGACACCCTGTGCAAGAAATTTGGTTATCTAGTTTCAAGGTGTAAATAATTACATTTCAAAAGAGTTCAGGGGGTAATAGGACCTATGTAAAGTTTAGGTGTGTCTCTGAGATTTCGTCCATAGTTCAAGGTGGTACTTATACATTATCTCATCAAAGAATTATGAGCAATATTAACTAAGGAATTTGACACATAATTTATGCAAGAACTGTTAGACGAATTTTGAGCTTCGGACGCTTAAGGCGTAAGTCTCACAGAACTAAGACCCACACATGAACCTCGAAGCATTTTGTCAGTGCGCCAGCCCCCGGTGAGTTCCAAACCTTTGAGGATTTTACACCAACCCATTTACACGAATTTGGGTCTACATAATCATAGATTAGTTAGTGTTTTACTGTTTGTGAACGTTAAATAATTCCCTTAAACCATAAATTTTTTATAATAAGCACACATTACATGCATATATAGCTAACTTTGAGGATTTTACACCAACCCAGTTACACTAATTTGGGTCTACATAATTTATGCCAAAGTTGGTCTATAAATCTTGACTTTAAAATTGACATATTTACTCAATGACTCCCCCACCACCTCCACTACAATTAATCAAATAAAAACAATAATCAGAATAAGTCGGAAAAGAAAATTGCATTACCTTGTTAACAATATAATATGTCAATCTCACAAAGTATACGTGCCTATATATACTCCCTAAGTTTTCTCCATCAAAAAAAGAACTCATACAAAGAGCATTTCTTCTAAAATACTGTGACAACTTTATTTATATTTGTTAGAAATTAAAACAAATTAGACATGGAGTTCTTCTATGTCTCTCTTCTTTGCCTATTTGTTTTTTTGGTTTCCCTTTCCCTTCACTTCCTCTTCTACAAGAACAAATCCGCCTTCTCCGGTCCCCTTCCTCCTGGCAAAACAGGATGGCCTATATTCGGAGAGAGCCTCGAGTTTCTCTCCACTGGTTGGAAAGGTCATCCTGAAAAATTCATTTTCGATCGTATGGCTAAGTACTCTTCCATTGTCTTCAAAACTCACCTTTTAGGTGAACAAGCCGCCGTTTTCTGTGGTGCCTCGGGCAACAAATTCTTGTTTTCAAACGAGAACAAATTAGTACAAGCATGGTGGCCAAATTCCGTGAACAAAGTCTTTCCATCTTCAACACAAACATCTTCCAAAGAAGAAGCTATTAAAATGAGAAAAATGCTTCCGAATTTCTTCAAACCCGAAGCATTGCAACGTTACGTTGGGATAATGGACCATATAGCCCAACGTCACTTTGTTTCCGGATGGGAAAATCATGACCAAGTTGTTGTTTTCCCATTAGCAAAACGTTACACATTTTGGTTAGCGTGTCGATTGTTTTTGAGCGTTGAAGATCCTAACCATGTGGCTAAATTCGCCGATCCTTTCGATGTTTTGGCTTCTGGATTGATTTCAATACCTATAGACTTACCCGGAACACCATTTAATCGCGCAATTAAGGCTTCCAAATTTATTAGGAAAGAGCTAGTGGAAATTATAAAACAAAGGAAGATTGATTTGGGTGAGGGGAAAGCATCAGCAACACAAGATATATTATCACACATGTTGTTGACGTGTGATGAAAATGGTAAATTCATGGGGGAGATGGATATTGCTGATAAAATATTAGGGTTGTTGATTGGTGGACATGATACTGCTAGTTCTGCCTGTGCTTTCATAGTTAAGTATCTTGCTGAGCTTCCACAGATCTATCAAGGAGTTTACAAAGGTAATTAACTACTTAATTATTTTTTTCACTTCTCCTATATATTATTCATAATTAACATGTAGTTTCATCTATTGTAACAAATAACTTACTCTTTATCTTTTTTGAATGTTATTAATACATACTTCTTATGAGACTGAGAGTACTATTTACACCATTTGCTTAATTTAACGGTTTATAACAAGTCGATTACTTTATCTTTGGGTTGCCATCTTATGATTTTCCTTATAGATCATTTAATATAATCGTTTTAAAAATATTTTAATAGTGTAAAAAATCTTTACATCATCATAACCCTTCTTTTCATCTCGAAAATTAAAGATGATTTTGTATAAACGTAGTCAATTTCTAGCCATCTAGAAACGTAGTTAGTGCATATGTGTATTTGTGGGTGTATAGAACCGGAAATCCGGAAAGAAAGTTTTATTACCAAATCTACGTTTTTGAACAAATATAATTCTGACTCTAATTATTTATAATACTCCTTCTGTACCAATTTATTATGTGAAGGTGTTCTATTTGGAGATCGTCAAAAGATTTTGCTTTTGACTATAATTTTCTTAAGTTTTTAAACATATTTTCAATCATTAGTCATGTTGACTCGTAGTAACTTTTCGTGTAGTTTTCTAATGTGTAAATTTGGTTCTCTTCTTATCATGAATTGAGACGGGGAGTAATATATATATATATATGTCACGTTCTGGTTCTTTTTGTTGATGCACAACCAATAAATCATTTGTTTGATCAAATACCATATTATTTGAATGAAAATTGTATTTTTTTTTTCCTATGTTGCTTCTTACAATTTTATGTTTTGTTCAAAAAATACATAGAGCAAATGGAGATAGCCAAGTCAAAGGGTCCAGGTGAATTATTGAACTGGGAAGACATTCAAAAGATGAAATATTCATGGAATGTGGCGTGTGAAGTTTTAAGACTTGCCCCACCCCTCCAAGGTGCTTTCAGGGAGGCCCTTTCTGATTTCATCTTCAATGGTTTCTCCATTCCTAAAGGATGGAAGGTAAATAATACATATCCTCTTGCGTAATATAGAACAATAATTTTTTTCCACTCATTTCTCGTCGAACCAGCTCATTGGGAAAATGCACGGTGGGAAACTAATTCTCACTGAAATGGTGGAGAACTTTCTAATTTTTCCAAATGAAAATATTACTATTTTTTCTTTTCTCACCGGTTCAATCAAAATATTTATGAGAATAGCCACTGAACATTTTTCAGTGGGTAATTTCAGTGAAAAAATATTAATTTTTTAATAATGTTCCTTCTTGTGTTTGTCCCAGATGCAGTAATGTTGACAAATTAGAAATTACTTTTGTTAGAACAATATCAAATTGAAATAGTGACCTAGGAAATAACTCCTTCACTAATATTGGTGCAGCGGACCTACCTTTTTAAATGGTGCACTTTAATTTTTAATATATAATATCACTATCGGCACGAATAAATTTTGAGTTTATATACTTGTGTAGTTTGGTAAGCTCTAATAACATTAACGATATACCAACCTCTAATTTTTCTTGTGGACTGAATATTTATGCAGATATACTGGAGTGCAAATTCTACACACAAGAGTGGAGAATTCTTTCCAGAACCTGAAAAATTTGACCCTTCAAGATTTGAAGGAAGTGGACCTGCTCCATACACATTTGTACCTTTTGGTGGAGGACCAAGAATGTGCCCAGGAAAAGAATATGCTCGTTTAGAAATTCTTGTCTTCATGCACCATCTTGTTAAAAGGTTCAAGTGGGACAAAATTATTCCAGATGAGAAAATCGTCATCAATCCAATGCCGATTCCGGCGAAGGGACTCCCCGTCCGACTCTACAGTCACAACCAGCAGGCATGATCGAGCAACAATAGTAACAAATTTGATTTGTAACTATCCATATCAAACTAAACATTATTCTACTGTGCCTTATCTCATCCCTTGTTTCATGTTTTTCTACAATTGTTCTTTTTAATTTGTTGGTGTCCCGGCCCCTTCAATTTATTTGGTTTGTATCCTCTTATTATTAAGGCATTCTTAGATGTGTGACCAATAATTAGTGTTCAATATTCTCCATGAATTGTATAATAAGAAAGTTATCTCGTTTAATTACTTGAATCTACACATGATTTTATTTTTTTAAAATAGGATTTAAGTTATATATAATGATAGTATAACAAATTTGTACAGTATCAAGTAACTTTTACCCACTGAAATTAAAGTTATATATAGTATAATTTATAGATTACCAAAGCAATAGTTCGATGTCATGATACCTCAGCCACTAAATTATCTATTTAGGACAAAACGACATTTCGTTTAGTAATTACTGATGTAGCAGTAAAAATTACCATATCAAATGAGAAAAATGCTTTCTGTTCTCATATTGTCTTAGTTAAATAGTTTAACTATATTTCAGTTGTAAGTTAAATGAAAGTATTATGATTCCTTTTGCATATGTAATTGTGATGGCATCTTTATTAAAGCAAGAAATTAATAATTACATAACTAATTTGAAAAAAATTCATTAACAATATGTAACAACTCATGATTGATCTCTTGAAGTTGATAGCTAATTCCATCTTTTTTGGAAGTGTGACTTGGATTCATCATATAAATTCAAGGTAATAATTTTACACTTACCCATAATGATTATACATGTTTTTATTCAACATTTAGCCATTAAAAACATGGATTTGAATGTAGAAATTGAGAATTTTTGGACTAAATGCTACAACCGATAATTGATGATTTCAGCTAGCGATCAAACTCGAAATGCTAATCTAATTATAGATTCGGAGTCGCACGATTATGGGTAACCCAAAACTATAATTATTTTGAGGTTCGACCATTTGGGCTCAGGCGTCAGAGTTAATTTTTTGTTTACTTTGACTTAGACCATATATTAAATTATAAAATTGAGTTCAATACATTGTTTGAACCCGTAAAGTGTATTTTTTGGCTAGATTTGAGTCGTTTACTGTAAAGGTTTTCTCTCTCGGCGCATGTTAGGTAGTTCTAACTTGCAGTTTCTCTGTTGCGAAGAGAACCGTCAACAAACCTTTGGTACATGAATGATCGAGTGGTGTGATACTCCATAAGTCAAAGATGCATGGTTCAAAAAATAAAGAAAAGTATGTTGAAAAGAATGTGGAGTTGGATTATGCTGCTGCTGCTGATGTGATTTGGTAATTAACTCGAGCAACACAAGGGAATAATGGAGGTCAACAATGTTTGCCTAAAATACCTACTCGATCTGTTGGAGAAGTGAAATTCAATGAAACGGTAACTTCGTTGAAGACAACTCGTGATGTGCAATAAAATTCGCCTAATCTTACTAGTTCTAATAGGGCATCAGAACTGAGCCCTGAAATTCTAAGAGGGACAACGACTGCAATTGGGGAAACTAGCAAAGAGATGGGTCCTAAAACACCTGGGAGAACATGGAATGGTGTTTTGGTAGGAAACTAAGTTTGAGTTAATATCTCAAAAGCTCACTCAACTTTGGAAATTTATCTCATTCAACTTTGCTCTGTATCAACAAAATCACTTAATTTAGGCCTTTGTATCAATAAAATCACTCAACTAACTTTATCACTAAAACAAATATGACATGATAAAACACAATTATTTTTTTATATATCATGTAAACATGAATCTCAGGCAAACTTAATTAGTGAAACAAATATTATGATATTATTGTATATTTAAAACTTACAGTAATTTTCACAAAACTTAATTAATGATACAAATATTATGATATTACTGCATATTTAAAGCTTACAATGTATCATGAGACTATTTAGAATGCTACCCACTAGGAAAACTTAGGGGTCGTTTGGTAGAGTGTATTAACAAAAATAATGTATGCATTATTCTTGTGTATTACTAGTACCTTGTTTGGTATATTTTTTTAGCTTATGTATAACTAACGCTTGCATTAGTTATACACTCTATTGTGTATTGAGGTGTGTATTACTAATACCTCAAAATCCATGGTATTAGACTATTAGTAATGCAATGAATTTTAATGCATGCATAAGCATGATTAAAGATACAATTACCCCTTAAATTTTTTTTCGCATCCTTTCCATCATATTTGCGAAGTGTATTTTTGTAAATAATTTTTTTTTAAAAAAAAAGTATGTAATGCATGTCATTTTTAATACACCAAATCAAATACTGTATAAAAAAATTCTCAGCATAACTAATGCAAATATAACTAATATCAGCATTACTAATACACTATATTCTGCACTATTTTTATACACTCTACCAAACAACCCCTTAATGTAGTGCATACCCACCTAATTTCTTTTTCATTTATTTTCTAAGGTTAGGGTATAAAAAAAAAAAGTAGGGTAGGATTGTGGGGTCATGGGCCTCTTTAACATTTTAAAAACTTGGGGCTACAATACAAGTTACAACAAAGTTGTTTTTATATTTATTAAATATAACACTATTTATAAATTCATTTAATAATTCAACTACTTTTCTCTCTCTCCTCAATCCAAAACTCTCCTTTCTTCTTCCCGAAATTTCTTGATTGCCTCAAGAGGTTGAATTTTTTTTCTCCAATCTTCTTCCCCAGGTCAAAATCTTCATCCTCTTGTGCTCAGGTAAGTTTATTCATCTTTCCCAATTAGTTTTAGCTCCGTTTTACTGTACTTTTTTGTTGCATTTTAGTGTAGTAAATTTTGAATTTTTGCAAAAATTGGATTGTTCTTGATTAAATTAATCAAAATCTGACATGTTTTTAGTTGATGTTCTTGATTCCGCATCTATAATTGCGTTTTGCTTTGGATAATGACTAGATTTGTTTTTTGAATTTCTATGTTTATATTCCCTATCAATTTTGAATTTTTTTCCAGCATTTTGGTCGACTTTAATGATGTTTTTGTTGCTGTCTTTTGCATTCTCCATTTCTAGAATCACTGCTACTTGTTTTGCATGTTTGATTAGAACAGTTCTCTGTTTCTGTTAATAGACCAGTGATCGATAGATTGACCACTACAAATTGATTTTTGCTTGTAGATTGTTAAGTGTGGCTAAAGATAGAAAAATCATTAAAGGATCTGCTTCTACTGCTTGTAGCAGTAAGAAACGTAAAGCTGAAGAAATTTTCAAAACTTCAAAAAAAATAATTATCGAGTCGGAGTCGGAAACGGAAAGTATGGCCAAGATTGAGAGATATGAGGACAGTAGTGCCGAGGAGAGTGAGGATGTTGAGTGTAGCGAAGAGGAGAGTGAAGGGGAGAGTGAAGGGGAAAGTGAAGGAGAAAGTGATGATAGTGGAGATGGAGATGGAGATGATGATCCCCTATCCTTGCCAATTTGTGCAAGAGATATCTCCGTTGAGCTGTATGACCTAGCTACATGGATGGATGATTTAGGTTCTTTTCCAGCAAAAATTTCTGTGAGAGCAAATACGGCGATTTATCGGGACTTTAGAAAAACTCTAGTTGAGCAAAAGCTCTATGTTAATTTTAAGAAAATCTATTTTGGACACTTGAGATATTTGCCGAAGAATTTTAAATTCAATGGACAGATGGTCCATTATATGTTGCTGTGACTTGTCAAGAATAACAAAAAGTTGCATAAGATTTGGTTCTGTGTGAACAATAAGTCAGCTTGTTTCAGCTTAAAGGAATTTGCTTTGATTACGGGGCTGAATTGTTCAGCATACCCTTGTGAATCAAAAACAAACAAAGTCCTCCAAAATGATGAAAGTTTTTATTTCAAAGTGACCAAGAACAAGAACATCACTGCTACAAGGTTGATAAGCTTGATCAAAGGTAATCGATTAAATAAGGAGCAAAAGTTGAAGTGCGCTTTAGTTTGGTTCGTGCACTGGATGCTGCTGGCGAAAGATCCGTAGAAGAAGGTGGATTCAAACCACATCAAGATGGCGGCTGATTCAGATTTTCTTCAAAAGTTATCTATGGGGGAAAGAGTCGTTTGGGCTAACGTTGAACTATTTGAATAAGAAGATTTATTTGAGCAAGCAGAAAAAAACTTTTGATAATAAGAATAATTCATCGTATGCTTTATACAGCTTTTCCTGGACAGTTTTGGTACTTATTATCTACCATCTAATCAATTTGTTATAGACTCTTGCCAATTTATGCAGTAATACATAGACTCTATATATCTATTAATTCTTCTATTGATTGCAGGTTTGGATATATGCGGGTTTTTCCCATCTTGAAAAGTATGCCGGAAAGTCACTGAATTCTCCTTTGTCCATTCCTCGTTTACTTAGATGGGACAAGTCGAAGAGCGACAACATAACGGAAGGCGACCCCATTTAAGTATAGAGGAAAGAGTACAAAGGTAAAACTTTATTTATTATTATATAATAATATTTTTAAACTAGTGAATGTCTTGTAATTTCTATATTTTTCTTTTGTAGATTGTGCACTCATACCTTACCTCTACTGTTCGTGATATGAATCAGACCTACATAAAAATATTTAAGTCATACACGGACGAAGTTAAGGACACATTCATAGATGCTTTGAAGGTGGAGTTGAAAAACGTGACTGTCCTCACTTCATCAGTAGAGATCGTGGACAACGACGAAGATATGGGTGGTCACAATCATGTCCCAAGTCCAGCACGTACTTATGATCTTGCTGGTTCTAATGGATATAAAATCATACTGGGCACTTATAATAATGAATATCTGCTTAAGAATGTTGCTTTGCTCGAGAAATCTGTGTTGAATATTGCTTCTTATGTTAGCGAAGAGAGGTTGAGAAGAATTGAAAAGAATAAGAAGAAGCAACAAGATCAAGGTAAACTAGTTTATTTTTTGTTCTTCCTAATTAATTTACTTGTATAATTTTCTAATCCTTGTAAAATAATATAACAGTGCATGCTGACAGTCCTCCTTGTATCCGACGTCAAGAAAACCTCGAAACAAGAAGAAGAAGAAGAAGAGAAAGAAAATGAGAAAAAATCAGAAGAAGAAGAAGAAGAAGAAGAAGAAAACACAAAAGAAGACAGTGATGAAAAGGAAGTGGATGTCATGGGTATTGTTGAGGAACTCAATGGTATTAGCCAAAAGAATTGATGGCTAATTTTTTAAGCAATTTATTAAATATTTTCTTTATTTTAATGGTTTGATTTTTTCTGAATAATTGGATAACATATATTTGGTAACTCAAAGATGACAAATAATTTTGCTCTTTATGAAAGTTTACTAGATTTGAAAATCTTGTGTGTTGTGTTACTGAATTGTCTTATAGCTAATATAGTTGATGACTTTTATTATAAAAGTGTAATGATCCTTCCGGTCATGTACGTATTTTCGCCTTTCCCGTTAGAACTTACTTGTAGTGGCCTCAAGTCATTTATGGCTTATCGGGATCGGTAGTTAGGTGCCCGGGCCGTTTGTTTGGTCTTTATGGTCGTTCCTCATTTTAGAGCTTCAAATTTGGAAATCGTTGACTTCATTCAACATTCTTGATAATATCAAAGAATTAAACCAAGGTTCTAGGTCAAAGGAATCCCTTACACAAAAGTTCGAGTTAAAAAAATGTCTCGTGTAACACCTCATCCGTTTGGAAGGTTTAAATTAACCCATACCTTCGGAGTAAGACTAATAGTATCTAATATACTAAGAAGGATGTGTTATAAGGTATTATAATCACAAAATTATCGTATGATAAGTTTTGAAGTCAAGTAAATTGCGAAACAAAAGTCGGAAAAAGTTATTGTAAATTCCTTTAAGGAATTCTGTTTAAATTTGCGTTAAATGTCTTGGGGTGTTTCTCTTAATATACAAAGAACTAGTAGGCTCCCAATATACCAAATCGAAGGTCTATGAGTCTAGTTTCCAATGCACCAAACTGTTTATCCACACGACTTCAGAATAGAGATATATTCATATTTTCGTAAGACTGCACAAGCAGGCACGTCAAGGTAGGCCCCCATTCCAAGTTGGTTTAGCTTTATAAAAGCTGATTTTCCTTCGTTTTAACTCATAATTTTTAACTAAAATCTACTGAAAATCAGAGGGAAAGTCCCTAAATAATCCATGGACTTTGATGCTTTCAATTTGGAAGTTTAACGGAAGTTGCTCTACGTCGCGAGCTCGTCATTTTGGTGTAGTTTGTCCCGTCGATTTCATGGCGTATCTTCGTGGGTGTTGATGCAGCAAGCTAGCATATGCTTATTGGGTATTTTTCAGTATCTAAGGAGTTATATTAGCAAGGTAAGGATCCCGTACACACTTATCCATTTATTAAATTGAGATTTTAAGCTTCTAGTCATGAAAAGTCATATTTTTTGATAACTTGTAGTAGTTTCTTGTTGGACTTGGATCTGTTTGTTGTTCCTTCAAGGAGGAAGGTTGTTTAGCTTGGGATATTGAATATTTTTGTCTAGGAAATCTCTCCCCTACGATCTTCCTTCGTAATTACATGTTCCAGTATCTTTTTTCAGCTTTCCAAGCCACGAAGTGGTGTTTTGGATATTGTGGCTTTGGACAGCCCCTTAATCATATTATGTTTGGTTATTATTGTGGTGTACTAGTTGTGGTAAAGTGCTGGAGGGATTGGGAAGTTTGTGCGATTCTTATTGGGATCGCATACGATAGTGATTGGATTGAACAACGTGAAGTACGCCTTGAAATAGTGCCTTGGGAGCTCGTCGCTCCTTTGAGATGTGGTTAACATATTGTTGTTGAATTTAGCTGCCATTTATTATTGTTATTGGCATCATTTTATGCTTTGGATTTGGCTGGTCATGAGTGTGACATTAACACCTTATCAATTGGCTATGGCTCGTTCTTGCAGCCTTGTCGAAAAGGAACAAGAAGTGCAGCTATCTCCGCCTCACAGCATCAGTTTACCGCACAATTCTAGCAATTGTTCCATTACCTTAGTTGGTAAGGCTTCATAGAGACGCCTTTGGGGCTTCAGTTGAAAGTATTTTTTTTGTGATTCGGAGCTTCCCAGAGTAGTTCGAGCCTGGACGACGCCGTTCCCGCAGCTAGTCATCGGATGACAAGTAGGTTATGGCTTTCCCTAGCTAGAATCTGCGTATATAGGCTATAACTGCATTAATTAATATCCTTGGGTGGGTTGTTATAGGTTAGTACCCCAGACCTTGTCTGCCTTGTTCGTCCGTTTAATTCATATGTTGTTTTTAGTATTCGCATGGTATTATATATTACCCTTGTGGTCCTGTGTGGCCTTGTATTGACTCTAGAACATAGATGGTGGGTTATTTGGGGAATGTCCATGAGACCCGGACATAGAGATGATCCTTTCAGGATGGTTATGTCTGCTGAGTAGCTGTTGGGCCTGTGCAGGCTGATAGGAGTTGTTGTGAGCCGTTGGGCTACTTTTATATTTGTGTGCGAGCATATCATCCATGAAAAAGATTTTCCCCGCATATTTTACTACAGTTTTGGCTGCGAGCCACTACCGATAGTTTTTCTAAATTTGCATGGCCCCGGGGCCATTTTTGGTACTGTTGATGATAGAAAAGGGGATTTTTAGATGTTTTCACACTGATTTTATTACTGGTATTAGTCTCTGACAGGCAGAGCACCAGACTTGATTTTATTACTGATACTAGTCTCTGCCGGGTGGATCACTAGACTTGATTTACTACAGTTTTAGACTCGATTATTGAGAGGTCTAGGGAGTCCTAACTTATTGAGGCACTTTTGTGTGGCCTTCTGAGCAGAGTGTGAGATTCTAGTTCTATTCTTGTGGGAAGTTTAGTGGTATCTCTCGGTTATTGTGGTCTAGTTATTTCATCCTAGGGTTGTACTTGTGAGGTGATTCTCTGGTTATGCTATCATGTGATTGGATTGGTGTTATGATTTCCTTATACTTGTTGATTCTATTTTGAATATGTTAGACTGCTTTCCGTCTTTTCCTTTTACTTGAGGTTACCGGTATACCGCCATTTTCTCAACTCTCTCTCTACTTACTTATATTATTGTGCAAGGACTCCAGATGCGTTCTTCTTTCCTTCACCTGTGATTCTGTGTAATTATATTTTCTGTGCTAGCATGTTTTACTTGTAGCTTTTGGTTGTCTACTCTCTGTGCTTGCTCCTTGTGCTTCCTTTATTGCTTCAGTGACTGCTTTCTTGCTATCTGTTACTTACTGCTTTTATATCTTATATGCGCTCAGTCGCCCGATGATGCCTACTGAGTACTCATTGTTTTGGTGCTTATACTACACTTCTGCACTTTCTGTGCAGATATTAGCTGAGTTCTCACCGTTGATCGCATTGGAGACTCATGCAGATTTTGTAGATGTTCAATACTAGGGTGAGCGACTGACGGTCAAGGCTTGACCACATCTCATCTTTTGTACTGTTACTCTTTGTATATTCGGAGACAATTGTACTTATCATTTTGTTACTTCTAGCACTTGTATTCTATTAGAAGCTTCTGTACTGTCGATACCAAGTCTTGGGGTTGGTGTAGTTTCATTATGTATATATTCGGGTAAATTGCTTCCACGTTGTCTTATCCTTATATTCTACTTCCGCTTACTTTCTGCTTATTGTGCGTATTAGTTTTGTAGTAGCCCATTACTAACCATTCCGGGCTACAAGAATTGGTTCGCCTACTGGGGGGTTGTAGGTGCCATCATGACCTGAGAAATCAGCTCGTGACAACTTGGTATCAGAGCTCTAGGTTCATCGGTGTGATGGTACAGAAGAAATTGTCTAAGTAGAGTCTCGCGGATCGGTACAATGACGTCCGTATCCTATCTGCGAGAGGCTACAAGGCATTGTTAGGAAAAGTTTCATCTTCTTGACTCCTTATCGTGTGTTCCTGGCTTTATTGACTTTTAAAACTTTGGTTGTTCATTCATTCTCAGATGCCTCAGACGAGTGTGATAGTGGTTGGTGCCGAGGCTTCTGTGCCTGTTGCTACAATGCTTCCGTTAGTGCCAGGACTTCAGAGTGAGGGTTTACCGCACCAGATAGGGGGTATGGGGTCATCCCAGCCTCCAATTGGATTTATAGCAACCTCAACACTTCAGTACACTGTGGCTAGGACTCTGAGTCCTCCGGTGAGTGTTTCACTACCTGGTTCTGCGAGTGGTGCTTCAGTTAGGGTTGAGCTTCCAGTTCTTCAACAGGGTTTTCTGTCGGTATTGGAGTACGAGGCGAGATTTCATGACATGGTTAGGCATACTGATAGGGATGTACCTTCAGAGTTTGATAGGGTTCAGAGTTTTGTTGGAGGTTTGATTTCACCGCTCTGTTAGCGACTGAGCACTTGGTTACAGTCGGGACAACTTTCCTTTAGGTAGTTGACCATGCTTAAGACGTTGAGGGTTTGTGCTGTGAGGCTTATATAGGTGTTTCTCGGATGCATCATCGCTAGGATAGTTCTCGAGGTTCTCAGACTCGAGGTAGGGGATTCTCCACCAGAGATAGGTTCTATTGCTTTTTGTCTACGGGGCCAATTTCGGTTGCTCCACGAGTTCCAGAGGGTGTTGGTATAGGACATGTTGAGCAGAGAAGACAGGGTACAAATCATATCCTACGGGGTTTGCTTTCAGAGGGTGTAGGCCGTGGTGGCCGGTTAGGTTCAATGAGATTTTCCCATCAGACTTCATCTGGTAGAGGTTGTTTTTGGTGTGGTGAGCATGGGCACTTTGCTAGGAATTGCTCCACGATTGTGTATCCTGGACAGCCTGGTTGTTATCATTGTGGAGAGATTGGTCACCTTTATAGAGCTTGTCCCCGGTGAGAGTTGGTTGGGCCTTCAGTTTTGACCACTCAGTCCAGAGTTAGATCCCGTCAGCTTGATGCTCCTCTTGGTAGGCCAGAGGTAAAGGTTCCTAACACCGTTGCTCCAGGTTAGGCCTTTGCTATCTTCGACTTGTGTTAGTCCCGCTCGTGTTGCGATTCTATCCCTTCTGTCGTGTAATTGCTTACATGCCTACCTGCTACTTATTTAGTTGTTTGGCTACCTGAATTGTAGTATTGATGTGTTATTTTATTGGTAGTTTATTCTTTAGTAGTGGATGGGGGTGAGTTAGCCCTGTAAGGTGTTTTACCCGGAGTTGTAGGTTGTGAGTAGGCTTTGTAGAGCTCGCTTCCTGTTTGTTGTGGTTCTAGGCTTGCTTTGTGTCTTCCTTTCTAACAGTCCTAGATGGTTGTTGCCTAGGCCATTATCTAGCGTGGCTAGAGATCCGTGTGATGGTTCGGTGTATTACCGGTAGTTGGGCCGGAGTTGAGATTTTGCCTTTGTTGGGAGATATTAGTTATGCTAGTGTGCATAGATCAGTTTGGCCTCCCGAGCGTCTAGAGTCGACCCTCTTTGTTGATTAGTTTAGGAGGTTAGAAGGTATGTGGGTTGTTCCCATAGTCTCCTTCAGTTCCTGGTCCATTGGGTGTTTTGTTGTATCCCCAGCTCCAGTTTGAAAGAATCCTGATCGTAGTTCTTTGGATGAGCTCTTGATGTTGACATCGTGATTGGGTTTTGACTTTAGCACTTTCGACTAAGTGTTGATCGTAACCTCATGGTTGGGTTGTATTTATAAGCATTTTGGGTGAGTTGGGCATCCGGCCCATTCTTCTCCTGCTTTATTGAGTTTGACGTGTAGCTATGAGAAGTAAGGTAATGGCTTCAGGTTTTTATTTGAGAAAGGATTTGTAAGGTTTAATATGTGCTAAGGAAGGATTTCTGTTAGTTGAAAAAGGAGGGAGATGACTCTTTGTTTGTGTTTATATGTCCTAGCAGTTGCCTGAGGTGGCGATGAAGGTTTGCTTTGGGATTGTGTGTTGGTGATTCAATTAGGCCGTCTACATATTGCCGTGGGTTTTTCATCGATTGGTTTTTATTTCAGTACCAGCTGCGGTGTTGTAAACTTGCATATTCAAGCCTAGTTGGCTTGGGTTCTTAAGGGTTCATTGGTAGCATACGGGTTCGACCAAGGCTTTGGTTGGCAGTTTTGAAAGTTGGGGTTCAGAATCATGGCTTGGCAGGTTACATCGGATGGTTCGTGGCAGTTTCTATTTGGTTGCAGCATCCTAGTGCCAGGAGGCAGTGGGTGCGGGCAACTTAGCTCCTTTACTTCAGTTGTGGATGCAGCTATTGGCCTTGGACACCTAGTCCTTGGCTAACCTCTGCAAGAGGCAGGATATTCTAGATTTCAACAGTGTTCCAGTTAGTACGAGGTCCTTCTACCATGGTTGGACAGACTTAGCGGCGTAAGTTTGAGCTTCAGCAGTTGTGTATGCTTTATGTGGTAAGCTTGTATGGGTTGAGACTAGCGAGGCTATTTTGAGTTCTAATGATACGTAGAGACTGGTAATTGCCATTCGTTTGTCGAGGATTTGAAAGCTTGTTTAATTGATTCCTCCAGAGTTGTTATTTATGTGGGGTTCCAGTGTTGGTTAGACTCAGCCAGTATGGACTAGAAGTTTGTTATGATATATTCTTTGAAGTGGTTGGTTTTTTACAGATCCGGTAGAGGGGTTGATTTGAGCCAAAGGAATGAGTTGAAGGTATATGCAAAAATTTCTATGGCTAAATGGTAACTTTGAACCCCAGGCACATTTTTCCTTTGCCTTTGGGGTGTTTGGACTTGATATTCGTGGCATGGTGGACTTCTTCCTGAGGTGAGATTCATAAGGCGATTTCACATCCAAATGGTGTTCGAGTGTTTGGAGTAGCAGCAATGTTTTCTAGAAGTTGGAGCTTAGCTCATGGTTACAGACTTCAAGGTAGGCTTACCACACTTCTTGCAGGATCGTGGTTTTGGTTTGGGTCTTTTGGGTAGGTTGTCCTGGTTCATTCACTTTCAGTTGATTCAGACTTGGCACGGTTCAACGAGGTTGACTTTGTTCGTTCTACAGTTTAAAAGTTTCTCATCAACACAGGGTGTTCTTTCATGCCTTTCCTAACCCTGGTGTGCAAACTTCAGTAGGGTTCAGATGGGTTGTTCTGTTAGGTTCAGTTAAAGAGTTTGAATAAAATGGGTGACTTCGTTCGTGGTAAAGTATAAGCGGGAACTATGGATCTCTGGTGTGTCAGTTGATGCTTCGAGGATGGTTTGGGTGTTCGACTTGTATGCAGTTTCCTGTTTGTGGTGCTAAAGGATTCAGTTCAGAATAAAAAAAAAGGGTTTTGCAAAATAGCGGGTTCATGAGTTAGAGTTTTGGGTTGATGGATTTTTTGGTAAACTTGGTATGGTTTTGAGGATTTGAGTTCTGTGTGTTGATCGCCTTGGTGCACTGGTTTCGGTGTTGTGTCAGTGCTTTTTGGTTGAGATTCTCGAGGTTCAGTTTTGGTTGGCAGATCTTTGGAGGTTGAAATCTAGCTTGGCTAGTAAGAAATTAAGGCTTGGTTGCTTTCTTTGGTTCTGTTCTGTTGGGTGTCGTCGGTCGTGAAGGCTACCCGGGTTGTCCGAGAGAGTAGTGAGGGTGTTGTATCCGCTGTTATTAAATCTCTAGTATTTTCTTCTTTCCTGACTTTCGGGGATGAATGTCTTTTTTAGTAGTGGATGATGTAATGACCCTTCTGGTCATGTACGCATTTTCACGTTTCTTGTACCGTTAGAACTTACCTGTAGCGGCCCCAAGTCATTTATGGCTTATCAGGACCGGTAGTTTGGTGCCCGGGCCATTTGTTTGGTCTTTATGACCGTTCCTCATTTTAGAGCTTCAACTTTGGAAATCATTGACTTCATTCAACATTCTTGGTAATATCAAAGAATTAAACCAAGGTTCTAGGTCAAAGGAATCCCTTACACAAAAGTTTGAGTTAAAGAAATGCCTCTTGTAACACCTCGCCCGTTTGAAAGGTTTAAATTAACTCGTACCTTCGGGGTAAGACTAATAGTGTATAATATACTAAGAAGGATGTGTTATGAGGTATTATAATTGCAAAATGGTCGTATGATAAGTTTTGACGTCAAGTAAATTGCAAAACAAAAGTTGGAAAAAGTTATTGTAAATTCCTTTAAGGAATCTCTTTAAATTTGGGTTAAATATCTTGGGATGTTTCTCCCAATCTACAAAGAATTAGTGGGTCCCCAATATACCATATTGAAGGTCTACGAGTCTAGTTTCCAACTCACTAAGCCGTTCATCCATACGACTTCAGAATAGAGAGATATTCACATTTTTGTAAGACTACACAAGAAGGTACGTCAAGGTGGGCCCCCATCCCAAGTCAATTTAGCTTTATAAAAGCTGATTTACCTTCGTTTTAACTCATACTTTTCACCTAAAATCTACTGAAAATCAGAGGGAAATTCCCTAAATAATCCATTGACTTTGATGCTTTCAATTCGGAAGTTTAACGGAAGTTGCTCTACATCGCGAGCTCGTCATTTTGGTGTAGTTTGTCCCATCGATTTCATGGTGTATCTTTGCGGGTGTTGATGCAGCGAGGTAGCATATGTTTATTGGGTATTTGGCAGTAGCTAAGGAGTTATATTGTCAAGGTAAGGATCCCGTACACTTATAAATTTGTTAAATCGAGATTCTAAGCTTCTAGTCACGAAAAGTCATATTTTCTGATAACTTGTAGTAGTTTCTTGTTGGACTTGGATTTGTTTGTTGTTCCTGCAAGGAGGAAGGTTGTTTAGCTTGGGATATTGAATATTTTCATCTAGAAAATCTCTCCCCTACGATCCTCCTTCGTAATTACATATTCCAGTATCTTTTTTCATTTTTCGAGCCACAAAGTGGTGTTTTGGATATTGTGGCTTTGGACAACCCCTTTATCTTATTATATTTGGTTATTGTTGTGGTATAATGGTTGTGGTAAGGTGATGGAGGTATTGGAAAGTTTGTGCGATTCTTATTGAGATTGCATACGATAGTGATTGGATTGAACAACGTCAAGTATGCCTTGAAATAGTGCCTCGGGAGCTCGTCGCTCCTTTGAGATGTGGTTAACATATTATTGTTGGATTTAGCTGTCATTTATTATTGTTATTTGCCTCATTTTATGCTTTGGAGTTAGCTGGTCATGAGTGTGACATTAACACCTTATCAATTGGCTATGGCTCGTTATTGCAGCCTTGTCGATTCTAGCAATTGTTCCATTACTTTGGTTGGTTAGGCTTCATAGCGATGCCTTTGGGGCTTCAGTTGAAAGTATTTTTTTTTGTGATTCAGAGCTTCACATAGTAGTTCAAGCCTAGACGACGCCGTTCCCGCAGCTAGTCATCGGATGACAGGTAGGTTATGGCTTTCCCTACCTAGACTCTACGTATATAGGCTATAACTGCATTAATTAACATCCTTGGGTGGGTTGTTATAGGTTTGTACCCCAGACCTTGTCTGTCTTGTTCGTCCGTTTAATTTATACATTGTTTGTAGTATTCGCGTAGTATTGTATATTACCCTTGTGGTCCTGTGTTTGGCTTGTATTGACTTTGGAACATAGATGGTGGGTTATTTGGGGAATGTCTGCGAGACTCGGACATAGAGATGATCCTTTTAGGCTGGTTATGTCTGCTAAGTAGCTGCTGGTCCTGTGCAGGGCTGATAGGAGTTGTTGTCAGCCGTTGGGTTACTTTTATATTTGTGTGGGAGCATATCATCCATGAAAAAGATTTTTCCCTGTATGTTTTACTATAGTTTTGGCTGTGAGCCACTACCGACAGTTTTCCTAAATTTGCATGGCCCCGAGGGCCCATTTTTGGTACTGTTGATGATAGAAAAGGAGATTTTTTGATATTTTCGCACTGATTTTATTACTGGTATTAGTCTCTGTTGGACAGAGCACCAGACTTGATTTTATTACTTATACTAGTCTCTACCGGACGGAGCACTAGACTTGATTTACTACAGTTTTAGACCCGGTTACGCCCGGGCACCCTTGGAGGGGTTTTTGAGGAATTTTCTACTACTTTAGTCCTGGAAAGGATCTGGGCATGCATATTCGAGACTGGGTCTCTATCTTGATCTCGGACTTGCTTCCGGATGATATGTCTTGATACTGAGTTTTAGTATGGGGTCCAGGACCTCCATGGACCTTGCCGCTCCGGGCCTGCGGCTTCGGGCTGCATGTACTGGAGGGAGGGTATACGATGGAGTAGAGGTATACGGGCAGTGTCCTTCCATGGAACATACCTGCTAGGCCCGATCGGCAGCGGATGAGGTACATACAGAGATACCATTTCACATGAGATCTTCATGCATAATATCATTCATTGTTTGAGGCTCCACCCTTATTTGCTGTTTGTTGATTGTACGATCCGGTAGTATGGGATCCCGGAGGGTTTATTTTCACTTGATTGCGTTCCTTGGTTGTATGGACGGCCGTTGGGATTGTAGGTAGACTATATTTACTCCTGTCTTTATTTAGAGCTTGTCTTGGCACTCGGTTAGCGAAGGATTAGTGATGGTTAATCTATTGAGGCTTCGGTTGTGGGATGTCTGATTATTGAGAGGGCTAGGGAGTCCTATCTTATTGAGGCACTTTTGTGTGTCCTTCTGAGCAGAGTGTGAGATTCTGGTTCTATTCTTGTGGGAAGTTGAGTGGTATCTCTCGGTTATTGTAGTCTAGTTATTTCATCCCAGGGTTGTACTTGTGAGGTGATTCTCTGGTTATGCTATCATGTGATTGGATTAGTGTTATGATTTCCTTATACTTGTTGATTCCATTTTGAATATTATAGACTGCTTTTCGTCTTTTCCATTTACTTGAGGTTACCGGTATACCGCCATTTTCTCAACTCTCTCTCTCTACTTACTTATATTATTGTGCAAGGACTCCAGGTGCGTTCTTCTTTCCTTCACCTGTGATTCTGTGTAATTATATTTTCTGTGCTATCTTGTTTTACTTGTAGCTTTTGGTTGTCTACTCTCTGTGCTAGCTCCGTGTGCTTCCTTTATTGCTTCAGTGATTGCTTTCTTGCTATCTGTTACTTACTGCTTTTATATCTTATTTACGCTCAGTCGGCCGATGATGTCTACTGAGTACCCATTGTTTTGGTGCTCACACTACACTTTTGCACTTTCTGTGCAGATATTAGTTGAGTTCTCGCCGTTGATCGCATTAGAGACTCGTGCAGATTTTGTGGATGTTCGACACTAGGGTGAGCGCCTGACGGTCGGGGCTTGACCACATCTCATCTTTTGTACTGTTACTCTTTGTATATTCGGAGACAGTTGTACTTATTATTTTTTTACTTCTAGCACTTGTATTCTTTTAGAAGCTTCTGTACTGTCGATACCAAGTCTTGGAGTTGGTATAGTTTTATTATGTATATATTCGGGTAAATTGCTTCCGCATTGTCTTATCCTTATATTCTGTTTCCACTTACTTTCTGCTTATTGTGCGTATTGGTTTGGTAGTAACCCATTACTAACCATTCCGGGCTACAGAAATTGGTTCGCCTACTAGGGGGTTGTAGGTGCCATCATGACCTGAGAAATCGGGTCATGACAAAAAGGCCTTCTTAATTATTTATAGACTGCTATCATTTATTGTCATAGTTTATTAGGTCGATGATAAATAATATAGAAGTATTTCTCTATTATTTATAGACTGCACCCATGATTGATTTAAGAAATCATACATCTATTATTCAGTCCCACTACATCCCTATTACACCTTTACAAAAAGCCAACACCAATAATAAATCATACAACAAATATTTTAGTCCATTCTCTTTTTCTTCGGCCAAAATCAATCTTTGTTTTAGTTGATCCCTCCATTTTGGTTTCTTTTAGCAATCCTTTCAAGTGGTCTCTTTTCTCTTCGACTTCTTTGAACAATGTCATGAGCAAATTGCTATTTGCTTTGGATTCTCGAAGTCTTTGTAGTATTTAAAATTTGGCAACGCCTTCAAAATTTGATGTCGATAGACTGCTCATCGGTGATTCATCATCTACAAGCCACTTAAAAAAAGAGCATCTGACATTATCTTAGACAAAATTTTTTTTAGATAAATTTGCTTAGATAAATATAAAAAATTTAAATCACACACACAGACACACACACATATATATATATATATATATATATATATATATATATATATATTATATATATATATATATATAAGCACTTACCCTCTCAACTGCACAGTTAAAGAAATGTCGACCTGGATTCGAATCGGTACGTGACGTCCTCAAGATAGCTGAATTACCACAACGATAAATGTAAGACTTTTTTGCATTTGATGTTTGAGATGCTTGAGACATTCTAGTTGTTTAAAATTGAATAAAAAATGAAGCCAAAAAAAATGAGGGAGTTAAAATAAGGATTGTCTTCCTTTTTATATATAAAAAAAGTCAGATATTACTGTTGAGTATGATTTGACTTGTACTTTATTACTGTTGTAAAAAGTGGATATTTAATTTTTTTTATTGTTGTACATCATTCACAGACCATAAGTATAATCGATTATTTCTCATGTTGTTGGTAGATGATGGACCGTATCGATCAACACTCCGTCATTTGTAAGGTATATGCGGGTTGGTGCAATGGTAAAAAAATATTAGTATATAGCAAAGAAAAACAAATAACTAAATAAATTGTATTATCTTGAGGACCATCGATTGAGTTGACTTAAAATCCTAGACTGCATGCTTTGTCAATAATATACCGTATGAGTTTATAGCCCTTACTAGCATATTGTCAAAAAAAAGAAATAATTAATTAATAAAAAAATAAATAATTAAAATTTACATAATAAATTGAGTTTAAACAAGTCATATGATCATATAAGAGTCCAAGTAAATTGGGGACGGTAATCAGAGATGTGTGAGGATGAGTAGTGGTTATACAATCAATATCCTCAGAGTAATGTTTACCAAAGCACAAGAAGTATGTTATGTGAGGATATCATTTGTTCAACCACAGCCCATCCTCATACATCTTTGATCTTCGTTCCCAATTTACGTGGACTCTTATATGATCACATGACTTGTTTTAACTCATTTAATTGTGTAAATATCAATTATTTATTTTTTTATTAATTAATTATTCTCCTTTTAAAATTCTACTAGTTATGATCTATACATTGGTATCCTAATCTAGTAGGTTTATTATGGATGAAGGTCTTAGTATAGGCGATACTATAAGTGGTCGAGGATCAAACTAAGTATAGTCTCGCCTATACGAGGACCTTCATCCATAATAAACCTACTAGATTAGGATACCTATGTATAGACCATAACTAGTAGAATTTTAAAAGGAGAATAATTAATTAATAAAAAACTAAAAATTAAATTTTACATAATTAAATGAGTTTAAACAAGTCATATGATCATATAAGAGTCCATATAAATTGAGAACGATGATCAAAGATATATGAGGATGGGTTGTGGTTGAATAAATAAGTTCCTCACATAACATACTTCTTGTGCTTTGGTAAACATTACTCTGAAGATGTTGATTGTATAATCACTACTCATCCTCACACATCTCTGATCACCGTTCCCAATTTACTTGGACTCTTATATGATCATATGACTTGTTTAAATTTAATTTAATGTGTAAATTTTAATAATTCTTTTTTTATTAATTAATATTTTTTTTGACAATATGCTAGTAAGGGCTATAAACTCATATGGTATATTATTGACAAAGCGTGCAGTCTAGTATTTTCAGTCGATTCAATTGATGGTCCTCAAGATAATATAATTTATTTAGTTATTTGCTTTTTTTTCTCTATATATTAATGTTTTTTGACCATTGCACCAACCCGTACACTGTAATCCATCAATTATATAAACTATCTAGCATAGATAATGGTCTCAGTCAAGCATAGACCCTATAGACCGCTTAATTTGTTTAGTATAAATTCATCTAATCGATGTTAGACCAGATTCATTATCTATGACAACATATAAATTGCTAACAGATGCGAAATTCAGAAATAATAAAATGGCAACAATATGTAGGAAACTGAAATTGGTTGTATTCATCTGTTCATTGCTACATATTTAACATAATATCAACACCAACTTGGACAGAAAGGGCAATAGAAAGAAGCTTTCATCTAACAAAATCCCTAACCATGAAAGCTTTTTTGCAATGAACTAGAAATACAACAACCAAACATAAAAATAAAATCTAAACTAAGGAGATGGTGGGGGTGACGTAGTTACTGGGCTCCAGACTCAGCCTCTCCATGATCGCTCGTAAAAAATGGGCAATACGTTTGAGTTCCCGATTGAGGTATTCGCGGTCCTGACCCAGACCATAAAAGAGACGGTCCAGGTCATTGCGCATAAGGAGGAGCTCGTGGTGGCACTGGGAACGCATCCTATTAACTTGTCGGAGGGAGATCCTTTTAGCCATTGCTGTTGTTTTTTTAAAATTGAGTGTTGAAAAAGATGAGAATTTTATATTTTCATTTGGTAGATGGGTGTTTAAATAGACCATATAGAAGTCCTTTGATATGCTCACCCAATGATTGGTCTACACGTGTAGGAATGGAAGTCGAGTAGGTAGCGTTTACCCAATTGATGTAGATATGAATTGACATGAAGCAGCTTTTTTTAGGCGTCATAATTATCCGATGGTCCATCTCATCGATTGAATAATTAGGATTTACCAATAGACTCACAAGATAACCGATAATATATTATGTAATAAGTAGTGCATAAATCGAATCGACAGTATGTACAATATATGCTATATTTTAATTTATTGATTATAGAAATAGAGCAAAGTCGATAAAACTGACATGACATTAATTAGACCAAACTGCTGGGTCTCAAAATACATGCGTTAACTTGAGTTACAAAAACAAAGTGGAAAAGCCCTATCTAACATTTGTTGTTATTACATGTGGTTCTCTTGTGTCCAGGTGTCTTGCATAGTGAACACTTGTTCCTACTCTTGGTTTTGAAAGTCTCACCGATGCCCTTAACACGTTTCCTTCTCTTTTCCGAGCTTGGTATCGACAAGGGGTGGAAGAATATCCATGTCTAACAATTCCTGTGGCACACACCATTCAGACTCTAGAGGGACAACATTAATTGATTCTGAGTACGCAAGGAGGTAGGATTTGACTTTATACACAGGAGAAGAGTACTCGTAGATGCTCAAACCATAATCATCACCGTACTTTGATCGCAAAGAGGCCATCGCATGAGCGCATAGTATTTTGACCAAGTCATATTTCTTACAAGAGCACGACTTTTTCAGTAGGTTCACTTTGGCAGTAGAACCCGTGCCAAACACGGTGAATTGGTTATCATCCCCATTTATGTTCTCCACGTAGAAGGAGTCCCCCTTTCTCATATTGTCCCTTGCGATCTTTTCAGCGGCAGGCACCATTTTGTTCTCCATATTATTGAGGGCATATGCATGCATCTCCCTGAACTTCTCACCAAACCTCTTAGCAATCGAATTGAATATGTATGCCACAGGGTACTCCCTTTCGTCTTTCAATAGAGTGTTGAGCGACTCAACAATATTTGTGGTCATCACATCATACCTATTTTCGGGAAAATATGCCTTGATCCACTTCTCAAAACCAAGTTCATGCTCGAGGATAAAGGTTTCCTAGGGATAATAGTTCTCGAATTACGCAAAATGTTCGCTAAATTCCTCAAAAGAATAGCCGTTACCGCGTGTAGTATAGATAGAGGTAATCTCCACATTGGTGATTTACCCAGAGATTTTCACCGAGGTACCTCATGCAGTATCCGTGATGAGCTTGATTATAAACCCTCGCGAAGTCATTGGCGATGCTCTTGTGCCTATCGAGATAAAGAACAAATCTGGTCCATTCACCACTATAGACTTCAGTTTCTCAAAGAAGAACGTCCAAGATGCATCATTCTCTTTGTCCATAATATAAAAGGAAATTGGATAGACGTGGTTCTCCGTATCCTGTGCAACCGCGCTGAGCAGCACACCATTATTACTACCATATAATTGAGTGCCATCGATCGCAATAACCTTTCTAATGTGGGCGAATCCCCTAATGCAAGTTCCCAAGGCTAAAAAGTAGTACATGAACCTACAATTATCCATGTTTACCATGAGGAAATAGGTAGAGCCAGCATTAAGAGTGTTGATCATGTAGGAAAAAGCCAGCAAGCATAAATACCCGTACTCCAGTGTCCCTCAAACCATTTGCTTGGCGATCACACCTCCCATCAAACATTTTCAATAAGTTGGACTACAATGAAATTCCTTGAAAATAATCCTCTGAATCTCTTTATTGTTTGGACCCTTGCCGTTGGGATACATATTCAGACAAAGTAACGCAATGACTTTGGACAAGATTTTCTTATGGCTGCGCATAACATGTTCGACGCTGCAAGTGTGATCGTCAATGTATTTGAAGATGAAAACTCTGCCCGAGCATTCATACTTTTTCGCCCACAACATCCAGGCACAACCAGGGGATACACATTTTACCTTGAACCATTTACTACAACTCTTCAGTGTAGCATAATAAAAAGAATTCCTCACTGATGCTTGGTATAATAATATTTTTAGCTCATCCTTGCTGCTAAATGTTTGTTCTATTTGGAAATTAGTTCCATCGGAAAAGGTGCGGTTGGATTGTGATCCCGATCCACACTCCTGTTGCTCTTCTTGAAACAGCTCGGGATCTTCCGATTCCATTGGATGATCTTACATATCTATTGAATGGTCATCCATATTCATTGAATGATCACCCAAGCTCTCATCTTCAATAGAATTATCGTCGTCGACTGTCAGATGTGGTGGCGGGGGTACCAGAGATCTCGTGATGACATTTATCCTCAATATAGGCCTAGAGCCATTAGCAGCGACATCCAACATGTACATGGACACCTTCCTGTCATTATTTATGAATGTGAGATGTATTTTACCCTCCCATTCATTAAAATAGATAATCACAACGTCGCTTGGCTCACAATCTAATTCCCCGCTCTCAATTACGCTTTGAACCATGTCATATTATGAATCATTGCGACGCAATGGTATGGGCACTGTCACCTTACTAGATGATTTTCAATTCCAACATTTCTTAGTCTCCTCCCACACACCCATATAATCACCACCAGCAATAATTACTTCAGGTACTGCCATTATAGACCACAACGATCGATTCTAGATTAAGGTATCGTTCTATAACTGATCGATGACTGGTCGATAACTGGTATGAAAACCTCCATACAAAAATGTCAGTAAATGAAATCGGGTGTAATCGATGCTCTACTAGCTCTGAAATGAAAAAAATGTGTTTGTAGGGCTTCTAAACTATGGGAATATATCTACTAATGAGGTATTGAGTGGATTTTGAATGCTTTTTCAAGCTAGTAAAAATGGTGAGAAATTTTTTTTGCAAAAAATTTTAAAAAAATGAAATAACAATGGAGGCAATGAGCAAGAATGAAGATTTCCAGTTGTGAGGAGGAAGATTTCGCCGGACAAGTCATCGAAAAAGTCGCCGGAATCGAAAAAAGTAGTTGAAAAATGGGAGCTTTTTTTTGGGGGGGGGGGGGAATAGTGGCTTCCTGGAGAATTTTTTTTTTTTTGGTTATTTTATAAACTCTGAAAATAAATGGGAGAAAATAATAAATATTTGTTGGATGAAGTGAGGGGGACTAAAGTGTAATACTTAAAACTTGTGGGCTAGTCTTGGCAAGTTAAATAGATGGCATCATAAAGGTGGGTATCTACTATATTTTTTAAAACTTGTGTCTAAATGTTACATTTAGTTTTCAAAGTGGCTATTGAGCCAACTCACCCATGTATCATATGATGAATGTTTTCCTGCAAAAAAAAAAAGAAGAGAAAAGAGAGTAGCCATCGATAAAATACTACTAAGACTAAAAACACAAAATAGACAAATAAGGAAAGAAGATGATTAAGTGGGGAAATATTTGGAAATGAAATAGTTGTAAAAAACAGTTCATCTGTTCGTTAACAAGAGTAACCTTTTTCTCGTTTAGTAAAATAAAGTAGGTTAGTTAGTTTTATTATTTTTAAAAATATATTTGTAAGTAGGGTAATTATAAGTTTTAAAAAAGAGTATTTAAGTTATTTAATTTTCCAATTTAAGAATTATCATTTTAGTAATAATATATATAGATTATTGTGAAGAAATTTGTTAGGACTGGAATAATCAGGTGTCATGCAGAAGCGAAAAAAACAAACCTCGAGAGACGCCAAGTTAGAAGACAAACAAGAAATACATCAAAAGAGACACAATAATTTAACGTGGTTCGATCAATCGACCTACGTCCACAAAAGGAGATGAGTATCCACAATATAGTCTTAAGGGCTTTGAGAGTTTTGCTTAGAGAGAGAATTTGTGAGACACAAGTATTGCGGTGGCACTTGTGTGAACCTTCTAGTAGACATGTCGAGAATTACTTTTTCTAATTATTGGTATAAATATACAAGTTCTGTATTAAAAGATTAATGGTTTAAATTATTAAGAGTCCTCGGGATATGAAATATACAGTAATATCATAACATTTGTTTCACTAACAAAGATTTTATTTTTATTTACTAAATCAAGATATAATATTATATGGTATGTAATACTATAATATATGTTTCACTAATTAAGTTCCCCCGTTAAAATACCTTCATGAGTTTTCTTTGATTTTATTTATTTGTGGAGTTTATGGTATTTATATGTTATAAAAATAATTTATTTTGTCATATCAAATTTATTTAATGATAAATTTAGTTGAATGATTTTATTGATACAAAGGCCTAAGTTGAGTGATTTTATTGATACAAAGCAAAGTTCAATGACTTTGCTAGATAAATTATCAAAGTTGAGTTACCTTTTGAGATATTAGAGATAAGGCACAAGTACCCCCCAGACTATAACCGAAGTTGTTGTGACACACCTTAACTTTACAGGGGTCCTATTACCCCCCTGAACTTTTTTTTTTTGTATTTTTGTGCTCCTTTTGTACTGACATGTCTGCCACATCAGCAAAAAGGAGCACAAAAATACAAAAAAATGAGTTTAAGAGGGTAATAGAACCCCCATAAAGTTTAGGTGTGTCATAGCAACTTGAGGTATAGTATAGGGGGTACTTGTGCTTTCTCTCGAGATATTAACTCGAACAAGTTTACATCCAAAAGTATGAACCTCACATATGTACCCCGAGTGATTGAAGATGGTAAAATTGTAATACATTTACTTAAGGAAGACATGAAATTCAAATTATAAAATGGGAGAAAGCCTTAATTTTGTATGTTGTTGGGCTATTGAATGATTCATCATTGCTGAATGGAATCTTCTATCAAAACCTAAGGTTCTATATAATAATGATGGCTACTTTGTTATTAAACTGATTAAGGAGATGAGGTGATTTTCTCATGTCCTTATAACTTGAAAATAGACCAATCATTCTTAAAGCTAAGTCTATTGGCTTTGATTTTAATAAGAAAGTTCTAAAGACCATACCATTGTGGGTGAAGTTAACTAAGATAACCTTAAATTGTTAGAGCAAGGATGCTTTGAGTAGGATTGAGAGTGGATTAGGAAAGCCTCTTTATGCAGATGATTGCACAACTAATGTTGATAGAATCTCCTATGCTCGAATCCTAGTTTGAAAGTGATCTTACTAGACCTCTCATTGGTTAAAGTTTTATATAGTGGGTAAGATGGTATACCAGGTGGTCCTCTATGATTGGAAGCCAACTTATTGTCCAGTGTATCCACATGCTCAAAGTCTAAAGAAGGAATGAAAGTTTAGCAAGGCTCTGGATCCTAGTGTTGATTCAACTATTGATAGTTGTGGTCCCAAATGCACACACAAGTGTAGATGATCGTACAAGTAATATAGTGATTTCAAGCAATCAAATGTCAAACTTACAGAGACTTATTATTAACCATTTACTGAATTAAAGAAATTCTAATATTTCTTGATTTGTTCTTTCATTGATGGCTCCTTAAAACAAAATGAAAAATCGGAAAAATGATCCATTCCCTTTTTTAAGAGGAGTAGGATCTTTGATTGATCTGCCCTTCCCCCTCATTTTTTCGTAGATTATTAGCCTCGGGACACCTAAATCAAAAGCTCAGTGTATAATTTGCATGAAATCTATTTTTAAACTTCAAACTAGTAAGTGAAGTTGTAATAAGTGGTTTTGTTGGTTGTTTAATTGGTCACATTTTATTCATGAAATGGCTTGAATTAGTGTTAGTCTGGATAAAGCAAAATCATTCTATTATATTGAATAAGGTGTAGCAGTTGACTGGACATCTAGGGATAAATCATTTTTTGATGCGGGCTACAAGAGGGGTACCAAATCAAGAGACAGATAAGATATTCAGACATACCGATATTTTGATATCACCATGAACAGGAAAAAGAAATTTCAAGGAATCCAAAAACGTAAAAAATTAGAATTATGTATTTATTCAAGCTATAAAATCTGAAGGTTTATTTGTGAGTTAACTAAACTAAAAATAGAAATCAAATGACTAATGAACATAGTTTTGATTAACATGGTAAAAGATAAATTTTAAGGTTTATGGAAGTTCTATATACTCACATTGTGTCTACACCTTTATTATCATGTGAGTCACTATCGAGTTGTTGATTCACGGGGTTAATAATAAGATCATGGTCTTCCAATCCTATATTCTTCTATTTATGTTAGCCTCATACCTATATTGTTAAATCATCATAAGTTAGCTCCCATAAATGTATTTATATCTCCCGTATATGAAGCAAATAGGACAAACTAAGTATATTCCTATCCTAGCCACAAATTCGCTCCCTCAAGATCGCATTCTATTTTATTTGACCCTTGTTATATCATAACTTTTCTCTTTCCAGTTCTATTAAACATTATAAATTTATTCTACTGGTCGTGAAACAGTAAAATAGTAAACATAAGATCAAATAAATAACTCATATGTTAGAGACTGCAAAAATAACTTAGATTATAATATCGACATTTATATCGGTCATAACCCCATAATTAGGGCGTTTAGGCACTTATAATTTGATTACACTTGCAAGTTCATAGAATTCATGAACAAGGCAAAAAAACAATGAAGGATTGAAGAAAAGAAGTGTAACCCTAATATATGTAGCTATGTTGTGTCTATTATGCGCTCCAAAATAACGATCCTCATCTAAAAACGACTAGGGTTCTTTATATAGTGTTGGGAAAAGACTTACAAGGTCCACCTAAAAATGGATGGAACTTAGAAAATATTTCAATCCAGAACACCTACTTTGTGTGGGGAGCTCCACAATAAAGGGTAGCTTCGCGCGGGGAGTTCCACAGTGAAGGGTAACTTTGCGTGGGGAAGCCTTGCAGAAATTCTACTCTTTGAAGTTTGCTTTTGCTTCTATGCAGGTCTTCCCGCAAGGAGCTCCACAATGAAGGGTATCTTTGCACAGTAAAGCCCTCTATATTTTCCATACTTGTTGATTTTTTAGCTTTGTTTCTTATTTCAATTTTTTCCCGACAATCTCCATAGTAAAGTGTATCCTTTCTCTCCATCTTGCATTGTAAGGAATTGCTTGATTCTTCATACAACGTATTTCTTGAGCATTTCACCTATAAATCAACATAATACATCAATTAAATCAACCAATACAATAGTGAGTAATAGTTAAGAATATTTGCGTGTTTATTCTTGAAACAACGCTTAAACGTGGGTAAAATATAATTAATATCATATAAATACGCCTAAGATTATCACCCCACACTTTAAACTTTGTTCTTCATCGAACAAACTACTATACACCAAGAAAATATTACACATCTAACTATGCCCATTGAACAAGTCTACTCTATCCCATGTCACCAAGACAATTTAAATATTTTATGAGTCTCAGTCAACAAGTGAGTTCTAAATAAATAAATCATGATACTTCTATCAAGACGGCATAGCCTATAAAAATAAATTGCAAACATAATATAGGGAAAAAATAATAAAGCAAAAAAATTAATCAGTTCATCAATTTTTCACCATTTATGTGCCCTCAATACTCAGGAGAGATGCCCTCTTTCAATTCAAGAAACAATAAAATTATTGTGGAATATATTCGAAAACATATTGCTCACTCTCACAAGGATTATTCTCATGCATACAAGATATACTATACGTTTGCCCCTAGTGTCATACTCTATTAACAAGAGCGGCCAAGGATCAATAGAATTTCATGGGCTGTAATGTCGACTAAGAAACAAGTAGTAATTATTTGATAAAAATAGTGACTAACATACCTAAGAACTTTAAGATGCCACACTTAGTTTAAATTAAGTCCTCCTTTGTTTTCCCTAATTTTTTAATTTTTCTTTTACTTTCCCTTATGTCTTCTTCTTGTCTTTAAGAACTCATCAAATTTGTCGTACGTCCAAGGAGTAATTTTTTTATGTTTCTCTTCTTTATCAAGTCGATCCACACTTTTCTTATTTTTTTCACCTCCTCACTAATGATTTACTTTTATTTTTATTACAACTGTACCATCAACCTTCTTCCCTTAATTTCCACCCCAGTTTCCATTCTTCATCCTCTTCCTTCCCTTTCCTTCTAACTTTTCAACTTTTAAAGTGTATTAGGAACTTTGGGATCAAATTAACAATACAAGTCTAAAAAGTAAAATGGAATAGTTATTTAAGCAGTATTAAATAAATAGGGCTAAAGGCTCAAAGGAGCTGACTATGGATATTGTAAGGGTAGACAAATACGTAGTCTAAATTTTGGCTCAACAAAAAAATGCTTATGTCATATCCTATGCTTCTGCACCTCTCTTCAATTTGGTAGACACATCGGACGAGTTATAGATATCTATATATTACATGGAATACAACTAAATCTTACCACACATGGCAAATGACTCAAATTGTCTCCCTTTAAACTCTCTACTTAACAACACAATCAAATTCAATGAAAGTCATTTTTAATCTCATTTACTAGTTTAGAGTAAAATTAAAGATGCTACGTGTATCAAACAAAATTAGTCTATATTTTTGTCATGATTCAAATAACCGTGAGTAGCATCCACACTAACCCTCCGATGGGAGAACCATCTAAACATAACCTTAACCCTTATACTTAACCAATTTTTAAGAAAGAAAATATAAAAACCACTCTAAACATGAATAATAGTTGAAAACTGATATAAATAAAGTGGAAAATAATTTGACTAACTATTATATTTTCCAAGAACTGAAAGTTATCATACAAGAACTCTAATAAGTAGTCAATATCTAAGATATTCAAAATTTATAAAAATAAAAGATGCATACATCATCAAAGGAAGGACAATGACCAAGAGAGGATCTACGGCAGCTTGAGATATAGTGCAAACCCTTGGATCACATTCTGCAGTTTAGCTAAAGGTGAGGTCACATTTGAGCCTGTGGAGTACAGTCTGCACTCAACAAAAGAAGAGTACATGGTAGTATCAATATAAACCACTATGTACTGGTAGGTATCATAGGCCAACTTAGTTTTGAACAACTATATAATCAAATCAAATAACAAGTAAAAGGCACTTCAGCACTTAGCATATATTTCAGTCAACAAATAATCATCTCAAGTCAAGTCATCAATATTTATAACGATTCACATAAGTCATCGCATATTACCATAATAATGTAAGAATAAGAACTTTTAACAGTTACATCACATGAAATCTATGTCCACCTAACCTTTCCAAGTGTACTAAATACCATTAGTCTCATCTCAGCTTACAGTTCCAACTCACCATATCTAACCATGGGGAAATCAATATAAAAAGGGTGTACACACATGCTAAAGGGTCTTATTTTTATCCAATTAGCCATGACCTGTAGGGACACACCAAGGTCTATGTACCATACTCGCTCATGGTACCCAATTCATAATAATGGAATAATATCAAATCTGTAAGTACCAGCTCGTGGTACTCACTTCAACTAAAAATAGTCAACAATAATAACCATACCGGCTTATGATACCTAACCTCTAATGTGAATCTATGGTTTCAAGTCTATCTCTTAGGATATGTCACAATGCACTAGTTGCATGTACACTTAATCATTTTAAGTTCTTTATTCAATTTAAGGTATACACATCTTATTTATTCAAGCATAACATAAAAATAATCATCATTAAAACATGTCTGAAGACCAATCGCAAGTCATATAATTCCACTACATAAATGCACTAAAATAAGTCTCAACTTGTAACACCCAAAATGTAACGACCGAATTCGTCTTTATGGGTAAACCTTTCGTGCCAAGTTTTGAGTCAGAAAACTTTCGGGTTTGGGAGGTGAAAATTCTGGGCTAGGCCAGTCTCGGCCAGTTTTGAAGCGAGGTATGGTCTAGGGAAATCCAGGTAAATATTGGGCAATGTGTACTGTTTTGAGGTAGTTTTCTATTTAGCTAAGACATAAAGGAGTCCGGGGAACTTTTCAAAATTGAATTTGGGTAAGTAGAACTCCCAGTATCATGGTTGACGTGAAAGGGTTATTTTGGATCGCGAGAAAAATGAGTGTGTTGTAAAATGAATCCTTTTGAGAGGGTTTATGACTTTCTGTCTCATGTCAACTGCCTTAGAGGTTGACACACCGCTATAGCAACCTCCACTATAGCAGAGAAATTACCGCTATAACAGAATTCAATATCGGTCAGCCTCTGCCATAGCGGTGGACTCCGCTATGGCGGTACCTCTATAGCAGAGCGGATAGCTATAGCGGAGTATGACGTGATTTAATGTAGAAACTTTCCTAAAATAGTCAGTTTTTCATCAAGACATTTTGGGAAAAGGGCAAGGCAATTTTAGGCAATTTTCTTCCATTTTCCATTGTTTTTTGTCCCAAAGGTAAGGATTCTACTCCTCAAACTCTGTACTATATTTCCTATGCTTTAGAATTGCTAGGAGTGAACTTGGGGGAAGGTTTAGAATAACCTGGGAATGAAAGAATCCAGGGAAAAGGGGGATTCTAGGGTGCTAGAGTTCTTGGGTCTTGATTATTGATGATGGGTGATGATCACTTAGCCATAATTCTCAAAAGGTATCCGTAAAAATAATACATTTAGGTGAATTAATGGTGGAAAAGCCCAGAAATGGGTGGAATGATCATAGGTTGGCCTGGGGATTGGGATTTTGTATAATCCGGGTACTTTTGGGTCAGTAATTGATTATAGTTCTTGCATATTTATTTCTGGACCATGAACAAGCAAGTGATCCTGAAAAGGGGAAAGCTCCGGTTCAATAGAGCTTGGAATATTTTGAGGTAGGTGATGATTATTTATTTCTAATATGCATTATGTGTTCACGTGCTATTTCGTAGTAGTGTATGAGTTGCATGTTTAGGGAATGTTTGTGAATGTCTTGTTGTCCGATAGTCAGTCTTGTGAAATGAACTGCTTTTGTTTGCTTGTTAGTTTTACAAGTATGTGTGTTCACTGATTATGATTGATTGGACTTGTTTAACATTTGGTTGGCTCGGATACCACACCTGGTACAAGAATTACTACTGGTTGGCTCAGGTACCACACCTGGTATGGGTGTACTAATGGTTGGCTTGGCTACCATGCCTGGTACGGGAAATTCATAATGGTTGGCTCGGGTACCACGCCTGGTACGGGTTTATTTCATTGCATTATTGTTTACTTTCGATGGTTCCATGAGTGGACCGAGTTGTGTTTCTGAATTGTGAATTTTGCATGTGGTCCTTGAGAGGCCGGGTGATTGTATTGATTGTAAGTGGGTCTTGGTGTAGACCAGGATTGCATATCTAACACTTAGGTGATGTTAGGGGGATCCTTGGTGGATCCGGGTTATGTTTTAAAAGGTGTATGTTATTGTTTTGGGTGTGATCAAAGGTTGTTATCTGGTTCATGTGTTAATAAGCTAAAAGTGGGATTTAATATCTGGCTATTTGTTGACTGTTGCATGTTCATGTACCTTACTATGTTATGATTTACTATTCATATTTTGTTTATTGGAGCTGACCAATGATCCTACCAGTACACGGTGTTTGTGTACTGATTCTGAACTTGCTCTTCTTTTTGTGAGTACAGGCAATCTTCCAGCGGCTGACACGTGACCTCACTTGTAGTTCCAGTGCTTTCAGACACCAAGGGTCAGCTGCTTCGATCGATCTACCTTGGTCTCTTTCATTTCAGTTATAGCCCACTTATTTGGGGCTTAGACTCTTGTTTGTTTTGGGGTTGCATCCCCGTATTCTAGACATTTGGTAGTGTTTTGGTACGATGACTTTCAGGTTCTAGGAAGGGATTTTCTGCAGGTTATTTATAATAGTTGAGATTGTTATTGAATTGCTAGTTTATTTTCTTGCACACTGGTTTTGAGCTACTAGAACGGTTAAGTTCAGGGTCGTTGATGGTTCGCTAACCTAGGGGTTGGGTGGGTACCACTCACGGCAGTCTGGGTCGCCACAAAGATGGTACCTAGGTTCGTTGATCTTGTCGTACCAAAACAGGTCTAGTAGAGTCTTGCTGAATGTTATGGAGACGTCCGTACTTTTCTTCGAGGGGCTATAGTACTTTAGGAACTATCTATTCTTTCTTCCTTCGTGCTATAACTTGATTCCAATTGGTATCTGGTGATATAAATGGGTATCTGACTTTGTTCACTCTTCTCTCCACAGATGGTTAACATAAGGAACAACGGAGCAAGAGCAGCGGTCCTAGCAGCAGGCCCGACTATCCGAGGTAGAGGAAGGGGCAGGGGCAGGGGCAGGGGCCGAGGTAGGGTAACACCCGCCAAGGGTGGAGCTTAAGCGGCTGCAGGAGCCTATGAGGCGACCCCTCCCCCACCCCAGGATCACGTTGAAGAGGAAGTCGAGGTTATAGTTGAGGAGGGTATAGAGTGGGAGTAGGCAGCACCGGCTGGAGGTGCAGGCCTTCCCCCTATCCTACCCGAAGCATTTCAGCAAGTGTGGTCCGTCCTGAGTGAGATGGTTGGTGGTGGAGCCAACCCCACGGGGACAGAAGATCCGGTTTTGGGTACTCAGTCAGCGGTTACTACAACTCCTAGAATGGATCCAGCGTTGGGTGATAACGCTCAAATTACACCTCAAATTAAGAAGTGTAAGCGGTCGCTGTCAAATATAGAACCCAACAGAGGTTGGGGTCGATCCCACAGGGAATAAGGTGCAAATTAAGTCGTTAGTGAATTAGATGACTAATAATCAATAGTTTCCGGTAAATGGGGGGTTTGTATGGATCAAATTTTGATTGTTTCAAATAACAAATTGCAAGTTTTAACGAGTAAAATTTAGTAGAAGAGGTGAACTAGGGTAGTGTTCACCATGGCGTCGTAACAATTTTGACTCAAAGCTTAACCGGGTTCTTTCTATATGTATATCACGATGTGATTGAATTAATGGTATCATCTAAACGTTTCTCAACTAAATAGACGAATTTCCTTTTCAATTCTCTCGAACTTGAAAAGGTGAAATTTCTTATTTCAATCCTAAACATTAAGTAGATTAATCTAGTTACAACAGTAATCATAAGAAGAGAATTGGTAGTCTCGAATCCTCGTAGTTAATCAAATTTCCCGGTTTTAATCTCTTTGTTCAAGAAAATCAAACCTAGGTATGTTCTAATGTTTGCAACCATTAGAAAACGTAAATAACGAATAATTAAGAACGTGACAACATATAAATTGAACCCTACGCTACCCAGAATCTATATTGTTACTTTTACCATGGCTCCCACAACCCTAGTTGTGGGAAATTAGCTACTCATGCTATTAAATAAATAGAAGAAAATCATATTCATAATAAGAGAAGGATTCTTACAAATAGTATGAAATTTACTTTAATTATCCAAGAACAAGAAGCCAAAAATCCCAAGAGTAATCGAAGAAGAAGAAAGAAACGTGTATGTCATATTTTTCCTCTCAAAGAGTCGCTCAAAATAGTCTCTAGAAATATTGGGTAATGAATAAATAAAATAACCCTAACACTGGGTATTTATAGCAGTACAGGAAATAAAGTTCAAAAATAGAATTTTCAGAATCTCGCTTTGCATTGACGGGTCGCCTGACAGACCGTCATGCATGTGACGGGCCGTCATTTGAGCCATCACAGCTAAACAGTGAGCTTCCAGGAAAATTCTCAGGTAAGTCCTCCAGCAGGTGACGACTTACAACTTTTTATATTGGTGGCCTGGGTGACGGTTCGTCAGGCCAGTGACGGGCCATCAGATGGGCCGTCACTCTTAGGCAGTGCTCGATGAAATTGCTGTCTCGTTCTGGCGGCCTAGCTGACGGCCAGTCACAGGTGTGATGGTCAGTCATGCCAGCCGTCAGGCTTAACCAGTTTAGGTTTTTGAACATTTTTTCTTCCGTTTCCATCTCTAGCTCCATTTTCTGCAAATATAACAATAAAACATCAAAAACCACAAAAGTTGTTGAAAACTCCCGAGTATTCTTAGTTAAAGGCGTCAAATGTGCCGTAGAATCCCAGCACATCAACACCCTCAACTTAAAACGTTCGCTTGTCCTCAAGCAATATGACAACAAAAACAAAATGACGACTCAACTAAGAATACCAACACATATCTCTAGAAAATCATGGCCACTCAACAGTTTATTAAATTTAAATCAAGCCCCCCGGTAGCACACAAATGTATGAAACGCTAACTTGCAAGGATCCAAACATGTCATTTCGATATGATAGAATATTCTACATACACACACAACAACTATCCCAACAGTCAATAGATAATACAGAAATCTCGGTGCCCTTACCACAAAGAAGTCCCACACACAAGATTTGGGAATAGGTAAGGCGATCACACTCACAAACGATTTCAAACAATGCACATGCGATTCCATAAGCTTTCCCTTGATATCCTATTTCAGTTTTTTCAGTTAGCCGCTCAGGATCACTACAGGACTTGTTTTGTCTTGTAATGAAGCTTTGGGTGCAGGTAGGATACATTTAGGGGTTAGTGACTAAGCCCTCCTTGGAATCACCGACCTACTATTTCCACTTAACTTTTCTTCGTCCATCCTTATTCACCTTTTTATTCCCTTCTTTCTAGCTACAGGTGCGTCCTCTTTATTTTGAAAATTCCTTTTCATCTCTTTTTCGTTTCTTTTTCTTTCTTTTCTTAGGCACACACCCAAAATTTTCATTCTATCCACAACCAATCTTATCCATCCTATTTTTCTTATCATTTACCTCTATAGTAGCCACCCTCAACTTAGGCTGATTGCCTGAGTTGAGGTGCATGATGTCCAAGGAAGGACCAGGGCCAAAATAGGGATTCAAAGTTAAAAAGAAACGGTGACAGGTTATTGAAAGAATAGGGTCAATTATGGCTCAAATAGGGATCAAAGGGATTATTTGCATTTCGACGGTCTTATAGGCTAAGTGGACTGCACACAAAAAGGGCCTGTGATCCTTTCCTAAGCAACCAAACTTCAAACTTAACAACATAGGCCAGGCAAGTTCTAGATGCATGCACAGAATAAGAGTTTATATAAAAAAAAAATGCTCACACATACTTGGCACCAAGAAACCATACCACTACCAACTATTAAAACAACAGCTCGGCTTAAGCATAATTATTACAATCACAACCACACAATGACATTCAAGGATCCAGAACAGTCAATCGTTTCAAACATAAGTACAAAATCAACTTTATCAGAGGGGGATCCTTTTAGTTCAACTTTCCAAAAATCCATGCTTGCTATAGACACCAGAAAACAACACAAACAAAATTTAAAATGACAACCTAAACATGCCGGTTCTACTAGATAGCACACTGGAGGGAAAAGAAATACGGCAACAAAAACCCTCGGTGGTGAAAGACTCACAGGTATCTCAACACTCTCAACTTAGACTCATGCATTGTCCCTAATGCATACATGTGAAAGCTAAAACTATGAGAGAAAGGAATACCTGTGAAGCTCATAAGACTCAGAGTCTGGCATGATGTTGGAGACCACCAGGGTCTCCAAAGCAGGAGAAATCGCTGGAATAGGTGCAAGCGACATCATCCTGTTGAGCTCCAACTTTCTCTTTTATCGGCTCCTCAACTAGTCGAGATAACTTCTTTACTCTTTCTAACTATTTTTCTTTGCTGGTTCTCTTGCGGTGTTTTCTTTTTCTTGATTTGTTCTCACCTCCTTCCTCTATAGGTTTCTCTTCTTGTGATCCCAACATCATTCTCATAACAGCTAGGGTCTCAACAAAACCCTTCTCCTCAATATGCACATCCATAGGGGCTTCATCAATAACATTGATAACCGAGACCACCCTCATGTCTCTTAGTGGCTTCATCAATTTACACACATCAAACTTGACCAATTCATTATTTAATCTGAATGTCAGTTCGTTTCTTTCCATGTCGACCAACACTCTTGTAGTGGCTAACATTGGTTGTCCCAAGATTATGGAAACTTCAAAGTCCACTTCACAATCTAAGATTACAAAGTCAGCTGGGAATATAAACTTACTAATCTTTACCAGCACATCATACAATATTCCCACCGGTTGCTTTACTGAACGGTCAGCCATTAACACCCTCATGGTAGTTGGTTTGGGAGCTCCCAAAACCAACTATTTATAGACTGCTAGCGGCATCAAGTTGAGGCTAGCACCAAGATCACATAAGGGTTTTTCAAAGTTGAATTTCCCAATAGTACAGGGAACAGTAAAAGCACCTGGATCTTCCTTCTTTTCCACTAACGATCTTGAAGAAATAGCACTGCAGTAGTGGAGGTTATCTTCTGGTTCAAAGCTCACTGATCTCTTCTTGGTAATCAAGTCCTTCATGAACTTGGCATATCCGGGAATTTGTTCAAAAGCATCCACTAGTGGGATGTTCACTGATATCTGCTTGAACATGGTCATGAAATTTAGGAACTTGCTATCTTCCACTTTCTTCTTCAACCGTTGTGGGAAAGGAGGCGGTGGCCGAGGCATCATAGTTGGAAGTTTTTCAACTTCCTTGCTTTTATCCGTGAGCACTTGAGTAGCATCCTCTACCGCAGTGGGTTTTTCAACAGATACCCTCACACCCTCATCGACCATATTTTCAGCATCTACTAACTCATCTTCCTCAGCAACATTACCTTTCTGAGTCTGAATTACCGGATATGATTCCGATAATATTTTACCGCTTCTCGTAGTGATCGCCATACAACTCCCGTCATTCCTCAGGTTTTGAATGGTGTCACTCGGCAAGGTACCTGTCTTTCTTTGATTTAGAGACGCCAAGATTTGACTCACTTGCTGCTCTAATTTCTTGATCGAGGTGGAATGTGAATCCACTACCTGACTCATTGCTGATAATTCAGTCCTCATCGCCTTTACCCCGGAGTCAGTCGATTCTACCTTCAAAAGCATCTTAGCCATCATATTCTCTAGTTTGGACGTACCTGACTCATTGCTAGCTTTGTCACGATTCCAAGGTGGTATGTATAATCCACCTCTATCGTCTTTGATCCTCCAATCACCTTGTTCTCGACTCTTATAACCCGGTTTTTCATAGTAATTGTTCCGACCTTGGTTTCCTTGGCCATAAGCCTGGAAACCACCCAAATAATTGGCCTCCTCATCATACCCAAACTCTGTTGCTCTACTTTTGAAACTCACAGCTTTCACTTTCTCAATACCTCCTGACAACAAATGCTTTGTCAGTAGGTCCATTTGCATTTTCAGATGGGCCATATCTTGTTCCCGCTCTTCCTCCTTCCTGCGCTGCTCTACTGACATACCAACTGCATAAGTGCTAGATGCTACCTCTATATCCCGTGTATGCCAGGCCCTGTTGGTTTTGGTGAGCCGGTCCAAAATAGTTGTGGCCTCAATAAAAGTGAGACCCATAAATTCTCCACCTGCTGCATTATCTAGTGTCGGCTTGGTAGCCGAATTCAGTGCCTTGTATAATGTCCGCATCAAAAAATTGTCGATCAACTGATGGTTTGGGCATTGTGTCAGCTTTTTCTTGAACCGCAACCAGGTCTCATGTAAGGCCTCATGAGGTTGTTGCCTGAAATTGCTGATTTCGTCCCTCAACTGTATCATCCTAGAGGGAGGAAATAACCTTTCTAGGAAAGCTCCTTTCAACTCTCCCCAGGTTGTGATAGAGTCGGGGGTTAGCTCTGTCAACCATAATGCTGCCTCATCAGACAGAGACAACGGAAATAACCTGAGCCTGATCGCTGTCTGACTTCTCCAGGCAATTTAAACGACTTGCAGATACCCAAAAAATTCATCAGGTGTCGGTTTGGATCATCACCAGCAACACCACAGAATAGTCCCTTTAATTTCAACAGCTGGAGCATTGTACTAGTAATGTTGAACTTGGCCCCAGGCAATAGCGGAGGAAGCACAATAGCGCCCGTGGCACCAACTCCATCTAAGTCAATATCCTCATCATCATCCAAAGCAAATTGCCTTGGTTGCTGTCGACCTCTACCCCTATGCTGCTACCTTTGGTTTGAGGGGGCTATATTTTCAACATGCTCTGCAGCTCTACCATCACCCGCTGCAGCCTCATAATCCAGCCCAACATCATCCTCAATATCATCAACATTTACGTGTTGTTGGGCCTGCTGAGCTGCAGCTAGTCTTGCTGCCTCTTGTTGTTGTGCATTCATGGTTCACCTTAACGTTCTAGCAAGCTCAGGATCATAAGGTAATGTTGATTCACCCGAGCGCCGGGTACTTGGCATGCACAACTATGTACCATGTAACAAACAAAAACAACAAATAAAAGTAAAAGCAGGAAATATGACTAAGAGTCAAATAAACACACCGGACTTAATGAATGACCGTATTCCCCGGCAACAGCGCCAAAATTTGATAACGCTCAAATTACACCTCAAATTAAGAAGCGTAAGCGGTCGTTGTCAAATATAGAACCCAACAGAGGTTGGGGTCGATCCCACAGGGAATATGGTGCAAATTAAGTCATTAGTGAATTAGATGACTAATAATCAATAGTTTCCGGTAAATGGGGGGTTTGTATGGATCAAATTTTGATTGTTTCAAATAACAAATTGCAAGTTTTAACGAGTAAAATTTAGTAGAAGAGGTGAACTAGGGTAGTGTTCACCATGGCGTCATAACAATTTCGACTCAAAGCTTAACCGGGTTCTTTCTATATGTATATCACGATGTGATAGAATTAATGGTATCATATAAACGTTTCTCAACCAAATAGATGAATTTACTTTTCAATTCTCTCGAACTTGAAAAGGTGAAATTTCTTATTTCAATCCTAAACATCAAGTAGATTAATCTAGTTACAGCATTAATCATAAGTCGAGAATTGGTAGTCTCGAATCCTCGTAGTTAATCAAATTTCCCGGTTTTAATCTCTTTGTTCAAGCAAATCAAACCTAGGTATGTTCTAATGTTTGCAACTATTAGAAAACGTAAATAACGAATGATTAACAACGTGCAACATATAAATTGAACCCTACGCTACCCGGAATCTATATTGTTACTTTTGCCATGGCTCCCACAACCCTAGTTGTGAGAAATTAGCTACTCATGCTATTAAATAAATAGAAGAAAATCATATTCATAATAAGAGAAGGATTCTTACAAATAGTATGAAATTTACTTTAATATCCAAGAATGAGAAGCCAAAAATCCCAAGAGTAATCGAAGAAGAAGAAAGAAACGTGTATGTCGTATTTTTCCTCTCAAAAAGTCGCTCAAAATAGTCTCTAGAAATATTTGGTAATGAATAAATAAAATAACCCTAACACTGGGTATTTATAGCAGTCCAGGAAATAAAGTCCAAAAATAGAATTTTCGGAATCCTGCTTCGCGTTGACGGGTCGCCTGACGGACCGTCATGCATGTGACGGGCCGTCACTTGAGCCGTCACAGCTAAATAGTGAGCTTCCAGTAAAATTCTCAGGTAAGTCATCCAGCAAGTGACGAATTACAACTTTTTATATTGGTGGCCTGGGTGACGGTCCGTCAGGCCAGTGACGGCCCGTCAGATAGGTCGTCACTCTTAGGTAGTGCTCGATGAAATTGCTATCTCGTTCTGGCGGCCTAGCTGACGGCCAGTCACAGGTGTGACGGTCAGTCATGCCAGCCGTCAGGCTTAACCAGTTGAGGTTTTTGAACATTTTTTCTTCCGTTTCCATCTCTAGCTCCATTTCCTGCAAATATAACAATAAAACATCAAAAACCACAAAAGTTGCTTGAAAACTCCCGAGTATTATTAGTTAAAGGCATCAAATGTGCCGTAGAATCCTGGCACATCATCGGGCGTAGACGACTTCTTCTGACAAATGCTGGGTTTAGTTATGACAGGGAATGAGCATAAGATGTTGACTAAATTTCTGAAGCTGAAACCTCCTATGTTTCAGGGCTTTGAAAAGGAAGATGCTTATGAGTTCATATTGGATTATTATGAGAGGCTGCATAAGCTGGGCATTGTGCAACAACATGGGGTTGAGTTTGTCACGTTTCAGCTGCAGGGTGATGCTAAGCAATGGTGGAGGTCTCATATGGAATGTTGGTCATATGCTTTTCCCCCACTGACTTGGGAGTAGTTTCACGCTCTCTTCTTAGAGAAGTATGTGCCTCGCACTTTGAGAGATCGCAAAAAGGATGAGTTCCTAGCTCTGGAACAGGGTAACATGTCAGTCTCTGCTTATAAGGGTAAGTTTCATGCCTTGTCGCATTTTGATACACAGTTGTTGGGTTCTGAAGAGGAGCGGATTCGATTATCTGTGAAGGGTTTGAATACGGATTTACAGATGTTATCAGTGCAGATGACTTCAGCAGGGAAGGGCTTCAATGAGGTCACAGACTATGTTAAGAAGTTAGAAGAGGTCAAGCAGGTCGGGAAGGCTTAAGTGTTAGCCAAGAAGCCCCATAATAATGGGAATTATAGTGGTTCGTACTCCAAGGGCCACAATCAATAGGTGAACTCTACCCCTCCTATTCAGTCAGCTTTGCCAGCTACTACAGGGGGTCGTCCGGGAGCTAATCAGTAGTTTTTAGCTCCTAGAAACCAAGGAGCTTCTTACACATCTACCAGCAGGCCTACACTTGATCGCAATTTTTTTCATTATGGTGATCTGGGCCATTTTAAGAGGGAATGCCCTCATAGGAAGAATGGTATTCAGACTAAGTAGCAGTCTAAGGCTGTGGTACCAGCAGGTAGAGGTAGCTATGCTAGAGGTCGTCCACAAGGTGGGCGAGGTAACTTTTAGGGAGGTCAAAGAGATAGAGGGAATGGCAGCTGATGTGCCGCCATTCTATGACAAATTTGACTCATTTAACTAAGAATAATCGTGAGTTTTCAAGCAACCATTATCGTTTTTGATGTTTTTATGTTGTATTTGCAGGAGATGGAGACAAGGATAGAAAGGGAGTGAAAAATACTCAAGCTAAGTAACACTGGTTAGGCATGACGGAGGGCCTGACGGCTCATCACACAGGTGACTGACCGTCAGGGGAGCCACCAAGCCTAGCAGCAGCTAGAGGAGGCACTGGATATGGGTGACGGTTGGCTTGACAGGCCGTCACACCTGTGACTGACCATCGGCCAAGCCGTCAGGATAAGACAGCCAGGCACTGAATCACTGGATAGTGGCGACGGTTAAGTGACGGTCCGTCAACAGGCTGACGAACCATCAGGGAAGCCATAAAGTTAGAGCTAATGGAGATCATGCACTGGATAGTGGTGACGGTTGGAGTGACAGCCATTCACATGCATGACGGTCCTTCAGACGACCCGTCAAGGCAAAGCGGAATTCCAAAATTTCTATTTTGGACTTTATTTCCTGGACTGCTATAAATACCCAGTGTTAGGGTTATTTTAGATATTCATTAACTAATATTTTGTGAGACGTTTTGGATGAGTTTGGGAGGAGAAAATACGACACAAACACCTTTTCTTCTTCTTCTTGAGATTTTGGCTTATTGTTCTTGGAAAGCTTGAAGCTTGTGTTCATCTATTTTGTAAGAACCTTTTCTTATTATTATGAATACTATTACTTCATTCTTTCGTTTTGCAAGCATGAGTGGCTAAAACTCCCACAACTAGGGTTGTGGGAGCCATGGCAAAAGTCATAATCTAGGGTTTGGGTGATATTGGGTTTGGTTTGTATGCATATCACGTTGTTAATCTTATGTTTTTACTGTCTTCTAGTGGTTGCAAACATTAGAACATGTCTAGGTTTGATTTGCTTGAACAAAGGAATTAAAACCCAGAAAATTAGATTAACAACAAGGATTCGGGACTACTAACTCTCGTCTAATGGTTGACGCTCTAGCGAGGTTAACCTACTTGGGGTGTAAATTGAGTTTTGTATTGTATCTTTTCAAGTTCGAGAGAATTGAAAAGAAAAGCGTCTATTTGGTTGAGAAATGTTTAGACGTAGGAATGAATTCAATTACTTCGTGTTATGCATATGAAAAGAACCCGATTGAACTCTAGCCCGAGGTTGTTGATTGAGCCATGGTGAACACTTCCCTAGTTCACCCCTTCTACTGAATTTTACTTGTTAAACTTGCAATTTGTTATTTGAAACAATTAAAGTTTGATCTATACAAACCCCCCATTTACCGGAAATTATTGATTATTAGTCATCTAAATTACTAACGACTTAATTTGCACCTTATTCCCTGTGGGATCGACCCCAACCTTTGTTGGGTTCTATATTTGACACCGACCGCTTACGCTTCTTAATTGAGGTGTAATTTGGGCGTTATCAAATTTTGGCGCCATTGTCGGGAAATACGGTTGTTTATTAAGTCCGGTGTGTTTATTTGACTCTTAGTCATATTTTCTGCTTTTACTTTTAGTTGTTGTTTTTGTTTGTTACAGGGTACAGAGTTGTGCATGCAAAGTACCCGACGCTCGGGTGAACCAATATTACCCTATGACCCCGAGCTTGCAAGAACACTAAGGCAAACCATGAATGCACAACAACAGGAGGCAGCAAGGCTCGCTGCAGAACAACAGGCTCAACGTGCTCAGCATCACTTAAATGCTAAGGATATCGAGGATGATATTGCATTAGATGGAGTTGGTTCTATGGGCGCTATTGTTCTTCCTCCGCTAGCGCCCGCGGCCAAGTTCAACGTTACTAGCACAATGATTCAGCTATTGAATTTGAGAGGGTTGTTTCGTGGTGTGGCTGGTGATGACCCCAACAGGCACCTGATGAATTTTGTGAGCATCTGCAAGTCGTTTGAATTACCGGGAGTGAATCAGACGGCCATCAGGCTTAGGTTGTTCCCACTGTCTCTGTCTGATGAAGTAGCGATGTGGTTGACTGAGCTAACTCCCGATTCTTTAACAACCTGGGGAGAGTTGAAAGAAGCTTTCCTATAAAGGTTCTTTCCTCCCTCTAGGATGATACAGTTGAGGGATGAAATCAGCAATTTCAGGCAACAACCTCATGAGGCCTTACATGAGACCTAGTTGCGGTTCAAGAAAAAGATGACACAATGCCTAAACCATCAGTTGACCGACAATTTTTTGATGCAGATATTCTATAGGGCACTGAATTCGGCTACCAAGCCGACACTGGATAACACAGCAGGTGGAGCATTTATGGGTCTCACTTTTATTGAGGCCACAACTATTTTGGACCGGCTCACCAAAACTAACAGGGCCTGGCATACATGGGATACAGAGGTAGTAGCTAGCACTTATGCAATTGGTATGTCAGCAGAGCAGCGCAGGAAGGAGAAAGAGCTGGACCAAGATATGGCCCATCTGAAAACGCAAATGGACCTACTAACAAAGAATTTTGTTGTCAGGAGGTATTGAGAAAGTGAAAGCTGTGGGGTCCCAAAGTAGAGCAGCAGAGTCTGGGTCTGATGAGGAGGCCAATTATTTGGGTGGTTTCCAGGCTTATGGCCAAGGAAACCAAGGTCAGAATAATTACTATGAAAAGCCGGGTTATAAGAGTCGAGAGCAAGGTGATTGGAGGAGCAAAGATGACAGAGGTGGATTATACATACCACCTGGTAATCGTGACAAAGCTAGCAATGAGTCAGGGACGTCCAAACTGGAGAATATGATGGCTAAGATATTGTTGAAGGTAGAATCGACTGACTCCGGGGTAAAGGAGATGATGACTGAATTATCAGCAATGAGTCGGGTGGTGGATTCATATTCCACCTTGATCAAGCAATTAGAGCAACAAGTGAGTCTAATCTCGGCGTCTCTAAATCAAAAGAAGACAGGTAGCTTGCCGAGTGACACCATTCAAAACCCGAGAAATGATGGGAGTTGTATGGAGATCACTACGAGAAGCGGTAAAACATTATCGGAATCACATTCAATAATTCAGACTCAAAAAGGTGATGTTGCGGATGAAAATGTGGTAGACGATGCTACTCAAGTGCTCACAGACAAAGGCAAGGAAGTTTAAAAACTTCCAACTATGATGCCTCGGCCACCTCCTTCTTTCCCACAATGGTTAAAGAAAAAAGTGGAAGATAGCAAGTTCCACAAGTTCATGATCATGCTCAAGCAGATATCAGTGAATATCCCACTGGTGGACGCTCTTGAGCAAATGCCCGAATATGCCAAGTTCATGAAGGAATTGATTTCCAAGAAGAAGTCAGTAAGCTTTGAACTGGAAGATAACCTCCACCACTGCAGTGCTATTTCTTCAAGATCGTTAGTGCAAAAGAAAGAAGATCCAGGTGCTTTTAATGTTCCCTGTACAATCGGGAAGTCTAATTTTGAAAAAGCCTTATGTGATCTTGGTGCTAGCATCTACTTGATGCCACTAGCAGTCTATAAGCAGTTAGACTTGGGGTCCCCCAAACCAACTACCATGAGGGTGTTATTGGCCGACCGTTCAGTAAAGCGACCGGTGCGAATATTGTATGATGTGCTAGTGAAGATTGGTAAGTTTATATTCCCAGCTGACTTTGTAATCTTAGATTGCGAAGTGGACTTTGAAGTTCCCATAATCTTGGGACGGCCATTGTTATCCACTGCAAGAGTATTGGTCGACATGGAAAGAAACAAACTGACATTCAGACTAAACAATGAATTGGTCAAGTTTGATGTGTGTAAATTGATGAAGCCACCAAGAGACATGAGGGTGGTCTCGGTTATCAATGTTATTGATGAATACCTTACGGATGTGCATATTGAGGAGAAGGGTGTTGTTGAGACCCTAGTTGTTATGAGGAGGATGTTGGGATCACAGGTAGAGAAACCTATAGATGCAGGCGATGAGAACAAATCAAATCAAAGAAAACACTGGAAGAGAACCAACAATGAAAAGGAGTTAGAAAGAGTGACGAAGTTGTCTCGAATAGCTGAGGAGCCGATAAAAGAGAAAGTTGGAGCTCAACAGGCTGATGTTGCTTGCACCTGTTCCAGAGACTACTTCTACCTTGGAGACCCCAACGGTCTCCAACATCATACCAGATTCTGAGGCCTAAGGGCTTCACAGGTATTCCGTTCTCTCACAGTTTTAGCTTTCACATGTATGCATTGGAGACAATGCATGAGTCTAAGTTGAGGGTGTTGGGATACCTGTGAGTCCATCACCTCCAAGGGTTTTTGTTGCCGTGTTTCTTTTCCCTCGGTGTGCTATCTAGTAGAACCGGCATGTTTAGGTTGTCATTTTAAATTTTGTTTGTGTTGTATTGTAGTGTCTATAACAAGCATGGCTTTTTGAAAGTTGAACTGAAAAGGAGCCCCCCTCCTAAAAATGTTTAATTTGTACTTATGTTTGAACTGGTTTACTGTTCTAGATCCCTGAATGTCATTGTGTGTGTAATTGTAATAATTGTGCTTAAGCCGAGCTGTTATTTTGATAGTTGGTAGTGGTATGGTTTTTTGGTGCCAAGTGTGTATGATATTATTGTTATAAATTCTTACTCTGTGCATGCATCTAGAACTTGCCCGACCTATTTTGTTAAGTTCAAAGTTAGTTGCTTAGGAAAGGATCACAGGCCCTTTTTTTGTGTGTGCAGTCCACTTAGCCTAAAAGACCATCCAAATGTAAATAACCCCTTTGATCCCTGTTTGAACCAAAGTTGAATTTGTTCTTTAGATAACCTCTTACCTTTCCTTTTTAACTTTGAGTCTCTATTTTGGCCCTGGTCCCTCCTTGGACATCGTGCACCTCAACTCAGGAAATTAGCCTAAGTTGAGGGTGGCTACTATAGAGGTACATGATAAGAAAAATGGGGTTAAGTTGATTTTGTTCTTCCGATAACCTCTTACCTTTCCCTTTTAACTTTGAATCCCTATTTTGGCCCTGGTCCTTCCTTGGACATCATGCACCTCAACTCAGGCAATCAGCCTAAGTTGAGGGTGACTACTATAGAGGTAAATGATAAGAAAAATAGGATGGATAAGATTGGTTGTGGATAGAATGAAAATTTTGGGTGTGTGCCTAAGAAAAGAAAGAAAAAGAAACGAAAAAGAGATGAAAAGGAATTTTCAAAATAAAGAGGACGCACCTGTAGCTAGAAAGAAGGGAATAAAAAGGTGAATAAGGATGGACGAAGAAAAGTTAAGTGGAAATAGTAGGTCGGTGATTCCAAGGAGGGCTTAGTCACTAACCCCTAAATGTATCCTACCTGCACCCAAAGCCTCATTACAAGACAAAACAAGTCCTGTAGTGATCCTGAGCGGCTAACTGAAAAAACTGAAATAGGATATCAAGGGAAAGCTTATGGCATCGCATGTGCATTGTTTGAAATCGTTTGTGAGTGTGATCGCCTTACCTAGTCCCAAATCTTGTGTGTGGGACTTCTTTGTGGTGAGGGCACCGAGATTTCTGTATTATCTACTGACTGTTGGGATAGCTGTTGTGTGTGTATGCAAAATATTCTATCATATCGGAATGACATGTTTGGATTCTTACAAGTTAGCTTTTCATACATTTGTGTGCTACCGGGGGGCTTGATTTAAATTGAATAAGCTGTTGAATGGCCATGATTTGCTAGTGACATGTGTTTGTTTTCTTAGTTGAGTCGTCTTTTTGTTTTTGTTGTCACGTTGCTTGAGGACAAGCGAACGTTTTAAGTTGAGGGTGTTGATGTGCCGCCATTCTACGGCACATTTGACTTCTTTAACTAATAATAATCGTGAGTTTTCAAGCAACCATTGTCATTTTTGATGTTTTTATGTTGTATTTGCAGGAAATGGAGACATGGATAGAAAGGGAGTGAAAAATACTCAAGTTAAGTAACACTGGTTAGGCATGACGGAGGGCATGACTGCTCGTCACACAGGTGACTGACCGTCAGGGGAGCCACCAAGCCTGAAAGCAGCTAGAGGAGGCACTGGATATGGGTGACGGTTGGTTTGATGGGCCGTCACACCTGTGACTGATCATCAGCCAAGACGTCAGGATAAGACAGTCAGGCACTAAATCACTGGATAGTGGCGACGGTTTAAGTGACGGTCCGTCAACAGGCTAACGAACCGTCAGGGAAGCCGTCAAGTTAGAGCTAATGGAGATCATGCACTGGATAGTGGCTACGGTTGGAGTGACGGCTAGTCACATGCATGACGGTCCAACAGACGACCCGTCAAGGCGAAGCAGAATTCCAAAATTTCTATTTTTGGACTTTATTTCCTGGACTGCTATAAATACCCAGTGTTAGGGTTATTTTAGATATTCATTAACTAATATTTTGTGAGACATTTTGGACGAGTTTGGGAGGACAAAATACGACACAAACACGTTTTCTTCTTCTTCTTCTTCGATTGTTCTTGGCATTTTGGCTTATTGTTCTTGGAAAGCTTGAAGCTTGTGTTCATCTATTTTGTAAGAACCTTTTCTTATTATTATGAATACGATTACTTCATTCTTTTATTTTGCAAGCATGAGTGGCTAAAACTCCCACAACTAGGGTTGTGGGAGCCATGGAAAAAGTCGTAATCTAGGGTTCGAGTGATATTGGGTTTGGTTTGTATGCATATCACGTTGTTAATCTTACGTTTTTACTGTCTTCTAGTGGTTGCAAACATTAGAACATGCCTAGGTTTGATTTGCTTGAACAAAGGAATTAAAACCCAGAATATTAGATTAACAACAAGGATTCGGGACTACTAACTACCGTCTAATGGTTGACGCTCTAGCGAGGTTAACCTACTTGGGGTGTAAATTGAGTTTTCTATTATATCTTTTGAATTGAAAAGAAAAGAGTCTATTTGTTTGAGAAACGTTTAGACGTAGGAATGAATTCAATTATTTCGTGTTATGCATATGAAAAGAACCCGATTGAAATCTAGCCCGAGGTTGTTGATTGAGCCATGGTGAACACTTCCCTAGTTCACCCCTTCTACTGAATTTTACTCGTTAAACTTGCAATTTGTTATTTGAAACAATTAAAGTTTGATCTATACAAACCCCCCATTTACCGAAAATTATTGATTATTAGTCATCTAAATTATTAACGACTTAATTTGCACCTTATTCCCTGTGGGATTGACCCCAACCTTTGTTGGGTTCTATATTTGACACCGACCGCTTACGCTTCTTAATTGAGGTGTAATTTGGGTGTTATCAGCGGCGCGAGCAACGAGGTTGCCTGAATTGATGACCGGGCTCACTGTTATACTTTTCTAGGGATGTTTGAGGCCAAGGAATCCGACACAGTGATCACAGGTACAATTCTTGTCTGTGATAGGATGGCTTCGGTACTTTTTGACCCAGGTTCTACATATTCATATGTGTATGTGAATTTTGCTTTGGTTCTGGACTTGATTTGTGATATCCTTGATTCTCCTATCCATGTTTCCACCTTGGTTGGAAAGTCCATGATTGTGACTCATGTTTATCGTGCTTGTTCTGTTGTATTTGTGGGGTTGCACACTTGGGTAGATTTGATAATTCTGGATATGGTAGACTTTGATATCATTTTAGGCATGACCTGGTTATCCCCTTATCATGCTGTATTGAATTATAACACCAAGACTGTGGCTCTAGAGATTCCGGGTAAGGATAGGCTAGAGTGGGAAGGTGTGTATAGGCCTAAGCCGGCCAAGATAATATCATTCGTTTGAGCTAGGAAGCTAGTGAGGAGAGGGTGTTTAGCCTTTTTGTCTTATATCCGGGATGATAGTGTGGAGTCCCCATCTATTGAGTTAGTTTCGGTTATTTTAGAGTTTCAGGAGGTATTTCTGGTGGATTTGCCTAGTATGCCTCTGGACAGGGATATTGATTTTTATATTGACTTGGAGATAATTACATACCCAATTTCCTTTCCTCCTTATCATATGGCTCCGACAGAGTTAAGGGAACTTAAGACTCAGCTTCAGAAACTCCTAGATAAGGGATTCATCCATCCCAGTGCTTTGCCTTGGGGTGCTCCAGTCTTGTTTATGAAGAAAAAAGATGGTAGTATGTGGATGTGCATAGATTACAGGCAGTTGAATAAGGTGACCATCCGGAATAAGTACCCTTTACCCCGTATAGATGATCTATTTGACTAGTTACATGGTGCATATGTATTCTCAAAAATTGACTTGAGGTCAGGGTATTATCAGTTGAAGATTAGGCCCGAGGACATTCCTAAGACTGCTTTTTGGACTCAGTATGAGCATTATGAGTTCTTAGTGATGTTGTTTGGGTTGACTAATGCACCAGCGACATTCATGAGTTTGATGAATGGGGTGTTTAAATCTTTTTGGATGCGTTCGTCATTATTTTTATTGAGATATATTGACCTACTCAAAGAGAAGGGAGGAAGATGCGGAACATCTCCGTATTGTGTTAAAAATATTGAGTCACCAAAAGCTTTATGCGAAGTTCTCCAAGTGTGAATTTTGGTTGACTTCAGTTGAATTCTTGGGGCAGGTAATGTCAGAAAAAGGGGTGATGGTGGATCCCCAGAAGATTGACGCAGTCAAAAGTTAGGTCCGGCCTAGTCTGTGACTGAAGTAAAGAGTTTTGTTGGGCTCGCAGGCTACTGTCGTAGGTTTTTCAAGGACTTTGCATCTATTGCTACTCACTTGACAAGGATGACTCAGAAAGAGGTACCGTTTGTATGGTCTGACAAGTGTGAGGAGAGCTTCCAAAAGCTCAATACACTTCTGACCACGACTCCTATTTTGTATTTGCCAGTTGAAAGTAAGAACTTTATTGTTTTTTGTGATGCTTCACATTCGGGTTTGGGTGATGTATTGATGCAGGTTAGGAATGTGATAGCCTATGCATCCAGGCAGTTGAAAGTTCATGAGAGAAATTACCCAACCCACGACTTAGAGTTGGCAGCGGTGGTGTTTGCACTCAAGATTTGGAGATACTATCTCTATGATGTCAAGTGTGAGGTGTTTACTGATCATCATAGTTTGCTGCATGTTTTTACCCAGAAGGACTTGAATCTGAGGAAGAGAAGGTTGATAGAGTTGTTAAAAGTCTATGATGTGACAATTCAGTACCATCTGGGTAAGGCTAATATGGTGGCAGACGCATTGAACTGGAAGACAGTTAGCATGGGCAGTTTGGCTTGTTTTGGGGTGTTCTAACAACCATTGGCAAGGGAGATTCAGGCTTTGGAATCTAAGTTCATGCACTTAGGTATTTTAGAACAGGGGGGTGTTGGCCAGTATTGAGGTCAAATCCACGTTCCTAGAGGAGATAAAGGCCAAGCAGCTTCAGAATTCGCAGTTGATCAAGCTTCAAAGCAAGGTAATATCCAGGGAGTCCGGGGATGCCACGTTGGATGCTGGCGGGGTGTTAAGTTTCAGAGGAAGGATTTGTGTTCTTCGGGTTGATGACATCATTCATAAAGTATTGGTAGAGGCTCACGGCTTGCGGTATTTGATTCATCTGGGTGTAACCAAGATATACAGGAATTTGAGGTAGCTTTACTGGTGGCCCAGAATGAAAAGGGACAACTGATTTTGTGTCCAAATGTCAAAATTGTCAGCAGGTAAAGTATGAGCACCTAATACCTGTAGGACTACTTTAGAGGATGCCTATTCCAGAGTGGAAGAAGGAAAGTATAGCCATGGATTTCGTGGTGGGTCTTCCCAACACCTTGGGGAAGTATGACTCTATTTGGGTATTGTGGACAGGCTGACCAAGTCAACTCATTTTATTCCAGTCAGTGTGGACTACAATTCTCAGTAATTGGCTAAGATCTATGTGAAAGAGATCGTGAGATTGCACGGGGTACACTATCCATCATTTCAAATAGGGGTACACAGTTTACCTCTAATTTTTGGGGTAAGCTACACAAAGAGTTGGGCACTCAACTCACCTTCAGTACATCTTTCCATCACAGACTGATGGTCAGTCACAGAGGAAGATCCAGGTATTGAAGGATATGCTGAGAGCGTGTGTGATTGACTTCGAGGGTCATTGGGACCAGTTTCTACCGTTGTGTGAGTTCTCATATAACAATAGCTACAATTCCAGGAGTTGTAGGTCACCTATAGGGTGGTTTGAGAAAGGCAATGTAAAGCCTTTGGGCGTGGACTTGGTAAGGGAAGCACAAGAAAAGGTGAGAGGCATTTAGACGAAGTTGCTAGCGGCCCAAAATAGGCAGAAGGAATATACAGATCATAAGGTAAGGGACATGGATTTTTAGATTGGTGAACAAGTACTATTGAAGGTATCACCAATGAAGGGAGTTATGCGTTTCGGTAAGAAGTGGTAGCTCAGCCCTCGGTTCATTTGACCGTTCAAAATTCTCGATATTGTAAGGCCAGTGGCTTACTGGCTAGCACTGCCACCCAATTTGTTGGGTGTCCATCCGGTATTCCATGTATCCATGCTACAGCGATACCTTAGGGATGGGGACTACATCATCAAGTGGGATGAAGTATTACTAGACAAGGATCTTTGCTATGAAGAGGAACCGACTAGAATTCTTTATCGGGATATCCAAAAATTGAGGATAACGGTAATCAGTATGGTAAAGGTTCAATAGAAACATCATCTGGTTGAGGAAGCCACTTGGGAAATTGATAAGGACATGCAGGACAAGTACCCTCACTTATTCAAGGATTTAGGTTCAAAGCTTCCCTTTCTTTATTTCTATAATTTTGGGTTGAATCGCTCTGGGTTGAACAATGGGTAAATTGGTATCTGTTGTAATGACTGGGTTCATCATTATGGGTAAACCTTTCGTTCCAAATTTCGAGTCAGAAAACTTTCAGGTTTGGGAGTTGAAAATTCTAGGCTAGACTAGTCTAAATCAATTTTGGAGCGAGGTATGATCTAGGGAAATTTAGGTAAGGATTGGGTAATGTGTCCTATTTTGAGCTAGTTTTCCATTTTGCTAAGACATAAAGGAGTCCGAAGGACTTTTCAAAATGAAATTCGGGTAAGTAGAACTCCTGATATCGTGGTTGACGTGAAGGGGTTATTCTGGAATATCAGGAAAATGAGTGTGTTGTAAAATGGACCCTTTTGAGAGGATTTATGACTTTTTATCCCATGTTAACCTCCCTAGCGGTTGACACACCTCCATAGCGACCTCCGCTATAGCAAAGAAATTACCGCTATAGCGGAAGTCAACATTGATCAGCCTCCGCCATAGTGGTGGACTCTGCTACGATGGTACCGCTATAGTGGAGTGGATCGCTATAGCGGAGCGTGATGGGATTTAATACAGAAACTTTCCCAAAATAGTCAGTTTTTCATCAAGATATTTTGGTAGAAGGGCAAGGCAATTTTGGGCGATTTTCCTCCATTTCCATTGTTTTTTGTCCCAAAGGTAAGGATTCTACTCCCCAAACCCTATACTATCTTTCCTACGCTTTAGAATTGCTAGGGGTGGACTTGGGGGAAGGTTTGGAATGACCTAGGAATGGAAGAATCTAGGGAAAAGAGGGATTCTAGGGTGCTAGAGTTCTTGGGTCTTGATTATTGATGATGGGTGATGATCACTTAGCCATAATTCTCTAAAGGTATCCGTAAAAATGATGAATTTAGGTGAATTAATAGTGTGAAATCCCTAGACTTGGTGGAATGATCATAGGTTGGCCTGGGGATTGAGATTTTGTATAATTCGAGTACTTTTTGGTCAGTAATTGATTATAGTTCTTGCATATTTGTTTCTTGACCAAGAACAAGCAAGGGATCCTGAAAAGGGAAAAGCTCCGGTTCAATGGAGCTTGAAATATTTTGAGATAGGTGATGATTGTTGATTTCTAATATGCATTATATGTTCATGTAATATTTTATAGTAGTGTATGAGTTGCATGTTTTGGGAATGTTTGTGAATGTCTTGTTGTCTGGTAGTCAATCTTGTGAAATGAACTATTTTTGTTTGCTTATTGGTTTTACAAGTATGTGTGTTCATTGATTATGATTGATTGTACTTGTTTGAAATTCGGTTGGCTCGGGTACCACGCTTGGTACAGGAATTACTAATAGTTGGCTAGGGTACCACACCTTGTACTGGTGTAATAATGGTTGGCTCGGGTACCATGCCTGGTATGGGAAATTTATAATGGTTGGCTCGGGTACCACGCCTGGTATGGGTTTATTTCATTGCATTGTTGTTAGCTTTTGATGGTTCCATAAGTGGACCGGGTTGTGTTTCTGAATTGTGAATTCTACATGTGGTCCTTGAGAGGCCGGGTGATTATATTGATTGTGAGTGGGTCTTGGTATAGATCGGGATTGCATGTCTAACACTTAAGTGATGTTAGGGGGATCCTTGGTGGGTTCGGGTTATGTTTTAAAAAGTTATATGTTATTGTTTTGGGTGTGGTCAAGGGTTGTTATCTGGTTCATGTGTTAATAAGCTAAAAGTGGGATTTAATATCTGGCTATTTGCTGATTGTTACATGTTCTTGTACCTTACTATGTTATGGTTTACTGTTCATATTTTGTTTATTGGAGCTGGCCGATGATCCTACCAGTACACAGTGTTTGTGTACTGATTCTGCACTTGCTTGTCTTTTTGTGAGTACATGCAATCTTCCGGCAACTGACACGTGACCTCACTTGTAGTCCCAACACTTTTAGACATCAAGGGTGAGCTACTTCGATCAAGCTACCTTGGTCTCTTTCATTTCAGTTATAGCCCACTTGTTTCGGGCTTAGAATCTTATTTGTTTTGGGGTTGCATCCCCGTATTCTATACATTTGGTAGTGTTTTGGTACGATGACTTTCAAGTTCTAGGGAGGGATTTTCCGTATGTTATTTATAATAGTTGAGATTGTTATTGAATTGCTAGTTTATTTTCTTGCACACTGGTTTTGAGCTGCTATAACGGTTAAGTTTAGGGTCATTGATGGTTTGCTCACCCGGGAGTTGGGTGGGTGCCACTCACGGTGGTATGGGTCGTGGCATGAAAAGTCCTAAGCTAACAAGTAGACCAAAAAATCTTAAGTTTGAATATGTTTAAGCTTCAGACATGATCCACAGGCACAAACCACGAGCCGTGGATGAAAACACGGGCCATGGATAGGCCTCATGGAATGAATCCTGCAGACCCATTCTCTAATCTGAAACCACGATAGGGGTTCACAGGTCGTGGATCAGACCACGGTTCGTGGTTTCTCTCGTGGAATCAGACTTGAGGGTCACCTATTTTCCTAATTACCATGGGAGGTTTCCACGGAACATGGAATATTCCATGAGCCGTGGACCTCACCTGTGGAAATAATACCTGCAACTAGTCATTTTTCCCAGAAACCACGACCTCTAATAACGGTCCGTGGTTTTGTCTACGGGTCATAGGCCTCGTTCGTGGAAACCTGGGATGAGTTTTTTAAACAGTTTTTTAGACTTGTTTCCCTAGGGTAATTATATAATTTTCCACTTCTTAAACTCCAGAGTTAATTCATTTTAGGCCAAATTAAAAGGGTTTTATTCTCACTTAGTTAGATTTTCATTCATTCTCTCAAATCAAGTTTCAAAAGAAAGAAACAGGATTCTTCTCTCAAGCTCTATGGCCTAGGCTTCCTCTTCTAAGTCTCCACCTTCAAATTCTAAGTTAAGAAAGCTTTAAGTCCAGGTATGTGGGCATTCAATAAGGATTTCCTTCCACCCTTATTCACAAAACCCCAAGTTTTACTTTGATTTCATGAACTTCTCAAGTTAGGGTTCTTATCCAATTGTATGATTTTTTCTACAAATTCTTTCTCCTCATATTGCAATATGATTTTCGATCCTAATTACATGATTTTCAATCCTAATTACATGATTTTTCATGAGTTTTTACAAGTATTTATTTATCTGATGATTTGAAGGATAACCCTAGCCTAATTTTACATGTATGATTTGTTTTAAGAAAACTAGCATGTTTAGGCAACATGACCTCATGTATTTAAGAAATTGCATGCCTAGTTCATCAAGCTATGTCTTTTTGTAAGATTATGTACTTGAACTAGTGCTATGCAAACCTTTAAGATATGATCCTTTATGAACGATATGACATCCTGACATGCCATCAATGCTCATGAACCATTTTTCAAGAGCAAGGTTTGTGAGTAGTATGACATCCAGGTTTTCCATTATGACTATGAATAAGCTTTGACATCTAGATATATCACATGTTATGCAAGCACTATGATATGTTTGACGAGTAGTATTTAGCATCGAGTTGATGAGGGTTCTAGATAACCCAAGTCCAGAACTATGTTGCCACCGTAGTTTTGCCTTTTTGGTGCACTTCAGGATCCTTATGTTCATGGTTCTAACTTTGGCAAGTTAGGACAACCCTTTTCAGTGTATGTGAATGACACTAGACTCCATGGTGCTCAATGGTTTATGTCTGTTATAAGAAACTTTCGCAAGAATGATTTTAAGCTACTAAGTGCATGCTATTAAGTTTTCAAGCTTTGACTCATTGCTTATGACTTATGCTTAAACTATGACTTTTACTTATGATTTCCACTTGAGTCCTTATGCTATGATTTCTCCTACTATGCATAGTTTTAGTTTTAAGTATGTTTTCAACCATATCTTTATCATAATTTTTCTTAAGCTCTCATACTCAGTACATTCTATAGTAATGATGCATACTCTATATGCTACATCTTATCATGATGCAGATTTAGGCATTCATCCTCAGACTCGTGGCTAGAGACCGCAGGATTTCCAATCACTGTTGGTTATTCTTATATTTTTCTTTCAGTACATAGAGTTAGCTAAGGTCTTGTCCCAGCAACTTACTCTATCCATTTTATAGGCTTTTCAGACATAGTTAGATAGTCAATGTTTTTATGTTTCAGATCTTTGCTCCTAGATTATGTTTCTTTATATATATATGGAGTTGCTCCTTACTTGATATTAAGATTCCGCTCATTATATTATGGTTGTGTTTAAGTCATTCTAATACTAAGGGTTAGCTTGGAATCACTTATGGTCTTAATTCCCATGTCGTATTCGGGGTAGGCTCGGGGCATGAAAAACTTAGTATTAGAGAATCAGGTTCAAGAGTCCTAGATATGTCTGAAAGATGCATTAAGTAGAGTCTCTTTTATGGGTGTGAAGAGCACTACATTGATAAACGCTCAAACGTACTCTCCAAAGATGGAGGTAGCAACGATTGTCAAGCAAAATACATTTATAAGTACCCAATGGATGTCAGAGTCGTACCTACAAAGACTTGTAGATAGCACAATAATGATTGTATTGAAACGTGTTCACTAAGAGAGTAAGTGTTTGAAAACACGAAAGTAAAGAACTGGGGGGAATTGAGATTCTGTCACAACAATCTCAATTCAAACAAAACAATAAAGTAAATGGGAGTACAAATGAGAGTAGACGACTAGGGATGTTGTCACGACCCGATTTCTCAAGTCATGATGGCACCTACCATCCCCAGTAGGCGAACCAATTTCCGTAGCCCAGAACGGTTAGTAATGGGCTACTACCTAACCAAAACGCACCAGCAAGCAGAAATAAACGAAAGCAAAACTCGAATATAAATACATAAAGGAAACTACACCAACCCCAAGACTTGGTATCAATAGTACAAAAGCTTCTAATAGGATACAAGTGCTAGTAGTAACAAAATACAACATAAATTGCCTCCGAAAGTACAAGGAGCAACAATACAACAGATGAGATGTAGACAAGCCCCGACCGTCAGGCGCTCACCCCAGTCTCAAAGATCCAAAAGCTGCACGAGTCTCCAACGTGATCAACGACGAAAGCTCAGCTAATATCTGCACAAAAAGTGCAGAAGTGTAGCATGAGCACCAAAACCACGGGTACTCAGTAGGTATCATAGGCCGACTGAGCGCATATAAGATATAAAAGCAGTAAGTAACAGATAGAAAGAAAGCAGTCACTGAGGAAATAAGCAAGGCACAAGGAGCTAGCACAGATCATCCATAACCAAGAGCTTCAAGTAACACATGCTAGCACAGAGATACAATTACTTAGAATCACAGGTGAAGGAAAGGAGAACACACCTGGAGTCCTTGCACAATAATATAAGTAAGTAGAGAGAGAGTTAAGAAAATGGCGGTATACCGGTAACCTCAAGTAAAAGAAAAGACAGAGAGCAGTCAAACATCCTCAAAATGGAATCAACGAGTATAAGAAAGTCAAAACACCAATCCAATCACATGATAGCATAACCAGGGAATCACCTCACAAGTGCAACCTTAGGATGAAATAACTAGGCCACAATAATCGAGAGATACCACTCAACTTCCCACAAGGATAGAGCCAGAGTCTCACACTCTGCTCAAAAGGTAACACAAAAGTGCCTCAATAAGATAGGACTCTAAAGCCCTCTCAATAATAAAAAATCCCACAACCAAAGCCTCAACAAGCTAGCCATCACTAATCTTTCAAGAACCGGGTGCCAAGACAATCTCTAAATAAAGACAGGAGTAAATATAGTCTACCTACAGTCCCAATGGCCGCCCACACAATCGAGGAACACAATCAAGTGAAAGGAAACCCTCCGGCATCCCATACTACCGGAGCGTACACTGAACACACAGCAAACAAGGGTGGAATCCAATGCATGATATGATATGATGTGTGAAATAGAACCTCTGTATGTACCTCCTCCGGTGCCGATCGGGCCCAGCAGGCAGGTTCCATGGAAGGACTCAGCCCGTATACCTCTACTCCACCGTATACCCTTCCCTCTAGCATAGGCAGCCCGAAGCCCCAGGCTCGGAGCGGCAAGGTCCATGGAGGTCCCCGACCCCATACTAAAACTCAGTATCAAGACATGTCATCCGGAAGCAAGTCCGGGATCAAGATAGAGACCCAGTCTCAAGTATGCATGCCCAGACCCCATCCAGGACTAAAGTAGTATAAAATGCCTCAAAAACCCCTCCAAGGGTGCCCGGGCGTAACCGGGTCTAAAACTATAGTAAATCAAGTCTAGTGCTCCGCCCCGCAGAGACTAGTATCAGTAATAAAATCAAGTCTGGTGCTCTGCCCCACAGAGACTAGTATCAGTAATAAAATCAAGTCTGGTGCTCTGCCCCGCAGAGACTAGTACCAGTAATAAAATCAGTGCAAAAACATCCAAAAATCCCCTTTTCTATCAACAACAGTACCAAAAAGGGGCCCCCAGGGCCATGCAAATTTTGAAAAACTGTCAGTAGTGGCTCACAGCCAAAACTGTAGTAAAACATGCAGGGGAAAACCTTTTTCATGGATGATATGCTCGCACACAAATATAAAAGTATCCCAACGGCTCACAACAATTCCTATCAGCCCTGCACAGGCCCAATAGCTACTCAGCAGACATAACCAGCCTAAAAGGATATTCTCTATGTCCGGGACTCGCGGACATTCCCAAATAGCCCACCATCTATGTTCCAGAGTTAATACAAGGCCACACAGGACCACAAAGGTAATATACATTACTACGCGAATACTACAAACAACATATGAAATAGACGGACGAAAGGCGGACAAGGTCTGGGGTACCAACCTATAACAACCCATCCAAGGATGCTAATTAATGCAGTTATAGCCTATATACGCAGAGTCTAGATAGGGGAAAACCATAACCTACCTGTCATCCGATGACTAGCTGCGGGAACAGCATCGTCCAGACTCGAACAGCTATGGGAAACTTTGAATCACATAAAACAAATACTTTCAACTGATTCCCCAAAGGCGTCTCTATGAAGCCTGACCAACCAAGGTAATGGAACAATTGCTAGAATCGACAAGACTGCAAGAACGAGCCATAGCCAATTGATAAGGTGTTAATGTTACACTCGCGACCAGCCAACTCCAAAGCATAAAAATGAGGCCAATAACAATAACAAATGGCAGCTAAATCCAACAACAATACGTTAACCACATCTCAAAGGAGCGACGAGCTCCCAAGGCACTATTTCAAGGCGTACTTCATGTCATTCAATCCAATAACTATCGTACGTGACTCCAATAAGAATCACACCAACTCCCAGTACCTCCAACACCTTAACACCATCAACATACAACAATAACAACCCAATTTAATATGACAAAGGGGCTGCCCAGAGCCACAGATCCAAAATACCACTTCGTGTCTCAGAAATCCATAAAACAATACTAGAACATATAATAACGAAGGAGGGTCATAGGAGGAAGGTTACCTCAACAAAAAGCTTTGAAATACCAAGCTAAACATGCTGTTATAAGGACCCACCACGAACTGTAACAATAAACGGTAAGAAAACACGACAAACTTGCCGATAACGATAAGTTCTCCTCGGAATTGATTCTAAAGCTCAAATTAAGAATGAGTCGAGGATTTATAACCCTTACCTTTCGATAATAAAATTATAATAGCATAAAAATATCAGTTCCACGAACTGCCTCCTTGCAGTAGCAACAAACGTATCCAAATCCAACAAGAAACTACTACAAGTTATCGAAAAATACAACTTTTCGTGACTAGAAGCTTAGAATCTTGATTTAACAAATAGATAAGTGTACGGGATCCATACCTCGCCAATATAACTCCGTAGATACTTCCAAATACTCAAAAAACACCTGCTGGATTGCTGCATCAACACCCACGAAGATACGCCATGAAATCGACAGGGAAAACTATACCAAAATGACGAGCTCACGACGTAGAGCAACTTCCGTTAAAATTCCGAATTGAAAGGATCAAAGTCCATGGATTATTTATGGACTCTCCCTCTGATTTTCTAAGAATTTTAGGTGAAAAATATGGGTTAAAACGAAGGAGAAATCAGCTTTTATAAGCTGAACCGACTTAGGACGTAGGCCCCACCTTGATTGTCTGCTTGTGCAGTCTTACAAAAATATGAATATCTCTCTATTCTGAAGTCGTATGGATGAACGGTTTAGTGAATTGGAAACTAGACTCGTAGACCTTCGATTTGGTATATTGGGGGCCCACTAACTCTTTATAGATAGGGATAAATAGTCCAAGACATTTAACCCAAATTTGAAGAGAATTCCTTAAAGAATTTACAATAACTTTTTCCGACTTTTGTTACGCAACTTGCTTGACTTCAAAACTTAACATATGGCCATTTTGCGATTATAATATCTCATAACACATCCTTCTTAGTGTATTAGACACTATTAATCTTACCTCGAAATACGGGTTACTTTAAACCTTCAAACGGGCGAGGTGTTACACGGGGCATTTCTTTAACTCAAACTTTTGAGTAAGGGATTCCTTTGACCTAGAACCTTGGTTTAATTCTTTGATATTACCAAGAATATTTTCGGAAGTCAACGATTTCCAAAGTTGAAGCTCTAAAATGAGGAACGGCCATAAAGACCAAACAAATGGCCCAGGCACCGAACTACCAGTCCCGACAAGCCATAAATGACTTGGGCCGCTACAAGTAAGCTATAATGGTACAAGAAAGGCAAAACGTGTAAATGACCGGAAGGGTCATTACAGATGTGTGTCCAATGAAGCTTTAGTATAGGATAGGGTGATTGCTTATTCATGCAAATTCTCACTCATTAACATATGTAGCCTTGGTTTTAAGTATGGATGTTCATCTCTGAACCAACAACCATATGTCCAATAGTCTCGATTAAAGCACTATCAGTTTAACAACAAACAACCAAGCTAAAGCTTAGAGAGGCCATACCATTTCTTGCTTAGACCCTTAAGTGGGTGATTTCGTCGATATGAGCTATTTCTAGCCTCAATCTAAATGGAAGCCTAAGTTTCCACTAGTAATTTCACATTTGAAGCTATGAAATTCTCTTTCAAGAAACAACATAACCATGTAAAGAAAATCAATATTTGCAACCACCAATTTTAGGATTAAAACTTGGTGAAACTACTAGACCCATGTCAAATAAGTAATTATAAGCAAGAATTAGCAACACCCACACCCATTAGTCAAGCACCAATTATCAACACATCCCTAGACAATGAAATTAGCTACTCATACTAAGGAAAAGATATATACCAAATAGGTAAGTCAAATTCCTCTTCATTCAAGTGTAATTTCAATATCTATGCTCAGTTTCGTACACAAATGGTGAACTAAGAATTAGAAGAGAGAATGTATTGATCCCCTCTTCTCCTTCTTAGAGAGGAAACTTGTTCTCAAAGATAAAATTTCTCAAGATTATTCAATACTGAATGAATTCTTTTTACAATTATGCCTAAAATGGGTTTAAATACTTTCCCAAAATGTCACCAAATTTCTGGACAAAAATACCCTTTGAGTGGTGTGCAGGGCGACGTGTGGTTTGCATATCATGATGTGCACGTTGCACACCCTTTTTAGTTGAACCAGTGACGTCAACTGACTTGGGAGATGTCATGCGAAGGAGGTGCAGTTTGCACCATGAGTTGTGCGCATCACACAACGATTGCACATCATAACAGATCCTTCAGTCGATGCAAGGCTCCATGTGGTGAGAGGTGTGGAACGCACCAAGGCTTGTGCATGCGCACCAAGGCTTGTGGGTGTCGCACAAGCGCCGCATCTCAAGGCAGAATCTCCATCTTTTTTTATCACTTCACACTTCACTCTTTTTAAGCACTTTTTAGGTCCATTTCCTTGTTTTCCATCTTTGATCACAAGTACCTGCATAGACATCAATAAAGGCCATAAGAACCTCTAAATCTATTCAAAACATAGCAATAATTCATGGATAAAGTCTCAATAAGTTGGTAGATTACTGACTTATCAAACCCCCAAACTTGAATTATTGCTTGTCCTCAAGCAAGATACTCACAAGGAAAGGAATGAATTATTCTCTAGACTCAATCAAGGCACAAAAGACTAATCTATGCTAAAAATCAAGAAAAAGAATAAATAAAAAGACTCAAACAAAAAAAATCAACTACAATGCTCATCTCAATTTGAACCACCACAATATCAAGACAATTGGTCATTTCAAAACCTTTTTCAAAAGGACTTCACTTCTTATTCAAAATGAAGGGAATTTTGTAAACCAAAACAAGACATTTAAGCTTCTCAAGTCATTGGCATGGACCGTCAACGTTTACCTCGAGATTCATCACACAACTTGTCTCATTCATTCCTCTTAATTGAAATAGAGACGTTATATTTCAATTTGAGTGCATGATGCCACTCACCACAAGAGAGAATCCCACTTACAATCATATAATTTTCAAAACAAAGGGATTATAGGAGAACCAAGAAGCCTCTCACTCTCTCAAGGAAGTTCAAGTTCACACATGTCAAACCATAGGCTTTCCCTTCATGTACATTGCCACTAATGTAAGGTAGCCAAGCTCGGAATCACCAAAGACTTGCGGGTTACGATGTTGGCTAGGGCTAAGGTGAGGATTTCATTTGGTTCAAGTGACTACACCTCCTTAATGCTCTTTGTTGTCATTTCAAACACAACTCACATTTTTAACTTTCAACTTCACCTGATTTCTCCCTCACACAACCCAATCTTCTCCTTTTCAATCATGATCATTCAACTCCGTGTATCATCTTTATTTGGTAGCACCTATTCTTGCTATTTATTTTGCTCATTGGATTAGACTTCTTGGATCAATCTTCAATTCAAACTTAAGATGCTACCTTACACTTGAAGTTCATTTCTTTTCTTCTCCTCATTTGATCACATACACCCCCAAACTTAGGCATTTTCCTATGTTGTCTTTTCATTCCCCCCCCTCAAACTTAGACTTTTAGCCTGCATTTTACTTCCAAGCAATTACGGATGATATATGCCAATATAGAGGTTCCAAAAATGTCAAGGTTTTAACAAGGTGCCAAAGAACGGACACAAGCTCAAAGGGGTTCACTAGGATTGATGTTGAGGGAAGTCATTTGGGGTGAAATGGCTATCAAAAAGGGGCTAAGGTTATCTTCCAAGCTCGCTCACACCTATAATTTTAGCTTGAATCACATTCGGGGCTAGTTATAGATGACACGTATACACGAGAATCAACGTAAAACCTCACCACACAAGGCATCATGCCATAAGACTTCTCTCATTAGTCTCAAAATCAATTGGGACAAATGACTTTTGACAAGCTATTCTGAGTTCATTACACACTCGTTTGTGAGTCAATCAAGCCAAAGCAAGAGTGTGCAAGTCATGACAAGAGAATGCTTTTCCTCAAAAGTTCATTTTCCTTCTTCTTTTTATTTCCAAAAATAACTTTCCAAGATTTTTTTTTTGGTGGGCTCATTCCGAGACAAGAAACTGCGGACTCAATTTTTAAACTAAAACTTGACATTTTCCCATAAGAAAGTCACCTCTCAATCTATCATAGGGAAACACCAACCCAGTTCGACACAAAAATAAAAGAAAAAGAACATAAACAAAAACAAAACTTTTGCTCTTTGGGAAAGAATCGTGGTATTAAGAAAACCCTCGAAGTTTATTGCTAAACTACTATTAACAAGGCGATAACCAAATTATGCGCTCATGATTCATTTAAAAATAAGCCTTGGCGTAGACCTTTAACGCATTTGCAAAGCACGGGTAGTGAAATAATAGGACGTGTAAAACCAATCTGGCAACATAATCACAACTAAAAATATCAAGCCCGACGAGGGAACAATTAAAGCATCAAAAACAACGAGAGGCCGTCGAGGGAAATTGATGTGACGCTAATTTACGTCACTTTTGACTCCTTTTTACTAAGAACAATCGTACGTTTTCAAGCAACCGTTGTTGTTTTTGATGTTTTTATGTTGTATTTGTAGGAAATGGAAACAAACACGGAAACGGACGGAAATACGCGAAAAAGAGCAATCTGCCTAAGTGTGACGGCCTGAGTGACGGCCCGTCACACATGTGACGGTCCGTTACTGGGACCGTCACTCCAAGGCAGCAAAGGGACAGTGCTACTGCCTAAGGCTGACGGTCCAGGCGACGGTCCGTCAAGGCAGTGACGGTCCGTCAGCCTGACCGTCACGCTAAGGCAGTAGCTTACGTCGGCGACCCGCGTTTTGGGGATTCCTAGCCCGTTTTGGATTTGGTTTCTTTGACTCCTATAAATACCCTATGATAGGTTTATGTAATTAGAATACACCTAATAGTTTTAGAATAGTTTTTAGTCATTTTTTGAGAGCAACAACACGTTTTCGGATTCTTGAATTCGTGTTCGTGAGTTCTTGGTTTTTCTTGTTCTTGGATTAGTGAAGATTGGTTTTCATTATATTGTAAGAACTTCTTCTCCTTATTATGAATTCAATTCTCTTCTCTTTTCTTTATAGCATGATTAACTAAAACTCCCGCAACTAGGGTTGTGGGAGCCATGGCAAACGTATCAATATAGATTCCGGGGAGCGTTGGGTTCGATTTATGTATTGTCACGTTGTTAATCATACATTATGTCACGTTTTCTAGTGGGTTGCAAACATTAGAACATGCCTAGGTTTAATTTGCTTGAGAAAGAGATTAAAACCGGGAAACTTGATTAACAACAAGGATCCGAGACTACCAACTCTCGTCTTAAAGATTAATGCCGTAACTGGATTAATCTACTTGATGTTAGGATTGAGAGCTAAAAAGCACATCTTTTTGAGATCGAGAGAAGATAAAAGGAAATTTGTTTATTTGGTCGAGAGACGTTTAGACGATACAATTGACGCAATCACATCGTGACACGCATATAGAAAGAGCCCAGTTAAGCCTAGAATCGACATTGTTACAACGCCATGGTGACCACGTCCCTAGTTCGCATTCTCTCATACTGATTTAAACTCCTACGTTTATTATTGTTTTGTTTACAATTTGATTACAAAACCCCCCCTTTTTATTTACTGGAAACGATTGACGACTAGTCACTTAATTCACTAAAGTCTTAATCATCACCATATTCTCTGTGGGATTCGACCCCAACCTTGTTGGGTTATATATTTGACAACGATCGCTTACGCTTCTTAAATTGAGGTGTAGTTTGAGCGTTATCAAAAAATGGCGCCGTTGCCGGGGAATACGGTTGTTAATTAAGTCTGGTGTGTTTATTTGACTCTTAGTCATAGTTTCCTGCTTTTATTTTTGTTTGTTGTTTTTGTTTTGACAGGGTAAACAGTTGTGCATGCCAAGTACCCGAGGGTCGGGGGAACAAATTTTACCTTACGACCCCGAACTTGCTAGAACATTGAGGCAGAACATGGCCGCACAACTAGAGGCAGCAAGGCTCGCTGCTGAACTGCAGGCCCAACAAAACCTTAATGTTGGTGGTCTGCAGGACGATGGTGCACGGAATGATGATGAGCTTGATTTAGATGGAGCTGGCGCGACGGGCGCCATTATTGTTCCACCGCTACCGCCTGGAGCAAAGTTCAATATCACTAGCACGATGATTCAGTTGCTGAATTTGAGAGGAGTATTCCGAGTGCCGCTGGTGATGATCCAAACCAGCACTTAATGAATTTCGTGGGGATCTGCAAATCGTTCGAATTGCCAGGAGTGAGTCAGACAGCGATCAGGCTCAGATTGTTTCCGTTGTCTCTGTCTGATGAGGCAGCGTTGTGGTTGACGGAATTGACCCCCGACTCTATCGCAACGTGGGGCGAGTTGAGAGGCGCTTTCCTAGAAAGGTTCTTTCCTCCCTCTCGGATGATACAGTTGAGGGACGAAATCAGCAACTTTAGGCAGCAACCGCATGAAGCACTGCACGAGACTTGGTTGCGATTTAAGAAGAAACTGACACAGTGCCCCAACCATCAGCTGAACAATGAATTCTTGATGCAGACATTCTACAGGGCACTAAATTCGGCTACCAAGCCGACGTTGGACAACGCAGCAGGTGGAGCGTTTATGGGTCGCACTTTTGCCGACGCCACAACTATTTTGGACAGGCTCACTAAGACCAACAGGGCCTGGCACACATGAGATTCAGAGGTTGCAGCTAGCACCTATACAGTTGGTATGTCAGCCGAGCAGCGCAGAAGAGCGGAGGAATGCGACCAAGACATGGCGCACCTGAAAACGCAGTTAGATCTCCTGACAAGGCACTTGACGTCAGGAAGTATAGAGAAGGTGCAAGCTGTGGGTTCCCAAGGTATAGAGACTGAGGACGCGAATTACGTGGGGGGTTTCCAGGCCAATGGCCAAGGAAACCAAAGTCGGAACTATCCAAACCACTATGAGAATGGTGGCTACAAAAATCGCGACCAAGGAAGCTGGAGGAACAACACCGATAGAGGTGGGTTGTATATACCACCTGGCAATCGGGACAAAACTGGCAGCGAGACTGAGACTTCCAAACTTGAGAACATGATGGCAAAGATGCTGCTTAAGGTAGAGTCGACTGACTCTGGGGTAAAGGCAATGCGGAATGAGCTATCAACATTGAGTCTGGTAGTGGAGTCACACTCAACCGCTATCAAACAACTAGAGCAGCAAGTGGGTCACATCTCGGCATCTCTAAACCCAAGGAAACAAGGTACTTTGCCGAGCGACACCACTAATCCGCAGAATAATGCAAGCTGTATGGCGATCATCACAAGAAGCGGAAAATTATTACCGGAATCACATCCGGTAATTCATGCTCAAGGTGATAGTGCGGATGGTGAAGATGCGGTAGAGGAGGAAACGCTAAAGCCCGCAGAGAAACGCAAGGAAGCTGAAAAGCTTCCAACTATGATGTTTCGACACCCACCTCCGTTCCCACAGCGTTTGAAGAAGAGAGCTGACGACGGTAAGTTCCTGAACTTCATCACCATGTTGAAACAAATTTCAATAAACATACCATTGGTGAAAGCGCTGGAACAAATGCCCGGTTATGCCAAGTTCATGAAGGACTTGATCACAAAGAAGAGGACGGTAAGTTTTGAGCCGGAAGACAACCTCCATCACTGCAGCGCTATTTCCTCTAAATCATTAGTGGAAAAGAAAGGAGATCCAGGTGCGTTCACTGTGCCATGTACTATCGGGAAGCTCAACTTCGGAAGAGCTATGTGTGATCTTGGGGCTAGTATCAATTTGATGCCGCTAGCAGTGTATAACAAATTGGGTTTGGGAGCTCCTAAACCAATGTCCATGAGAGTGAGGATGGCTGACCGTTCGGTAAAGCGACCCGTAGGGATCTTGTCTGATGTGCTAATAAAGATCGGTAAGCTTATCTTCCCAGCTGACTTTGTAATTTTGGATTGCGAAGTGGACTTCGAAGTTCCCATAATCTTGGGACGACCATTGTTAGCTACGGCGAGAGTTTTGGTTGACATGGAGAAAAACGAACTGACCTTCCGATTGAACAATGAAATGGGCAAGTTCGATGTGTCTAAATTGATGAAGCAACCAAGTGACATGAGGGTGGTCGCGGTCATCAATGCTATTGAGGAAGAGCCTGCGGATGTGCACCTTGAGGAGAAGTGTTTGGTTGAGACCCGAGCTACTATGAAGTTGGGATCGAATGGGGTGGTGAGACAGGCAGAAAAAGGCGGTGAAAATAGATCAAAGAAACGAAAACACCGCAAGAGAATCTGCAAAGAAAGAGCGAAGAAGTGGTCACGACTAGCTGCGGAGCCAACAAAAGAAGAAGTTGGACAGCAACATCGAATCAGCAGCGCGTGCAAACACTCCATCGAGTTCTCTTGTTTTGGAGACCCTGGCGGTCTCCAACATCATTCCAGAATCTGAGTCATATCGACTTCACAGGTATTCCTTTATTCTCACAGTTTTTAGCTTTCATATGTATGCATTGGGGACAATGCATGAGTCTAAGTTGAGGGTGTTGGGAAACCTGTGAGTCACCACCGAGGGTTTTTGTTGCCGATTTCTTTTCCCTCCGGTGTGCTATCTAGTAGAACCGGCATGTTTAGGTTGTTAGTTTAAATTTTTTTTAGTGTCTATAGCAAGCATGCGTTGTTCTTGTCTAAAAATGAGGCCCTTTGAAAAATTTTCTGGTTTTGAGCTTATGTTGAAACGATTGACTGTCTGGATCTTTGTATGTCATTGTGTGAATATGAGTAGAATGAGTATGCTTAAGCTGAGTGGTTGTTTGATAGTTGGTAGCGATATAGTTCTTGGTGCTAAGAGTGTGTGAGATTAATTGTTATAAATTCTTACTCTGTGCATGCATCTAGAACTTGCCCGGTCTATTTTGTTAAGTTTGAAGTTGGTTGCTTAGGAAAGGATCACAGGCCCTTTTTGATGCAGTCCACTTAGCCTATATGACCGTCCAAATACAAAGAATCCCTTGATCCCTGTTCGAGCCATAATTGACCTTGTTCTTTCAATAACCTGTCACCATGCCTGTTTAACTTTGAATCCCTATCTTGGCCCTGGTCCTTCCTTGGACATCGTGCACCTCAACGTAGGCAAAACAACCTAAGTTGAGGGTGGCTACTATAGAGGTAAACCCTATTTTGGCCCTGGTCCTACCAATGGACATTGTGCACCTTGACGTAGGCAATCAGCCTAAGTTGAGGGTGGCTACTACAGTGGTAAAGGAGAAGAAAAAGAGGATGGAGATGATTGTTGTTGAATAGAATGAAAATCCGGGTGTGCGCCTAAGAAAAGAAAAGAAAAATAAAGAAAGATAAAAAAGATCGAAAAAGAAACAAAAAGAATTGTCAATAAAGAGGTCGCACCTGTATCTAGAATCAAGGAAATAAAAAGGTGAATAAGGATGGATAAAGTGAAGTTATGTGGTGATAAGATGTAAATGGTTCCAAGGAGGGCTTAGTCACTAACCCCTAAATGTATCCTACCTGCACCTGAAGCCTCATTACAAGCCAAAACAAGTCCTGTAGTGATCCTGAGCGGCTTTCTGAAGAACTGAAATAGAATAGTAAGGGCAAGCCTATGATATCGCATGTGCATTGTTTGAAATCGTTTGTGAGTGTGAGCGCTTACCTAGTCCCAAATCTTGTGTGTGGGATTTCTTTGTGGTGAGGGCACCAAGATGTCTATATTGTCTATTGATTGTTAGGATAGCTGCATATGTGTATGCATAATATTCTATCATATCGGAATGACATGTTTGGATCCTTGCAAGTTAGTGTTTCATACATTTGTGTGCTACAAGGGAGCTTGATTTAATTGAATAAGTTTGAATGACCATGAGTTGCTATAGACATGAGTTTGTGTTCTTAGTTGAGTCGTTTGATTGTTTTATGTTATGTTGCTTGAGGACAAGCGAACGTTTTAAGTTGAGGGTGTTGATGTGACGCTAATTTACGTCACTTTCGACTCCTTTTTACTAAGAACAATCGTACGTTTTCAAGCAACCATTGTTGTTTTTGATGTTTTTATGTTGTATTTGTAGGAAATGGAAACAAACACGGAAACGGACGGAAATACGCGAAAAAGAGCAATCTGCCTAAGTGTGACGGCCTAAGCGACGGCCCGTCACACATGTGACGGTCCGTCACTGGGACCGTCACTCCAAGGCAGCAAAGGGACAGTGCTACTGCCTAAGGCTGACGGTCCAGGCGACGGTCCGTCAAGGCAGTGACGGTCCGTCAGCCTGACCGTCACGCTTAGGCAGTAGCTTACGTCGGCGACCCGCGTTTTGGGGATTCCTAGCCCGTTTTGGATTTGGTTTCTTTGACTCCTATAAATACCCTATGATAGGTTTATGTAATTAGAATACACCCAATAGTTTTAGAATAGTTTTTAGTCATTTTTTTGAGAGCAACAACACGTTTTCGGATTCTTGAATTCGTGTTCTTGAGTTCTTGGTTTTTCTTGTTCTTGGATTATTGAAGATTGGTTTTCATTATATTGTAAGAACTTCTTCTCCTTATTATGAATTCAATTCTCTTCTCTTTTCTTTATAGCATGATTAACTAAAACTCCCGCAACTAGGGTTGTGGGAGCCATGGCAAACGTAGCAATATAGATTCCGAGTAGCGTTGGGTTCGATTTATGTATTGTCACGTTGTTAATCATACATTATGTCACGTTTTCTAGTGGGTTGCAAACATTAGAACATGCCTAGGTTTAATTTGCTTGAGAAAGAGATTAAAACTGGGAAACTTGATTAACAACAAGGATTCGAGACTACCAACTCTCGTCTTAAAGATTAATGCCGTAACTGGATTAATCTACTTGATGTTAGGATTGAGAACTAAAAAGCACATCTTTTTGAGATCGAGAGAAGATAAAAGGAAATTTGTTTATTTGGTCGAGAGACGTTTAGACGATACAATTGACGCAATCACATCGTGACATTCATATAGAAAGAACCCGGTTAAGCCTAGAATCGACATTGTTACAACGCCATGGTGAACACGTCCCTAGTTCGCATTCTCTCATACTGATTTAAACTCCTAAGTTTATTATTGTTTTGTTTACAATTTGATTACAAAACCCCCCCTTTTATTTACCGGAAATGATTGACGACTAGTCACATACTTCACTAAAGTCTTAATCATCACCATATTCTCTGTGGGATTCGACCCCAACCTTGTTGGGTTATATATTTGACAACGATCGCGTACGCTTCTTAAATTGAGGTGTAGTTTGAGCGTTATCAGAAATATCATCTCAAATATCATCACAATAAACTAACATGCCCGACAAGGGCAAAATAGAATCTAGCAGGAGAAATAAAATGTCACGGCCCGACAAAGGAAATCATAAACAATATCTCAAGGCCTAAAATGGGCAACCATACCGCACAATCAAATAAGCACCAACCCCCAAATTTTAGACATAACATTGTCCCCAATGAGAATAAAGTTCACGTAAGGATTACTCCCTGTAATGGCATACGACACGCACAACATGATGTGCATTCACATGACCCAGTGCAAGTGGTCTTTGAAGTTGGACGGTGAATCTGTTGTGATGGGCGATGACTTATGCGAGGCGCACTTATCCATGTGCGTTTCACCTATTGCTTAAAATAAATGGCTTGATGCCTTCCAAAACATTCTAGATATCTTGCTCTTTATCTACCTACAACTTCACAAAAACAACAACAAAAGTAAAAAACAAAATAGAAATACAATGAAATAAAGATGGATGCTTGGGTTGCCTCCTAAGAAGCGCTTAGTTTAACATCATGGCTCGATGAAATACCTTTCAATCATGGTTCATCATGGTGAGTCACCCCTATGAAAGTGACTTTTTTTGGCAAACTTAAATATGTCTTGACCCTCTGGCCGTTCATTTTAAATCTAGATCCATTTTCTGCTTCAAGTTCAATTGCCTCACTCGAGAAAGCTTGTGATACCTTGAATGGACCGGAACACTTGGACTTCAACTTGCACAACAATGGGTGAGGCCTAGGGTTGAATAGAAGCACCCAATCCCAGGGAGAAAATTCTCTTTTTAATATCCGCTGGTCATGAAAGTGTTTCATTTGAGGAGACCCACCAACTACTTCGCATTCCATCAGTCCTTTCTTGGTACACTTCTCTTTCATCAATATCTCATATCTGGGCATTTGAGTGAGGGAATCTTTCATTGGAATATTGATTGAGATTTTCTTCAACATGGAGTCAAACCCTCTAGATTGATCATCTTCGTTTCCTTGTACCAAACATACTGGGAAAGGAGGGGGGAATTTAGGGAAGGGCTTGTACAATTTGGGAATCTTGTTCTTTTGGCTCTTGGTCTTCTTAACACCATTGTTCATAAACTTTATACCCTTAGGGATGTACGTCGCATAACTCTTATCATCCGTAGATCTTGATGGGACCTCTTTGACAAGCACATTCATAGACTTTACATTTTTTCTACACTCGGTTTGAGAGGCCAGCCACTTTATTCTTTCTTCAAGAATCTTGATGGAGGCATAATGAGATGTTACAATTTGAGTAAGGGACATAAGATTATGCTTTAGTTCATGGATTCCCATGTCGATTGACTCGACTTTATCTAATACTCCTTCAAGCAAAACTTCCACTCCTGAGGTGACATCTTCATGGTTCTAACCTTGATTCCCATATTGAAAACTCATATGGGAACCCATATCATGATTTTCAACAATTAATGCTTCTTCATCGGCGAGTGAATAGATCTCATCATCCTCTAACTCTTTGGTTCCTTGCATGCTAATGACATTTATGCTTTTTACCTTTTGCTCAATGACATGATTGGTCATAAATTTGAGAAGAGTGCTGATGATTGTTATCTCTCTATCTCTTCGTGCATTGTTTTTATCCCATTCATTAAGTACAATAGCAGAGGTCGCACCCATTGTTCCCTTGGATTCCCAAGTATTCCAATCACGATTAACCTTAGTCACCCTCTCAAGCAACATCTTAGCGAATTCGAATGTTTGATCCATTAAAGCACCCCAAGCCAAATTATTGATAATGGTTTTATTTGTGAGGTCTAAAGAATGGTAGAAGTGTTGGAGAAGGATGTCATCCGAAAAGCCATGGGTCGAATACCTTACTACCTTTCTCTTAAATCTTAGCCAAGCTTCATGGAGGGGTTCACCATAAAATTGTTCAAACATAGTGATTTCGTCTCTCAATTCTAGCATTTGGCCAATGGGAAAGAATTTCTCAAGGAATGTGGTACGCATACCATCCCAAGTAGTTACTGTGCCCATGGGTAACTCTTCAAACCAAGTGATAGCTTCTCCCATGATAGAAAGGGGAAATAAGCACAACTGGATGGACTCTTGAGTAATATTGGCTATATCAAATGGTTTACGTACCTCTAAAAAGTGTCTTATGTGCCGATGGGCATCTTCAGAATGTATCCCCCCGAATAGACCTTTCATGTGTAGTAAATGGATTATTGTGCTTGTAACTTAAAATATAGCATTTCCCATCGTGGGGGGTAGGAAGTTGCACCTATGTCCCCTTGTGCCACAGGCTCATCAGTGTGTGCATCCATGAAGCCCTCAATGCTTTCGTTATTGCCTACCTTGCTCATAGGCTAGCCTGCTCAATCACAACACAAATAACAAACAAAAGTAAAAGAAACAACACTCTCTAAGTGATTTCAAATCTACAATCAAAAATAGCTATCAAATTAAGTCCTTGGCAACGACGTTATTTTTTGATAAACGCTCAAACGTACTCTCCAAAGATGGAGGTATCGGCGATCCTCAAGCAAAAAACATTTATAAGTACCTAACGAATGGCAGGTTCGTACCCGCAGAGACTTGTAGATAGCACAATAATTATTGTATTGAAATGACTTCACTAAGAGAGTAAGTATTTGAAAACGAAAGTAAAGGATTGGGGGAAATTGGGATTCTGTCACAACAATCTCAATTCAAACAAAAAAATAAAGTAAACTGGAGTACAAATGAGAGTAGATGACTAGGGATGCGCGTCCAATGGGGATTTAGTATGTGATAGGGTGATTGCTTATTCACGTAAATTCTCACTCATTGAAATAGGTAGCCTTGGTTTTTGGTATGGTTGTTCAACTCTTGACTAACAACCATATGTCCAATAGTCTCGGTTAAAGCACTATCGGTTTAACAACAAACAACCAAGATAAAACTTAGTAAGGTTATACCATTTTTCGCTTAAACCCTTAAGTGGGTGATTCCATTGATATGAGCTATTTATAGCCTCAATCTAAATGGAAACCTAAGTTCCCACTAGTAATTTCACATCCAAAGCTATGAAATTCTCTTTCAAGCAATATCGCACACCCTCTTTAGTTGAACTAGTGACTTCAGCTGACTTGGGAGATATCGTGCGAAGGAGGTGAGGTTTGCACCATAAGTTTTGCGCATTGCACAATGACTGCACATTGTAACAGATCCTTCAGTCAATGCAAGGATCCATGTGGTAAGAGGTGCAGAACACACCAAGGATTGTGCGTGTCGTACAAGTTTTGCATCTCAAGGCAGAATCTCCATCTTTTTTGATCACTTCACACTTCACTCCTTTTAAGCTCTTTTTGGGTCCATTTCCTTGTTTTCTATCTTTGATCATAAGTACCTGCATTGACATCAATAAAGGCCATAAGAACCTCTAAATATATTCAAAACATAGCAATAATTCATGGATAAAGGCTCAATAAGTTGGTAAATTACGGACTTATCACACACTTATGAGGAGGAGGAGGCTATGAAATGTTTAGGAAAAAGCTCCTCTTCTTTCATGTTTAATATCATGCGATAGAGTTTAACTCTATTTATATTTCTAATTCATGCTTTATGCATTTCATATCATGCCTCCACGAAGGAACAACACTTGTAATGCAAATGTCAATCCTTCAGTCCTAGACCATGAGATTACAAATGCTGAGTTTTATAATGCAATTCAGATGTTGGCTTAAGCTGTAGCCAATTAGGCTAATCAATAGGCCCATGTCCTCGTTAACCCCAATGGGAGATTAGCTACAGCCCAAGTTAGAGATTTCGTTCGTATGAAACCGCTAGAGTTTTTGAGGTCGAAGGTTGGTGAGGACCCATAAAAATTTATTGATGAGATCAAGAAGATTTTTGAGGTAATGCAAGTGACTGGTACTGACAGTATAGAGCTAGCTTCCTACCAGCTAAAGGATGTGGCTCACATTTGGTATACTCAATAGAAGAATAGTAGGGGCAGAAATGCAGCTCATATGACTTGGGATTGCTTCGTGGAAGCTTTTATGGATAGGTTCTTTCCTAGGGAGTTGAGGGAGGCTAAGGCTGAAGAGTTGGTTAATTTGAGGCAAGGATCTATGTTGATTCAGGAGTATAGGCTAAAGATCACTCAACTTTCTAGGAATGCTCTAGAGATGGTGGTGGAGCCAGGGGCCAGAATGAGTAAGTTTATCTCTAAAGTCTCTGATCTGGTCAAAAAGGAATGCAATACGGCTATGTTGGTTGGAGATATGGATATCTCCAGACTTATGACTTATGCTCAACAAATAGAGGAAGAGAAACCGAAAGATAGGAAAAGGGAGAATAAGAGGGCCAGGACAGGGGATTCAGGGTTCAGTTATCAGTGGTCTAGAGATGAAAGTTGTTCTTCATTTAAGAAGAGGTCATCAGGACCAGTGCCATCATCAGCTAGTGCACTTATTCAGGCACCCATGCCTAAGTATGATCAGGAAGGTAGAGGATCAGGCTCTCAATCATAGGGAAGTGTTGCAGAAGGGACTCCCTATCCTGTTTGCAACAAGTGTGGCAAGATTCACCCTGGAGAGTGCCTTAATAGTACAAGTGGATGTTTTGGGTGTGGACAGATTGGTCATAGGATCAGGGATTGACCTTTATCTAAGAGGAACAATAGAGGTGGTAGGACACAGTCTACTACAATAGCTCCAGCAGGTCATTCAGTTCAGCAAGATACCACTTCTGGTGTAGGCAGTGGTCAATGCCAGAACCGCCTCTATGCTATATCATCCTGCCAGTATTAGGAGGGTTCTCCAGATGTAGTCACTAGTATGTTGCATGTCTTCTCTCTTAATGTTTATACTTTATTAGATCCTATAGCTTTTTTGTCATTTGTAACCTCTTACGTTGCTTGTAAGTTTGGAGTCAGTCCTGAACAACTCTCAAAAACCTTCCATGTCTATACTACTATTGGTGAGTCAGTCTTAGCAAAAAGAGCATATAGAAATTGTCCAATCATAGTCCTCCATAGAGTCACCTCAGCCGATCTAATAGAGTTAGAGATGACTGATTTTGATGGTATTTTTGGTATGGACTGGTTACATGCATGTTATTCCACCGTTGATTGCTGAATTAGAGTGGTCAAGTTCTAGTTTCCAAATGAGACTTTCTAAGGCAAGGTAGTCCTCTTATGTCACAAGGTCGCTTCATATCTTATCTCAAGGCTAGGAAAATGATTTCTAAAGGGTGCATCTACTATATAGTTTGGGTCAAGGATTCTGAGTTCGAGACCCCATCCCTCCAGTCAGTTCTCGTATTGAATGAGTTTCCACATATGTTTCTTGAGGATCTACCCAGAGTTCCTCCTAAGAGGGAGATTGAATTTAGTATAGATCTTCTCTTAGATATGTAGCCCATATCCATTCCTTTTTATAGAATGGCTCCAGCTGAACTTAAGGAACTGAAGAATCAGTTTAAAGATAGCCTAGATAAAGGCTTCATCAGACTTAGCATCTCTCTATGGGGTGCTCCAATCCACTTCGTGTGTAAGAAATATGGTTCCCTCAGAATGTGCATAGACTTCCATCAGTTGAACAAGGTCACAATCAAGAATAAATATCCCATCTCCAAAATTGATGATTTGTTCAATCAACTTCAAGGTGCCAACTATTTCTCTAAGATTGACCTCAGATCTGGTTATCATCAGCTCAGAGTTAGAGAATGTGACATTTCTAAGACAACCTTCAAAACTTGGTATGATCACTATGAATTTATGGTTATGTCTTTTGGACTAACAAATGCTTTTGTAGCTTTTATGAATTTGATAAACAGGGTGTTCAATTATTATTTAGAAATGTTCATTATTGTCTTCATCGATAATATTCTTATTTATTCTCAGAGTAAGGAGGAGCATGCAAATCATTTGAGGGTAGTATTGCAAACTCTCAAGGATTGTTAGTTATTTGCTAAGTTCAGAAAGTGTGAGTTTTGGATGCAGTATATTACTTCTATGGTTCATGTGGTGTCTAAGGAGGCCATTTGAGTAGATTCACAGAAAATAGAAACAGTAAAGAATTGGCCTAGACCCACCTCTCTAATAGACATTAGGAGCTTTTTAGGCTTGGATGGTTACTATAGGAGATTTATGGAGGGGTTTTCATCCATAGCTGCCCTGCTGATTAGGTTGACTCAGGAAAAAGGTGAAATTCTAGTGGTCTGATAAGTGTGAAAGGAACTTTCAGGAATTAAAGACTAGGTTGACCACGACTACAGTTTTGACTCTACCTGAGGGTTCAGATGGTTTTGTTGTGTATTATGATGCTTCTAGAGTTGTCTTGGGTCGTGTTTTGATGTAGCATGATAAGGTCATTGCCTATGCCTCTAGATAACTTAAGGTCCATGAGAAGAACTATCCGACTCATGATCTTGAGCTTGCCGCGGTTGTATTCTCTTTAAAGATTTAGAGACTCTACTTATATGGTGTCTGTATGGATGTGTTTACTGACCATAAGAGCTTTCAGATGTATTCACTCAGAATGAGTTGAATCTATGTCAAAGAAGGTGGCTTGAGCTCTTTAAGGACTATGACATGAGTATGCTTTACCATCCGGGTAAGGCAAATGTGGTAGCTGATGTACTTAGCAAGTTGTCCATGGGTAGTGTGTCACATGTTGAGGAAGAAAAGAAAGAATTAGCTAAGGATGTTCATAGGCTCACATGTTTGGGAGTTCGCCTTACAGATTTATCAGAAGGTGGTATTATTGTTCAAAATGGGTCAGAATCTTCTTTGGTAGTTGAGGTGAAAGAGAAGCAAGATAGTGATCCTATCTTGCATTAGTTGAAGGGTGCAGTCTATCAGTAGAGGGTAAAGGTTTTCTCCCAATGGGGAGATGGTGTGCTTTGATATCAGGGCCGGCTATGTGTTCCTGATGTAGATGGGTTGAGAAAATGGATTTTGATGGAGTCTCATATCTCCAGGTATTCTATTCATCCTGGTGCCACCAAGATATACCGTGACCTCGAGAAGTCTATTAGTGGAATGGCATGAAGAGGGACATCACGTATTTTATGGCTAAGTCCTAACTATCAGCAAGTGAAGGTAGAACACAAGTGGCCGAGTGGTATGACTCAAGATATTGACCTTCCTACTTGAAAGTGGGAAGTGATCAATATGGACTTCATTACAGGCTTACCGCGTATTCGCCGATAACATGCCTCTATTTGGGTGATAGTAGACAGGATGACTAAGTCAGCCTACTTTTTGGCTATCAAGACTACTAATTCAGTAGAGGATTATGCCAGACTCTACATCTGTGAGATAATCAGGTTGTATAGGGTTCCTTTGTCTATCATCTCAGGCAGGGGTACTCATTTTACATCCCAGTTTTAGAGGTCATTTCAAAAGGGTCTTGGTACTCAAGTGAATCTCAGTATAACATTTCATCCGCAGATAGATGGTTAGGCAGAGCGTACCATCTATACCTTAGAGGATATGTTGAGGGCTTATATGATTGACTTTAAAGGTAAATGGGATGATCACTTACCTCTTATAGAGTTTGCCTACAATATCAGTTTTCATTCCAGTATTTAGATGGATCCATATGAGGCACTCTATGGGATGAGGTATAGATCACCTATAGGTTGGTTCGAGGTAGGTGAAAAAGCATTGATAGGTCCAGATTCAGTCCATGAGACTCAAAAATAAATTTATCTTATTAGGGAGAGGTTCAAGACTTCTCAAAGTCGACAGAAATCATATATACAGATGTGAGGAGAAGAGACTTACAGTTTGAGGTGGATGATTGGGTATTTTTGAAGGTGTCACCCATGAAGAGTGTAATGAGATTTGGTAGAAAGATAAGATTAGTCCTTGATATATAGGTCCCTACAAGATTCTAAGGAGGGTTGGTAATGTGGCTTACAAGTTAGAGTTACCAGCCAAGTTAGCAGCGGTTCATTCAGTCTTCCATGTTTCCTTGTTGAAGAAGTTTGTTGGGGATCCAACCTTGATTGTGCCTTTAGAAATTATGGGTGTGAAGGATATTCTCACTTATGAAGAGGTCTTAGTTGAAATTCTTGATCATCAAATTCGAAGGTTGAGAAATAAGGAAGTCCCTTCGGTGAAAGTTCTTTGGAGGAGCCAGTCAGTTGAGCGAGCTACTTGGGAAGTAGAAGCAACCATGAGACCAAGTACCCTCACCTCTTTCCTTCCGATTCAGTTCTATATTGAGGTATTAGTTCCCCTTTAGCATCCTAAGTTTCCTCTTTAATTATCCCTTCAGTTCCTTGTTTTATCAGCTATTTGTATGTTTATTATACGTATGCATGTTCCATGAATCTATATCAGCTTCCTTAGTCTTTATTCGAGGACAAATGATCCCAAGGGTGAGATATTGCAACACCCCGAAAGTCCTAAGCTAAGAAGTAGACTAAAAAATCTTAAGTTTGAATCTGTTTAAGCTTCAAACAGGATCCACGGGGCATGAAACACGAGCCGTGGATGAAACCATGGGCCATGGATAGGCCCTGTGGAATGTGTCCTGCAGACCAATCCTCTTATCTAAAACCATGACAAGGATTCACAGGTAGTGGATCAGACCACGGTCTGTGGTTCCCCCTCATGGAATCAGACCTGAGGATTACCAATTTTCCTGATTACCACGGGAGGTTTCCATAGGCCATGGAATATTTCACGAGCCATGGACCTCGTGCATGGAAACCAAACCCTCACCTAGTTATTTTACCCAGAAACCACAGCCTCTAACCATGGTATGTGTTTTTATCTAGAGGTCATAGGCCTCGTTCGTGGAAACCTAGGCCAAGTTTTTTAATAGTTTTTTAAACTTGTTTCCCTAGGGTAATTTTGTAATTTATGCTTCTTAAACTCCTAAGTTAAGTTGTTTAAGGCCAAATTAAAGAGGTTTTATTCCCACTTAGTTAGATTTTTTTCATTTTCTCAAATCAAGTTTCAAAAGAAAGAAAAGGGATTCTTCTCTCAAGCTCCAAGGTGTAGGGTTCCTATTCCAAGTCTCCACCTTCAAGTTCTAAGTCAAGAAATCTTTAAGTCTAAGTATGTGGGCATTCAATAAGGGTTTTCTTCCACCCTTATTCCCAAAACCCCAAGTGTTACTTAAATTTCATGAACTTCTCAAGTTAGGGTTTTTACCCAACTGTATGGTTTTTCCTACAAATTCATTCTCCTCAAGTTGCTATATGATTTCCAATCCTAATTACATAATTTTGCATGAATTTTTATAATTATTTATTTATTTCATGATTTGAAGAATAACCCTAGCTTAATTTCACATATATGATTTATTTTAAGAAAATTGGCATGTTTAGACAACATGACCTCATGTATTTAAGAAATTGCATGCCTAGTTCTTCAAGCTATGAACATAATAAGATTATGTACTTGAACTAGTGCTATGCAAACCTTTAAGATATGATCCTCTATGAATGATATGATATCCTGATATAGCATCAATTCTCATGAACCATTTTTCAAAAGCAAGGTTTGTGAGTAGTATGATATCCAGATTTGCCATTATGACTATGAATAAGCTTTGACATCTAGATATGTCACATATTATGTGAGAACTATGATATGTTGTGGGTGTAGTATTTAGCACCGAGTTGATGAGGGTTCTAGATAACCCAAGTCCAGAACTACGTTACCACCTTAGGTTTGCCTTTTTGGCGCACTTCAGGATCCTTATGTTCATGGTTCTAACTTTGGACGATTAGGACAACCTTTTCAGTATGGGTGTATAACACTGGACTCCATGGTGCTCAACATGGTTTATGTCGGTTATAAAAAACTCCCGCAAGAATAATTTTAAGCTACTAAGTGCATGATATTCAGTTTTCAAGATTTGACTCATTGCTTATGACTTATGCTTAAACTATGACTTTTACTTAAGATTTCCACTTGAGTCCTTATGCTATGATTTCTCCTACTATGCATGGTTTCAGTTTTAAGTATATTTTCAAGCATGTCTTTATCATTATTTTGCATAAACTCACATACTCAGTACATCCTATAGTACTGACGCATACTTTATGTGTTGCATCCTATCATGATACTAATTCAGGCATTGTTCCTCAGACTCGTGGCTAGAGACCGCAGGATTTTCAGTCGCTGTTGGTGAATCCTCATCTTTCGAGGACTAGTTATGAGTTTAGATGTTCTTTTGGTTTTCTTTCAGTACTTAGAGTTAGCTGGAGTCTTGTCCTAGTAACTCACCCTATCAGTTTTAGAGGTTTTTCAGACATAGTTAGACAGTCATTGTTTTTATGTTTCAGATCTTTGCTCCTAGACTATGTTTCTTTATATATGTATATGGAGTTACTCCTTACTTGATATTAAGCTTCCACTCATTGTGCTATGGTTGTCTTTCAGTCATGCTAAGGCCAAGAGTTAGCTTGGGATCACTTGTGGTCTCAAGTCTCGTTCGTGTCCTGGGGGTAGGCTCGGGGTGTGACACAACTCCAATTTAAATTGTAACCTACCTCGACTGTAAAATTCTCAACTACAAGCTACTTAGTAATAGTCTTGCCCTTCCTCAATGCTTCAGAGCATTCAAAGTCTATAAATAATAAATACAAGAGTAATTAATCACTTACTCTTTATTTCAGGTCTTGGATATTTAACCCACTTATTCTACTCTTATTTGAGGTCTGTAGTGCTCCCCAGGGCTTAATTAATCACCAACTAGTCCCAACAGTATTCATATGATTAATATTTAAGAGGTTTCTTATTAATTTTCTCCCTTTTAGCCATTTTTATACTAAAGGTCATATCTTTATGGAATCCAAAGTTCCCCATATGTCCTAATCATTTGGAACTATCAAATTCATGCTAGGGATCATAAAATAACATCCTAGGATCAATTCTAAGTGAAATTACACTAACCCATAGGGTTGTCCCCACCTTTCATGCTTTTAGGGCTCCATCCCAAGAAGTGAACCACAATTCTTCATTCCTATGATTCTATGATCAACAAGGAATTAAACAATGATAATAAGGAGAAGTTACTCTCCTTAGTGGAGGGGAATCGGCTACTCGTGGGGGGAAATGCCACACACTGATCTTAAAATGAGGTTTTGGATTTATGGGAAATAAATTCTGAAAAATGCACTTAAGTTAGTCAAACTGCCCCATCACTTACCGCGGTGGCTCATTTATCGCTATAGTGGACCACAATGGCTGGACTCAGCTTGTTATGGCGGTCTATGAATGGAAACCATACCGCTACCGCAGACTCGCTATGGCGAGAGTCCATCCGCTGTGGCAGTCTGCAAAAAATTATAACCTCGGGACTCACCCTAAAAATCTCTATTTTATAACACACTTTAAATTCTAGACATTATGGATTAACCTCGACGCGACAACTACCATAACCAGAGTTTTATGAACCTAATTTTTGTCCTGAAACTTTCTACGGGATCCTACACCACTCAACTATCCATAAATGGACACCATAACATCAAACGTTGCACCACAAAATAGGACCTGCCACCTAAGCACATAACATTAGATTTTCATCAAAGCTCACCCTAGCTTGAGATTTTATCAACTCCCATCGTAGGGAACTTTTTAACCAGGTACTTATATAACGATTCAAAATCGAGCCATGATGGTGCCTACAAAAATTTCCCAGTAGGCAAGACAATTCAAGAACACGATACTATAAATAAATACTAAAATAGAAGAAATAAAAATCAGATAATAATAAGATAAGGGCCATCAATGTAAATACATACAAAATGGTACAAAAATACACAACAAGCCCTAAAGAGATCAAGGAAGACAAAGTGTGTGTGTGTGCATATATATATATATATATATATATATATATATATATATAACCAAACCTTGGACCTGGTGTCACCGGTATAAAAACATCTAAGTACAGAAATAGCGCTATACAAGGTTCTACTATCTACCAAAATACAAAATACAATATAAAAGAGGAAAAGAAGTAAAATCTCCAGATGCCAGAAGCTCACCACGATCCAAACAGGAACTGGTCTAGAACGAGTGGATAGTCAATGGGGGTGGCTCGTACAAGGTGTTGCATCAGAAAAAGATACAAAAATATAGTATGAGTACCAAAAAAAGAGGTACTCAGTAGGCATCATAGGCCGACCAAGCTCAGAAGATAATATATATTATAAGAGACAAGAGAGTAAACTAGTTAACGGGGTCCTCCTAAATCTAGTTGTCACAGGAAAATTAAAAGCAAAAAAATAACTCGGCTAGCGGTAAAGATAATAATAATAAAAGCAATAGACCACTCAAAGTGCCTGCCAGATGATGCAACACATAATGAGATGGTATGGTGTAGAATTTGGCCAATATAGTAAAGTAAAAGCCCTAAAATGTGGTATGTGTGCCTCCCCGTAGGCTCCCTAAACCATCTCACAGGCCACCCTAGAGCTCATCACCATATGCAACAAAAGTAAAATCAAGATTTGTGCTCCTCGGACCGCCCTGAATCGTACCTAGGACTCATCAATAGAAAATAAAAAGAGAAAAGGTCTGGAAACGCCCCTGGAATCAAGTATAAAAAGTGGTACTTTCCTTTTGTTTCCAAAACAGTGATAAAACATGAAGTATTTCTCTGAAATCTGAAAACCATAGTAAAAGTAAAAAATCCCATTTTTTTAAACCAAAAATCGCATATTTCCTTTGAAAACTGTACGACTAGACATGTAGATGCATGTATGAGTGTATGCGTGTCATCAAAAAAGATACATGTATATGTACATAACAAAAGGGTAAGCACCCTCCAAACAAAGCAGGCAACCTGGAACTTCATCTGAATCTGAGCTATGGCCTCGGGCCCATAGTTATACAATAACAACAAAGAAATATGGAAAATGAAATTATAAAGCAAGAATAACCACAAAATGCCTACTCTAATATGAAAAACCTCCTCAAGTCTATACTAAGGAATTCTAGTCTAACATAACGAGGCTAAAGCACCCTAGGCTTAGGATAAGTGTGCTAATTCTATTCTACGGTCCCGGTAGTGGCCAAATATGCGAAAATAGGATTTAAGCCTAATTTTAACCTAAATCTTATCCTAAAATTTATGTGACTTATAACATATACAATCTAACCGAGCCAAGTCTAAAAGAGGTAAATCGTAACCTACCTCGGGGCCAAACTGCAAACATGAACTGTCACTCGTGTGCCTTCCCCTTCTGGATAGCCTTAGAACGATGTCACGCTACCACAAACATAATCTAGGTGTTAAGGCAAGAAGAAGAACACCCATATTAATATCTACAAAATTTGGGCCAAAATCAAGTCTAAAAATGACCCCCAGGTCTGCTTAACGAAACAAAAAACAAATTCATAATTATGCTGCTAACGAGATTTTGGGTGCATGCCCCAAATTTGAGTAATTTAGGAGTAAATTCAGACCCCAAATGGTTCGAAACCCATCACTTAAAGCTAAGAAGAATTCATGCAGCAAGTTACCCAATTTGGAAAATGGTAGACAGAATTAACAACCATACGCGCAATAGAAAGAAAGGGGGAAGAGAATTACCTCAAGTGCTCATAATCTGGCAAGGAATGGTGAAATACTCTCTCAATCGAACTCAACAATGGAGGAAATATTTGAACACTTAGTGAAATAAAGAAGAAAAGTTCATAAATGTACAATGATTGTCACTCATACGGACAAATAGTTGCAGGAGCAGTGTCATTCCGATGTACAAAGCACCGCAGGAGGGGAGGTTAACAGTAACCTTCGACTCCGCAGGTGTGGCTCAGACACCACTGGAGCGGCTCTACAATAGCGGACAAGCTCTATAGGAGCGACGCCACACTGACGTCACAGGCTCCACAGGAGTAGCTGGCTTTTGCAGACGCAGCGCCACTGGTGTGGGCCAGGCATCGCAAGAGCGGATGCACCAGCAGCTTCTAAACAAACTCAAAGTCCCTGAACGGACCCTCGAGATTCACTCGAAGCCCCGTGAACACAAACTAGACATGTTATCCAACTGGAAAGGGCATTCAAGACTCAAGAGAATCATCAAAATGACCAACGAAGGTTGTCTTGATGAAATATTGACCAAAGTCAACACTTTGCCAGTTTTGTCTAAAAACCACCCAAGTGACTAAAAAGAGCAAATGCCTCGGGACTTGAACCATGGGTCCTACTTGCACAAAGTTAATGTTTCAGAGCTAACAGCCCGGACGGAATTTCCATTAAAGCCCATTTTCTCTGAATGTTGACCAAAGTCAAACCTATCAACTTAAAGAGTTCCAAAATAGGAAAACTCATCTAGAACTCGACCAAACTCCTCGAGAACATGCCACCCATCCTCGCAAGACAAACTATGAAAAAGCTAAGGGAAAGGCCAAAATAGTAAAAATAAACAAATATAAGAAAATGACCACAAGGGTTATTACAACATCCGCTACTAAAAGAATATTCGTCCTCGAAAGGTAAAGAAAGGAAGGTACATGAAGGCTAAAAAAGGTGAGGATACTAGTTTCACATGTCAGTTTTGGTCTCCTAAGTAGACTTCTCGACAGGACAATACCACCATTGAACCTTAACTGACAAAATCTCCTTGGACCCCAACTGTCTAACCTTTCTATCCAAAAAAGAAACAGGATCCTCCTCAGAAGCTAAAGACTCATCCAAGTGAACTGAATCCCACTGAAGCACATGCAACTCATCCAGAAAATACCGTCTACACATAGAAACATGAAAAATAAGGTGAACACCTGAAAGAGTAGGAGGCAAGGCTAACTCATATGCTACCTCCCAATGTGACAAAGGATCTCAAATGACCCAATGAACCTAGGGCTAATCTTGCCCTTCCTCCTGAACCTCATTATGCCCTTCATAGGAGACACCCATAGGAACAATTGGTCACCAACCATAAACTCTAAGGCTCGAATCCTCCGGTCAGCAAAGCTTTTCTACCTACCCTGGGCAGTATAAAGTCTCTCATAAATGACCCAAACTCTATCCATAGAATTGTATAGCAAGTCAGTACCGCACGGCCTAACCTCAAAAGCATCAAACCATTGGAAATGACTCAATAGAAGGTGTGGTGGTACTAGTATCACAGACGTAAGAAAGATAATCCAAGCACCCCTTCCCAACCAACCGCTTGGCTCTCAAGAAAGATATAACTCCCCTCGATATAAGAGTACCAGCACCCTTCCATACAATAGAAAGGATACCAAGCATCCGTATAGTAATAGTTTTAGCAAAGAAATCCAAGACCGCTTGATACGAATATAGCCAATCCATGCCTAAGATAACATTAAAATCAACCATGTCCAGCATAACCAAGTTTACCAAAGTGTCATACCCAATAATAGTCACCACACAAGCCCAATATATATGATCCACTACTAAAGAATCTCCTACAGGGCTAGCTACATGCATAGGCACATGTAATAACTCACAAGTAGACTCTAGACAAGTAACCAAATAAGCAGATACATAAAAGAATGTAGAACATAGATCAAACAATGCAGAAATTGACTGATGGAAGATTGAGATCATACTTGTGATGATATCATCTGAAGCCTCAACCTCTGGTAAACCCAAAAATGCATACACGTGGCTTTCAACCATCATGACCACCTCGAGAACCCTGGGGATTACCCCTACTACCTTGCACACCACCTCTGGCTGGTGGCACTAGAGCCTTGAGGGCCTGAACATGCTCACTTGGATGACTCTGCTGACCTTATTTCCCAATACGCTAAATTGAAAGACAATCCCTAGCATAGTGACCTAGGATTGACTGGTTGTACCTTGCTGCAACAACCCATCTTAACCAGAATGGACACCAATTCGGAAAATGAAAGACAAAATTAACAACCATACGCGCAATAGAAAGAAAGGGGGGAGAGAATTACCTCAAATGCTCAATAATCTGGCAAAGAATAATGAAATACTCTCTCAATTGAGCTCAACAATGGAGGATATTTGAACACTTAAGGAATGAAGGAGAAAATTAAATAAATGTACAACAATCGTTACTCCCATGGACAAATAGTCACAGGAGCAGTGTCGCACCAATAGATAAAGCACCATAGGAGCAGAGGTCAACAGTACCCTCTAACTCCGCAGGTGCAGATCAGGCTCCAAAGGAGTGGCTCCACAAGAGCAGACAATCTCTAAAGGAGCGATGCCTCGCTGATGTCACTAAGCTCTGCAAGAGCAGCTGGCTTGTACAGGCGCGGTGATGGTGGTACAGGCCAGGCACCACAAGGGACGCTACACTAGCACCACCTGCACTAGAAGCTTCCAAACAAACTTAAAGTCCCTGAATGGACCCTCAATATTTATTCTGAACCCCATGAACACAAACCAGATATGCTACCCAATTGGAAATGGCATTCTGGACTCAACGGAATCATCAAAATGACCAACGGAGTTAGTCTTGATGAAATGTTGAACGAAGTTAATACTTTGTTGATTTTGCCTAAAAACTACCTAAGTGCCCAAAATGAGTCTGAAAACCTCGGGACCCAAACCAAGGGTTCCACTAGCCCAAAGTTAGTATCCTAGAGCTAACAGCACTGATAGAATTTTTATCTGAGCCCGTTTTCTCAGAATGTTGACCAAAGTCAAACCTATTAACATAAAGAGTTCCAAAATATGAGAACTCATCTAGAACTCAATTGAACGCCTTGAGAAGCATGCCACCCATCCCCACAAGACAAACTAAGTATGAAGAAGCTACATAAAGGTCCAAACTAGTAAAAATGCACGAATATAAGAAAATAACCACGAGGGTCATTACAACTTATGCCCTAAATTTACAATAACGATAGAACAGGTTATTACATCAGATACTAATTAGACAATTATTCATCGATTAACAAATGTGGGTACTTGCTACATATGTCTTCTTCGATCTCTTAAGTGGCCTCCTCAATAGAATAGTTCTTCCACTGGACCTTTACAAAAACAATCTCTTTAGTCCTCAATTTCTAGACATCTCTATCAAGAATCACTATAGCCTCCTCTTCATAAGAGAAGATTTCATCTAACAGGACCAAATCCCAGCAAATAATGTAGTCTCCATCTCCATGGTACTTTTTAAGCGTGGACACATAAAAAACTGGATGAACTCCTGACAAAATTCGAAGGCAAATCTAATTTATAGGCCACCGACCCTATACTTTGAAGTATCTCAAACGGTCCAATGTATCTTGGACTTAGCTTCCCATGTTTACCAAATCTTATGACACCCTTCATGGGTGAGACCTTGAGCAAGACTTGCTCACCTTCTATGAAATGCATATCCCTCACCTTTTTATCCGCATAATTCTTTTGCCTATTTTGAGCCACTAGAAGCTTCTCTTGGATAAAATTTACCCTTTCCATAGAATCACTTAGAATATCGGTACCCATGGTCTGACCTCAAATGCATCAAACAAACCAATAGTTATAATGCTTCAAACAGAGCCATATCTATGCTCGAGTGATAGCTATTGTTATATGCAAATTTTTCCAACAATAAATGTTCATCCCAATGACCTCCAAAATCCACCATGCATGTCTGAAGCATGTCCTCCAATACCTGGATTGTCCACTCAGACTACCTATTATTCTGAGGGTGAAAAGTTATACTAAGGTCCAACCTTATACCGACTCTTCATGCAACTTCTGCCAGAAATTAAAAGTGAACTAGTACCCCTATCCAAAATAATAGAGATAGGCACCCCATGAAATTTAATCACTTCCTTGAGATAAATCTTTGCTACCGCATTGTAGATCACCTAAATCGGGATGAAGTGTGAAGACTTCATCAATTTATCCCCAATGACTTATATCGAATCATACTTCCCCAAGGTCTTGGGAAGACCAACCATAAAGTCCATGGCTATTCTCTCTTACTTCCATTCAGGAGTAGGAATCATCTGAAGAGTACCACTAGGATTCTGGAGTTCGTATTTCACTTGCTAATAATTCTATCGCTTAGCCACAAAATTGACTATGTCTCTTTTCGTTTGACTCCATAAATAGTGTTGCTTCAAATCATAATACATCTTGGTCACACCCGTATGTATAGAATACTTGGAACAATGAGCTTCATCCAATATAGTAGGAATCAAATCATCAACACAGGGTATACAAACTCACCCTTAATTCAGAGAACACCTTCATTATCAATCATGTCCTTCTTGGCCTCACCCTGCAAAACCTTGTCATGAATCTTACTCAACTTATCATTTTCGAACTATTTTGCCTTAATCCAATTAAGAATGAGGACCTTGACTCAACACATGCCAATAATCCACCTCTCTCAGAAACTTCTAGTCTTACGAGACTTTAGCTAGAGTTTGAATTTCTCTAGCTAATGGACGGGTGGTAGCCTTCAAATATGCTAAGCTATCCATACTTTCAGTTTTCCTACTCAATGCATCAACTACTATATTAGCCTTACCTGGATGGTACATAATAGTAAAAACATAATGATTGAGTAACTATATCCACCTCCGCTACCTCAAATTCAAGTCCTTCTGGGTGAATACATATTGCAAATTACGGTGGTCTGTGAACACTTCATAACGCACCCCATACAAATAATGTCTCCATATTTTGAGAGCAAAAGCCACAGCAGCCAACTCTAAGTCATGAGTTGGATAATTCTTCTCATGCATTTTTAGGTTCCTCGAAGCATAAGCAATAACATTCTTTTTCTGCATCAACACAACACCTAAACTAGATTGTAAGGCATTAGAATACACAATGAAGTCCTTACCTTCCACTTGTAAGGCAAGAATAGGAGCGGTAGTCAACATGTATGAGCTTTTGGAAGCTCTCCTCATATTTATCTAACCAATGGAATGGTATCTATTCCTGAGTCAAGGGGGTCAAATAATTAGCAATAGATGCAAACCCCTTCACAAACTATGGTAATAGCTAGCTAACCCTACAAAGCTACGAATCTCGGTCACCAAAGTGGGTCTAGCCTAATTCTTAGCTGCCTCAATTTATTGTGGGTCTACCATCACTCCTTCCTTTGAAACTACATGTCCCAAATAGGACACCAAAGGCAATAAGAATTCACACTTAGAGAATTTCACATACAGTTCTTTCTTCTTTAACAAACCCAACACAATCCGAAAATGGTTCCCATGCTCTTCCTCACACTTAGAATAAACTAAGATATCTTTAATGAACATGATTACAAAGTAGTCAAGATAAGGTTTAAATATCCCATTTATCAAACCCATAAAAGTAGTCAGGGCATTAGTCAACCCAAAAGACATCACAAGAAACTCATAGTGTCTGTATCTGGTCTGGAATGCAGTCTTAGGAATATTCAAAGTCCAAATTTTTAACTAATGGTGTCCGGACCTCAGATCAATCCTTGAAAAGACTGATGCACTCATCAACTGGTCGAACAAGTCATCGATACTAGGAAGAGGATACTTGTTAAAGATCATAACTTTATTCAACTATCAGTAATCTATGCACATACATAGACTACCATTTTTCTTCTTAAAAAACAACACTGGGGTACCCCATGGGGAGGCACTTGGATGAATGAATCCCTTACATGATAAATCCTGCAACTATGCCTTTGGCTCCCTCAACTCAGCCATCGCCATCCTATAAGAGAGAATAGAAATAGGGCGCGTATTCAGCTCTAAATTGATATAAAAGTCAACATCTCAATCTGGTGGCATACTAGGCAAATTAGCAGGAAATACCTCATAGAACTCACATACCACATGAATAGAATCGATAGATGGGACCTCTACACTAGTGTCCCAAAGATGAGCTAAGAATTCCAAACACTCCCTTTCTTCAAACTCTAAGCATGAAGGAACGATACAAGTTTCATAGGCATAGGACTATAGTTACCCTCCCACTCTAGAATATCCAACCCAGGCATAGCCACAATCACTGTCTAGCATGACCACCTAAAATAGCATGGTGCAGAGACAACTAACGCATCCCCAGGATGATGTCAAAATCCATCATGTCTAGAATCACTAAATCAGCCAAAGTTTTTGTCCCACAAATATGACCAGACAAGCATGAAATACTCTATCAACCATCACAGAATCACCCACTAGGGTAGACACATGAACAGTAAAATCAAGCAACTCACAAATTATGTCTACTCCCTTATAAAAACCAGTAGACATATATGAGAAAGTAGAACCAGGATCAAACAACGCTAAATCCATGTGTTCACAAACAAGAATAGTACCTATGATCACCACATCTAATGCCTCTGCCTCTGCCTCGGGCCTGCCTGAAAAATACATAAAAATAGTTCTTACCATCTGTCTGTGCACCACCCTTGTTGGGCTAATTACCACCTCTACCATTACCACTACTCTAGTTTGGCTGGGTTCCCTCTCCCCGGCAGCTTTGTAACCATCCCACCTTCTCTACGAATAATCTTTATTATACCCATTACTTCTTCAACCTGTTGGAGATCTAGATGCCTCTTGCTGACCTGTCTATTGATAACAGGGATAATTCCTTCTAATGTGACCAACCTCACCGCACTTTAAAGCAAGCATGGTCCAAGGTAGGTCACTGTATTAAAGTAGATGAATTGAGATAACCATAAAACTCTAAAGAAGGTTGGCTGGCCCCTGACGGACCCTAACAGACACATGCATCAAAGATTGAATATTATGTGCAGGGTACAAACTCTGACCCTTAGAATGCTGACCACTAAAATTGCCTCATGTCCGAGGCTTCTTTGAAGACGTCTTTGTGTAACCCTCTTGCTTCACATCTTCAACATTTTTAACAAATTCAATCACCTCCTAAAAAGACCTGCAGGAGGATGCTACCTGCAAAGCTGAAATCAAAAGACCTATGCTCAACCCTTTTATGAAAAGGCAAATTCGTTCCTCTTCAATGTTAATCAACTGTGTAGAATACTGGGCAAGTGAATGGACATGAGCCTTATAGAGTGCAACTAATAAATTACCCTGCTCAATATTAGCAAACTCATCTCTCCTCCTATCTTGCAAAGTATGCGAAACATACTTCTCTAGGAATACATGATAAAAATAACTCCAAATTATTAGGAGTGCCCCAGTAGGCCTAAACTCCACCACATTTTTACGTCACCTATAGATAAAAAGTCAAAAACTTAACCCTATAACCAGTGGTGGAAAAATACCTATCTCAAAAGCTGCATCTATTCGAGAATCTATAGTAGCAACATACTGCACACCTGTATGTTGTACAATAGGAACTTTAGGTGTGGTTCTAGTCTCTGCCAGCCCACTCAAAAAACTCAGGACCTGCTAAATTATGGCTAATGACATCTGAGTTAGAGTTGCACCTTACTGAACTGGTGCTTCCTCATCATTTTGAATCGGTACTGCTTCATTCTCTACAACCTTAGGAAGATCCTCATGATGGGGAGAAGACACTAACCTTTCCTAAGATGATGTTGCAGCCTGAGCTCTTCCCCTGGTGGGTGCTGCCCTCCTTCTCCTACCTCATCCTTATTTTGCCTAACCTTTGCCATGAACTTCAGCCTCAAGACTGATTGGGTGACACTACTCTTGCTTCTAAAGCATGTGTTCTCATCATCTCTGAGAATAAGAGTGAACGAGTTAGATACCAATTTGGATCGACAAATACCAATTGGAATTAAGTGATAACACGAAACTAAGGCTTTGATACCAACTTTGTTATGACCCAAATGGCCATGAGTGACACACACACACTAACCCTCCGGTGGGAGAACCATCTAACCATAACCTTAGCCCTTATACTTAACCAATTTTTAAGAAAGAAAATATAAAAACCACTCTAAACACAAATAATAGTAAGAAGCTGATATAAATAAAGTGCAGAATAATTTGACTAACCATTACATTTCCCAAGAACTGAAGGTTATCGTACAAGAACTCTAACAAGTAGCCAATATCTAAGATATCTAAAACTGACAAAAATAAAAGATAAGTTCATTGTCCGAAGAAAGGAAAATGACCAAGAGAGTATCCACGGTAGCCTGAGATATAGTGCTCACCATTGGATTGTATTCTGTAGTCTAGCTAAAGGTGAGGCCACATTTGAGCCTCTAGAACATGGTCTGCACTCAACAAAAGAGGAGTACAAGGTAGTATCAGTACAAACCACTATGTACTAGTAGGTATCATAGGCCGACTTAGTTTAGAACAATTATACAATCAAATCAAATAATAAGTAAAAGGCACTTCAACACTTAGCATATATTTCAGTCAACAGATAATCATCTCAAGCCAAGTCATCAATATTTATAACAATTTACATAAGTCACCGGATATTACCACAAGAATCTAAGAATAAGTACTTTCAACAGTTACATCACATGGAATTCATGTCCATTTAACCTTCCCAAATGTAATCAATACCATTTGTCATGCTCCAAGGCTACCCCTAGATGCAACACGGTTCTCAGTGTTATAAGTGACCCCAAGCTAACCCATGGTCTGACATATCTAGACAAATCCTGATAAAATATAACTGTGCGGAAAAATTGAAATCATCTAAATATCTGAGATGGGAAAGAAGTCCAAACAGGTCTGAATATAAAATATAAGTAAGAGTATAATGAGTCTGAAAAACAACAATAACAACTCAATAGTTGAATCTAGTTCTATGTCTGAAAGCCTCTAACTGACATGAGTTGCTGGGACAAGCCCCGAGCTAACTCTAATAATCTGAAACTGAAATATAAAATTGAAATATGAAAGCATATCTATCATCCTCGAACTATGAGGACTCACCACTGAGGCTTCTAGGTAAGGACTAGAAATCAATTTAAATATGGTATGGATGCTGAGTGCCTAAACCTACATCATACAATGATGTAGCACAAAAGTATGCATTAGTACTTTGAATATACTGAGTATGCGGGATATATGCTAAGCTGATCAACGTAAAGACTGAACATGGAAATACATACTGAAGCATGAACTGAAAAATAAGCTGAATATAGTGACCAAGTAACTAACATGAGTATATATCATACTGGACTGAATAACTGAATACAAGGTCAATACAATATGAGTCTGACTGTGGGAGCTACTATGAACCGACATACCCCAAGTTGAGCTAACTATGGGGCCAACCTGTGACCCTGGATCGAAGAAGGTTTATACCTATCCAAGGGTACAAACAAATCTGATGTGGATCTACTAAACTAATATCCACAAGGGACAAGGGTGACCAGCCTAATCTGATAGCTGATCCCTTTTACACCTACGGTGGTGCCATAGTTCTGGGACTTGGGGACTGCTACTAAAGGTCTCATCCTAATCTGATAGCCAAGCCTTCATCCCTTTATCCACTCTATACTAAGTCTACTCCTAACTGAATGTAAGCAATAAAATATAAGCTGAAATACTGAATAGCTCAAATATTGATAATCATCTGAGAATGCAACATACATATACTGAAACTGATGGCATTCTAATTCTAAAGCATAATTGTCTGAATTATCTGACTAGCAAGTGTATTTTATGAGTACTGAAATTAACACAAGCTAGGGTTACTAAACTCTGTACATATGACTATGCTAATTCTCCAAGAAACATGCAATAGTTATCACACAAGCAATAGAATCTGAATTGCAATGATTTCCTAAGGTTTAGGAACCCTAGGTCTGAATAAATCATGGAGAACTAAAGAACTGAACAGAATCTAGGGACTCAATGGGTGGAAGGAACCCATTGATGAAATCCCACATACCTGGAGGAAACCCTTGGATTTTTGGGACTGAGCTTGAAGGAACCTTCTGCTTGTTCTTGGGAGAAACTGTCGCCTGTTTTCTCTTTTTCTTTCTAAGTGTCTGATGATTTTAGGAGAATAGCTTATTTAGGTAGTTTTTGACTAATTAACTAGGGTTAGACTAAGCAAAATAACATATCTTAGGCTTTAAAAGAGATAGGAAAAGTATGGAATGCCCCTCAAAAATTTAAAAGAACACAGCTGAAATTCGTGACTCAGGTTTAACAAATAGAGTCTATGGTTCGTTGAAGCTTCCACGACTCGTGGAACCCTGTCGTGGTTCCTGAGCCTTTCTGTCAAGCTGCAGGTCTGAGTTCCACGATTTGGGTTCACGACCTGTGGATCTGTTCACGGTTTGTAGAACCCTATTGTGGTTCCTGAGGGACTTGTGACCCTCAAGTCTGAGTTCTATGAACCGGGTTCACGACTCGTGGATCATTCCATGGTCTGTAGAACTCGTTCGTGGTTCTCAGAGAAAATCATCAGGGCTCTGATCTAATTCCAAGAGCCTAGTCCACGACTTGTGGACTGTTCCATGACTCATGGATTTGGCTCATGTATTGACTGACACTTGGAAAAACTTTATTTCTTTCTGGTTTTCTGAGCTGAGTCTAGTCTTAGAAGGTCTTGGGTGTTACACCATTAGTCTATTCTCAGATTACAGTTCCAACTCACCATATATAACCATGGGGAAATCAATATAAAAAGAGTGTACACACATGCTAAAGGGTCTTATTTCTGCCCAACTAGCAATGACCTGCAGGGACACACTAGGGTCCATGTACCATACCAACTCGTGGTACCCAATCCATAACAAGGGAATAACATTAAGTCTATATCGTCTCGTGGTACCCACTCCAACTAACAATAGTCAACAATAATAACTGTATTGACTCATGGTACCCGACCCCTAACCCAAGTGAACCTATGGTTCTAAGTCTATCTCTTTGGATACATCACAGTGCACTAATTACACATACACTTAATCATTTCAAGTTTTTTATTCAGTTTCAGGTATACACAGCTTATTCATTAAAGAAAAACATGAAAACAATCATCATTCAAACATATTCGAATACCAATCACAAGTCATATAATTCTACCACATAAATACACTAAAACAAGTCTCAACTCTAATTTAAATTGTAACCTACCTTGACTGTCGAATTCTCAATCACAAGCTACTTAGTAATAGCCTTGCCCTTTCTCAATGCTTCAGAGCGTTCAAAGTCTATAAACAACAAATACAAGAGTAATTAATCATTTACTCTTCATTTTAGGCCTTTGGAATTTAACCCATTTATTCTACCCTTATTTGAGGTCTATAGCACTCCCCAATATTCATATGATCAACATTAAAGAGGTTTCTTATCAATTTTCTCCGTTTTAGCCATTTTTATACTTACAGGTCATACCTTTATAGAGTTCAAGGTTTTTCATTAGTCCTAATCATGTTTAGAACTATCAAATTCATGCTAGGGATCATAAAATAACATCCTGGGATTAATTCTAGGAAAAAGTACACCTACCCATAGGATTGTCCCCACCTTTCATGCTTTTAGGTCTCCAACTCAAGAATTCCACCATAACTCTTCATTCCTATAATTCTATGATTAACAAGGAATTAAACACTAATAAGTGGGAGGAATTACTCACCTTAATGAAGGAAAATCACCTACTCGAGGGGAAAAATTCTCACCCACAGATCTTAGAATGAGGTTTTGGAGTTATGGAAAATAAACTCTAAAAAATACACTTAAGTCGGGTAAACTGCCCTGTCACTCATCGCGGTGGCCTATTTCTCACTATGGTGAACTACTATGGCAGGACTCGGCTTGCTACGGTGGTCTTTGATGGTTTGTTAGGATTGCTATGGCAGAAACCATACTGCTACGACGAGATTCCATCTGCTATAGCGGTCTGCAAAAACCAAAACTTTGAAACTCACCCCAAAACTCACTATTTCACAATACACTTTAAATTCATATTAACCCTGACACAACAACTACTATAACCAAAGTTATATAAACATGATTTCCTTCTCAAAACTTCTTATGAGACCCTACACCACTCAATTGTCCATAATGGATACCACAACATTAAATATTACACCACAAATCAGAAATTGCCACCTAAGCACATAACACTAAATTTTTATCAAAGCTTACTCTAGCCTGAGATCTTATCAACTCTCATCTTATAGAATTTTTCTATAGGGTACGTACGCCTTAAATTTACTATAATGACATAATAGTTTGTTATAATTTTATGCACAATTTTTTAGAGTTGCCCAATGTTATCTACAGCGTACCTTAGTTGAGCACCTAGCATTCAAAAGGCATTTGATGCTCCTTTTTTTTCCTTCTACAAAAATCTAATGAATAATTCTTCCTCAAGAAGATCATCATCCATCCATTATTGAAAAAAGTCTCTACCTATGACTAAAAAAACTATTGTTCAAGAATTTCCCCAAAAAGGAATCGAAAATAAAAATCAAGGAGAAATATTCACTACCTAATAAAACAGCATAGAAAGCATCTAGGTAAGTATCCCACCCCATACTTGAAATTATGCTCTGTCCTCAATGCATATCATAAAAATGCAAGAGTGAAAGAAACTTTCTGATGACCAAAGTCTGAAGCATTAGAAGCTCATGGGATACTCAAACTTCTCCTATATACAGTTCTTTGTGTGGGAACCCCGCAGTTTGTTTCAACCATCTAGCTTACTTTTGCATACCTTCAATGGTTTTATTTCCATGTGCATCTTCCTACAAAACTAAAAACAAATTACAAAAAAAAAAAATTAAAAGAATTCACTAAAATTGTATTGCCTCCCAACGAGATCCTAATTTAACATCACGATACGTGCAACCAAATTTTTTATCCACCTCAAACTTATGAATTTTATCCCTAATTTTGCTTCAATCTTGTGTCTATGCTCTAGGAGTGGAGGTATGAATTGAATTAGGCCAAGTGACCAGTATAGTCTGTCACACTTTTTGGCCTTCTAATGGGGAATGCAATTGTTTCTTTCATACATGATAACTTCAAAATGTAACTATTTTGTTCCTTATCCATTGTATCCTCCATGAGTTTGGATGATTTCATTTTTTTTGTCACAATCCAACCATAATGTCAAAAAAAATTGGACTTAGGTCTAATGATGTAATATCCCAAAAATTCTAAGCTAAGATCCATACAAGAATTTTAAGTGTAAATTTTTCAAGTGACAGACAGGAACCACAGAAGAATATCAAAGACCGTGGATGCCATATGTGGAACCAGACCTACAGGGTGGCAATTGGTTTGAGATCTATGATCGGGATCCATGAATCGTGAAATGTTCCATGGGCCGTGGTTTGGCCTTGTGGAAATAAAACCTGCAGCCTGACAAAAGTGAGGAGAACCATGGACCAAGTCAACGTCCCATGAACTAGTCCACAGATCATGGTTCTTTCTTGTGGAACCCTACGTCAAAAAAATTAGCAGTTTTTCAGATACATGTCCTGAGGGTATTTTAGACCTTTGTTATTCTTTTAACACTCATACTTAGACATTTTTATTCTTTTAGAAGGGATTTTATCAACTCAATCGACCCACTCCCCTCATTCCCTTGATCAAACCTCAGAAAGTAAGAAAAGAATTGTTCTCTCAAGTGTCAAAGACCTAGGGCTTCTTCTCTAAGTCTCTACCTTCAAGTTCTAGCTGAGAAATATTCAAGTTCAGGTATGTGGGTATTTAGTAAGGGTCTTCTTCCACCCTTATACCCAAAACCTTAAGTTTTACTTTGATTTTATGAACTTATGAAGTTAGGGTTCTTACCCAATTATGTGATTTTCCCGTCAGTTTGATTTCCTTACATTGTTACATGATTTATATTCGTACTTGTAACCCTATAATTTGAAATATAAACCAATCATAATTTGACATGTATTGCTTATTTTAATAAAATTTGGCATGTTCAGATAACATGACTTCAAGTATTCAGAAAAATAACATGCCTAGTTCCTCAATTTATGAAATTTAGGAAGAACATGTATTTGAACTAGTTCCATGGTATAATTTTTAAAAGATACATTTTCATGTTATGTATGAGCTCTATGGTATGATTTAAGGAGTAGTATTTACCACCAAAAGGACAAGGGTTCCAGACAATCTAAGTCTAGAACTTTGTTGCCATCATAGGTTAAGAGGGTCCTCATTAGTTGAGAGCATCTCCTCTAGCCCAATGGGCTTATGATAGTGGTTACTCTCTAAACATGGTCTTATACCTCGGCAAGGTATAGGGAAGGTCAACCAACTAGAGTTCAGAAGTTGAATTTCATGTAGCTCATATGGTCTATGTCGGTTATGAAAAACTCCCAACTAAAATGGTTTCAAGTTTGATAAGTGTACATGACTCTTAGTTTTCAAGTCCAGACTTACGACTTTATGACTTATATTTATAAATCATGTTTTAGCTTATGATTTCAATTTAAGTCATTGTACTACAGCTTTTACTATTATTACATGATTTCAGTTTTAAGTATGCTTTTAAGTACATTTTATCATGACATATGCATATCTCACATATTTAGTACATTCCAAAGTACTGACAGTATAACTCTTTGTGATACATTCTATTATAATGTAGATTCAGGCATTCGCTCCCAGACTCGTGGCAAGATACCAGCAGGATTTCCAGTCAAATTAGTGAGTCCTCATCATTTGAGGACTACTTTATGAGTTTTAGTTTAGTTTTTATGATTTTTGTTCAGCACTTAGAGTTAGCTAGGGATCTTGTCCTAGCAACTCATCTTATCAGTTTAGAGGCTTTTCAGACATAGTTAGATAGATAGAATGGTTGATTCAGATTTTCATTCTTAGACTTCTAATTATATCAAATTAAGTTGCTCATTATTTCCAATTAAGCTTTCACTCAATATTTATGTTCTTTATGTTTAAGTTATGCTAATGCCAAGGGTTATCTTGGGATCACTTATGGTTCCAGGTTTCGTGTTATATCCAGGAAGTAGGCTCGGGGCTTGACAAACTTTGTATTAGAGAATCAGGTTTAAGGTGTCCTAGGGTGGCTGAAAGCCGCGTTAAGTAGTTTTTTCATGGGTGTGAAGTGCGCCACATTTATGATAGGGAGGCTATGAGATATTTTAGGAAGCTCCACTTCTTTCATGATTAAATCTGGTGCGATAGAGTTAACTCTGTTTACCCTTGTAGTTTGTGCTTTACATATTTCAGATCATGCCTCCATGAAGGAACAATGCTCGCAATGCTAATCCTCCAGCTCCAGACCATAAAGTTATGAATGTTTAGTTTTGTAATTCCATTCAAATGTTAGCTCAGGTAATGACCAACCAGGTGAATCAATAGGAATCTGCCTCTGTTAATCCAAATGGTGGGTCAGCTACAACCCGGGTTAGATATTTTGTCCATATGAATCCATCAAAATCCTTGGGGTCAAAGGTTGGTGAAGACACTAAGAACTTCATTGATAAGGTGAAGAAGATTTTTTAGGTGATGCAGGTGACTAGTACTGACAGTGTTGAGCAAGATTCCTACCAGCTCAAGGATGTGGCTCACATATGGTTTACCCAGTGAAGGGATAGTAGGGGCAGGAATGCAGCTCCTATGACATGGAACTGCTTCGTTGGAGATTTTTTGGATAGGTTCTTCCCAAGGAAGTTGAGGGAAGTGAACGCTGAGGAGTTTGTTAATTTGAGACAATGATCAATGTCAGTCCAAGAGTATAGACTGAAGATCACTCAGTTCTCCAGGTATGCTCCAGAGATGGTGGCCAAGCCAAGGGCTAAGATGAGTAAGTTTATTTATGGTGTTTTTGACTTACTGAAGATATAATCCAACATAGCTATATTAATTGGAGATACAAACTTCTCCAGACTTATGACTCAGCTCAGCAGATTGAAGAAAAGAAACTGAAAGAGAGGGCAAGGGAGAACAAAAGGGACAGAACAGATAATTTGGGGTTCAGTCAGCAGAAGACCAGAGGTGGACACTGATCTTTATTTCATAAGAGGTCATCATGACCAATGCCATCATCAGCTAGTGCTCCTTCCCTGGCACCCAGACCTAGGCATGATCAAATAGGTCGTTCACTGAGAAGTGTTGCGAAAGGGACTTCCTACCCTATTTGCAATAAGTGCGATAAGAATCACCTTGGGGAGTGACTTTATGGCAAAGGTGGATGCTTTGGATGCGGTCAAATTAGTCATAGAGTTAGGGACTTCCCCTCTGCCAAGCAGAATAATGGTGGAAGGATCCAGTCCACTACTTCAGTAGCTCCAGCAGGCCGCCCAGCTCTGGAGGGTACTACTTTTGGTATAGGTGGTGGTCATCGCCAAAATTGTCTCTACGCCATATCATCTCGCTGTTGACACCCAATTTTTGCCCTCCACATTCATGATTAATTTTGAGCTTCTACTATTTTTAATAATTTTGAAATAATTGTTTTTGTAGGATTTTAGAATTTAAAAAAAAGTTGAGGATAATTTAGTAATTTTAAGTGAAATATATATACTCATTATTTTGAATAAAAACCGTGTTTTAAAAAAATGAAAAATGCTTTATTTTTTTCAAAATTGATTTTAAATCAAGAAATAATTGTATTGATTATATCTTTGATTTTAAATGAGTTAACTATTTATTTATTAAGATAATTATTCTTAAATGTTAAATATAGAAGCTCATCTAATTAATTATGAAATTAATTCATTTTGTTTCTGATTTAAACTCTCCCTTTATTCAAATCTAGTCATGTTTTAAATTTAATTTGGTTAAAATCTGGTGGCCATTTCCTAAGCACCCTTATAAACCCCCTTTATTTCAGCTAATAGCTGGCCCAACAACAATTTACTCCAACCCAAACCCCTTATTGACCCGGTCTAGCCCACCAACTCACTCCTATTATCTCCTCTTTTCTCTTCACTCTCTCTCAACAACACACCCAAACAACCCTTATCTTCTTCTTCTCTAAAATGACACCAACAACAACCCTAAAACCCTAACCGCCACCTCAAGTTTCCTTTTGTTTTCCCTCTTAAATCCCTACTCATATGCATGCTGAGCACGAGGATCGTACCAATAAGGTACTAGAGGCAGCGACACATCCTCAATACGCGTCTCTCATCATTCTCTCATTTAAATTCCGCTTAAAATTATACCATGAGGGTATGATTTCGTTAGCTATTCACCTTATCCTCAAGAGGATTTGAATTTCCTCTACAAAAACCCCTTGAAAAACCCTTATCCCATATCGCTTAAATGCTCCCAAATTTCACCCAAATCTCCCATATATAAGCCTCACTATTTCACAGTGAAGGCAAACATTCAAGGGTATTTCTTGGGCTGGAAACTCTTTAAGACTAGTTTGAGCTTGAGTTATTCGGCTAAGAAACCCCAAAGTTTGATTCCTGGTGGTGTAGTGAAGGCTTTGTTTTTTTCGGCAGAAGCTCGAGTCCCCGTTTGTTGTTTCGAAGAAGGTAAACGCTTCACCCTTTCATTGTTTTCTCTTTTAAGTGTTATGTCAAGTCTATTTTCTTTTAAAAAAATCATATTGGTTGGGCTGGTCTTGTATGAAAAGTGTGTGTTTTTGATGAAATTTCTGAGATTAGATGCTTTATATACGTTAAAGCTTTATTTTTCTATTTTGATATACGCTTGATTCAATATACGTAAATGGGCGGTAAGCTCATTTTTTGTTTGGTCGTACCAAGTCTCACCCAAATCTGACTAGTTTTCATTGTGTTAATGACCTCGTAAAGATATACATTTCGAGTAAATCGTGAATAACCTAGCAAAATGTCCTCATGTATTTTTTAACACATGGTTTTTTTCGTGTCATAATTTTTCTTGTAAATGAAAGCTGCCTGTTTGTTGTTTTGTGTCTTTCGAATCTGTCAAAGCAACCTTTTTGGTTGAAATTTCTTCTCTCTACTTAAAATTGGATAAGCTCATCAAGCTCAATTTTTTTGGGGGAATATAGTTCCAAACATGGTTGGATAATAATGTTTAGGTATGAAGCTTCCTTAGCATAATTTTACATGATTTCCTTACCTTAACCTTGCATGATGTTCAAACCCTACCTGTTATTTAGTTATTAGAACTTGGTGAAGAATATTTGATTAAATCACTAGCTTTTTCACTGATGGTTCTCCCACATCCTCTATTTGGTGAGTCTCTAAATGGAGTTTAATTTATGTTACAATTCCTTGAATAAGGAGAATCTGTTCTAAAAAAATTTAGACATCTAGATGTTATGGTTACAAACGATGTGAGATTTTTTGTGATAAATGGGGGGTCGGTTATCTGCTATATGTTTAATCAAGCTAGAAACTCATCATGCTAAGCAATTTATTCTTAAGCCTTTAGTCGAGTGATTTCATTGCAGTTGTCTTCCCATGGTTGAGATTTGTTCACTTTCTCATAACGAGCTTTAGTCAATGGCCATAACTCATAGCATATATGTTGAGAAGTATGTTGCCTAGTGATTAATTGAGCACTTGGAGAGGATGAGATGTTAATCATCTCCATGTATATTCAAAAGACGATAAATGTAAAGCTTCTTTGGTTATCCTTTTATTTTAAATGAATATGGAGTTTGCTTTATTAGTTCATTGGTGATTTATTCTCTTTATATGGTTGTATGCGAGTCAACTGATCTTTGTCATAATCTGTTACATTTTCATCACTTGTATCTTGGCATCCAAACTCGAGTAGAATAACATATCATTTATCTTGCCAGAATTGGGTTAGTTAATCAACTGCATTGATGTTTCTGAAATAAATGATAACAGTTCTTTGAATTTTTCTTTTAAGTGTTCAGTTCATAAAGTTAGTTTTCGATATTGATAAATGGATGCAATCTATTTCTAAGATTAGTTTCCCGTTGAACCATGTCATGACCTCGTTATGTTGTAAAATGTTCCTAACATATATTATGAAAAGATCTGTCAATATTTTTCTAATTGTTTTCTTTTATCTGATGTATGTGAAATGGTTTGAGTCCTTTTGGACTCCCCAAAATTTCCTTTGCATCTCTGCTCTGATGAAGCTCCTCCCTTCGAGTCAACTTCAGCCAGGTCCTAAAAGGACTGATTTTACAAAGCAAAAGTGAAGCTGGTTACAGGTTGAAGATGAAAGAAAATGAGTTCAAAACCCACAAAACGCAGCAACAGTAGTAGTTCAAATGGACTAAGTTTGAAGAAGTAGGCCAAAAGGCCCAATACAGATGAGGCAACAGCAGTCCAAGCGGACTAATTGAAGGAAAATTGGACAAAAGTCCCAAGTTGGCAGCAAGTGGGCCTCAAAGCCCACAACTTAGACTTAGGAGAGGTTTTTAGTTGGACCAAAGGTCCAAAATGATTAGGCCAAAAGGGCTTAATTAACTTCTCTATCTCTTTAACTCTTTATTGTGTAGTTTAGTTAGAATTATTGTATCTAATTTGGACTGACTCTTTAGCTTAGTTGAATTTTCCCTAAAAGAAGAACCTTTCTTATTTAAATATATTTCTTAAGTTAATTAACTTCCCTTTGATTAATTTCTTAAAATATTTTATTAAGGCTCCAAGTAGAAAAGTATGATTATTAGTTTCTTTGAAAAATGAATTCACTGTTTCCTCAAAGTCGTTATCAAGAATTTCAATTTTTATATTTGTACATTCATCTTTCAGTCAAATGATTTTGTTAAGAAAAATTCTCATATTTTTAAAACAAATAAATTTTCTTTAAAGTTAGTCAAAATAAGTTGGTTTTCAACAAGACCGGATAACCACAAGTTAATGAATGTCCTGAGTGCCTTTATAACCTTCTCAGGATATTAATATGAACCTTTTACCCTAAATCTCTAAAAATTTCTAAAGTCTTTTACTGTTTTAGACTTTAAGAATTTTTCCCAAGTCTTTCTTAGTTTTCCTTTAATTAAATTAAGTGGTGACTCTTGCTTTACACTTTAAATTGTTTTGAAATCTAACTTGATTTTCAAAATAATTTTTAAAGTCAAACCATCATTTTTCCCGAAAACACTCGCTAGGACTAGAAGAACTCACCTGATGTAGTCACTGGTATGTTACAAGTCTTTTCTCTTGATGTGTATACTTTACTAGACCCTGGGGCTTTATTATCTTTTGTGACCCCCTATATTGCATGTAAATTTGGAGTCAGTCCTGAACAACTACTAGAACCCTTTTCAATCTCCTCTCCAGTCGGTGAGTCAGTCTTAGCCAACAGAGTACACAGAAACTGCCCAGTCTCAATCCTCCATTGAGTCACCTCAGCTAATTTATAGAGTTAGACAAGATCGATTTTTATATTATTCTTGGCATGGACTGGTTACATACATGTTATTCCTTAGTCGACTGCATAACTAGAGTCGTCAAGTTTTAGTTTCTGAAAGAGCCTGTCTTAGAGTGGCAGGGTAGTCCTCTAATATCAAAAGGTCATTTCATATCTTACCTCAAAGCAAGAAAGATAATATCAAAAGGGTGAATCTACCGTATAGTTTAGGTCAAGGATTTTGAGTCTGATACCCTATCTCTCCAATCAATTTTGGTAGTCAGTGAGTTCCCTAAAGTGTCTCTTAAAGATCTGCCTAGAGTCCCTCCTGAGAGAAAATTAACTTTGGGATAGACCTTCTCCCAGATTTACAGCCATATTTATTCCTCCTTACATAATGGATCTAGTAGAGCTTAAGGAATTGAAGGATCAGTTGAAAGACCTCCTAGATAAAGGCTTCATCGAACCCAGTATCTCTTCATGGGGTGCTCCCGTTATCTTCGTGCATAAGAAAGATGATTCACTCAAAATGTGCATAGATTACCATCAGTTAAACAAGGTCTCAATCAAGAACAAGTATCCCATTCCTAGGATTGGATGACTTGTATGACCAGCTTCAGTGTACCAGTTATTTCTCTAAGATTGGTCTCAGATCCGGCTATCATCAACTCAGAGTTAGAGAATGTGACATTGTAAAGACAATCTTCAAGACTCAGTATGGTCACTATGAATTTATTGTTATGTATTTTGGACTAACGAATTCTCCTGTAGATTTTATGTACCTGATGAACAGGGTGTTCAAGTAGTACTTGGATATGTTCATCATTGCTTTTATAGATAATATCCTTGTCTATTCTCGAAGTAAAGAGGAGCATGCAAACCATTTGAGGGTTGCGCTGCCAACTCTCAAAGATCGCCAATTATTTACTAAGTTAAGTAAGTGTGAGTTTTTGTTGCGGTTAGTTGCTTTTCTTGGTCATGTGGTGTCTAGTTAGGGCATTCGAGTAGATTCCCAGAAGATAGAAGCAGTAAGGAACTAGCCTAGACCTACTTCTCCAGCTTTTTCGATTTAACTGGATACTACATGAGATTTTTTGAGGCATTTTTATCTGTAGCTTCCCGTTGACAAGGTTAACTCAAAAAAAAGGTCAAGTTTTAGTGGCCATAGGAGTGTGAAAAGAACTTCCATGAATTGAAGACTAGGTTGACCATAACTCCAGTTTTGACTTTGTTAGAGGGCTCAGATGGCTTTGTAGTTTACTGTGATGCATCTAGAGTAAGCCTTGGTTGTGTTTTGATACAGCATGGTAAGGTCATTGCCTATGCTTCCAGACAGCTTAAGGTTCATAAGAAGAATTACCCGACTCCTGATCGTGAGCTTGCAGCAATCATTTTCACCTAAAAGATTTGGAGACAATACTTATATGGTGTCCACGTGGATGTGTTTACCGGTCTTAAGAACCTCCAACATGTGTTCACTCAAAAGGAGTTGAATCTTCGACAGAGAAGATGGCTTGAGATCCTTAAGGATTATGATATGAGTGTGCTTTACCATCCGGGTAAGTCCAATGTAGTGGCTGATGCACTTAGCATATTATCCATGGGTAGTGTGTCATATGTTGAAGAGGAAAAGAAGGAGTTGGCTAAGTATGTTCATAGTCTTGCTCATTTAGGGGTTTGCCTTACAGATTCATCGGATGGTGGGACTATATTTCAGAATGGCTCAAAGTCTTCATGAGTAGTGAAAGTGAAGGAGAAGTAGGACAGTGATCCTATCTTGCATCAGTTAAAAAGTGTTATCCACTAGAAGAGAGTAGAAGTTTTCTCCCAAGGGGGAGATGGTGTGCTTCGATATTAGGGTCGACTATGTGTTCCAGATATAGATGGGTTGAGACAATGGATTTTACTAGAGGCTTACAGCTCAAGATATTCTATCTATCCCGGTGCCACAAATATGTACCGTGACCTATAGGAAGTCTACTGCTGGAATAGCATGAAGAGGGACATTGCAGATTTTATGGCCAGGTGGCTAAACTACCAACAGGTAAAGGTAGAAAATTAGAGACCGAGAGGTATGACTTAGTATATTGATATTCCTATTTGGAAGTGAGAAGTGGTCAATATGGACTTCATTACAGTTTTAGCGCGTACTCACTGACAACATGATTCCACTTGGGTGATAGTAGATAGGATGACTAAATCAGCCTACTTTTTGCCAATCAAGACTACTGATTCAGCAAAGTATTATGCTAGACTTTACATCCATGAGTTAGTAAGATTACATGGGATTTCATTGTCTATCATCTCAGGTAGGGGCACTCAGTTTACATCCCAGTTCTGGAAGTCATTTTAGAAAAGTCTTGGTACTCAGGTGAATCTTAGCATAACATTTCATCCGCAGACAGATGGCCAGGCGAAGCATACCATTCAAACCATAGAGGATGCGTTGAAGTCTTGTGTGATCGATTTCAAAGGTAATTGGGATGATCACTTACCTCTTATAGAGTTTTCCTACAATAATAGTTCCCATTCTAGCATACAGATGGCTCCGTATGATGCACTTTATAGGCGAAGGTGTAGATCTCTTATTGACTAGTTTAAGGTAGGTAAAGCTGCATTAATAGTGCTAGACTTAGTCCATAAGACTATGGAAAAGGTTAAAATCATTAAGGAGATGTTAAAGACGGCTCAAAGTCGTCAGAAATCCTATGCAAATATGAGGAGAAGAGACTTAAAATTTGCAGTTGATGATTGGGTATTTCTGAAAGTTTTACCTATGAAGAGGGTGATGAGATTTGGTGAGAAAGGTAAGCTTAGTCCCCGGTATGTAGGTCCCTACAAGATTGTGAGACAAATTGGCAAAGTAGGTTACGAGTTAGAGTTGTCAGCAGAGTTGGCAGCGGTGCACCCAGTTTTTCATGTGTCCTTGTTGAAAAAGTGTATTGGTGATCCGACCTTAGTTGTGCCATTAAAGAGTGTGGGTGCGAAGGATAGTCTTTCTTAAAAAGAGGTCCCAATTGAGATTTTTGACCATTAAGTTTGTAAGTTGAGAAATAAGAAAGTCGCTTCAGAGAAAGTCCTTTGGAGGAACCAGTCAGTTGAGAGAGCTACTTGGGAAGCAGAAGAAGCTATGATGACCAAGTACCCTTACCTCTTCCCTCCCAATCTAGTATTGGCTTGAGTTAATAGTTCCTTTTAAGTATCCTCAGTTTCCTCGTTAGTATTCCCCTCATTTTTATGTTCTATCAGATGTTCTTATATTTCTGGTATGCATGCATATCTCATATATCCATCTCAGTTTTGTTAGTCTTCATTCGAGGATGAATGATCCCAAGGGGGAGATATTATAATACCCCAAAAATTCTAAGCTAAATCAAAATTCTAAGTATAAAGCTGCCAAGTGATAGACAAAAACCATGAACGGGTTCCACGGACCGTGGAATGAACCACGGGCCATGGATGCCATCCATGGAACCAGACCTGCAGGGTGGAAAATGGTCTGAGATCTACAAACCATGGAATGGTCCACGGGTTGTGGTTTGCCCTTGTGGAAATCAGCCTGCAACCTGACAAAGGTGAGGAGAACGACGAATCAGGTCCACAGGCTGTGGACTGGTCGATGGACCGTGGTTCTTTCCCATGGAACCCTGTATCAAAAAATTTAATAGTTTTTTAGATATGTGTCCTAGGGGTATTTGGACCTTTTCTATTCTTTTAACTCTCATACTTAGTCATTTTAAGTCTTTTAGGAGGGATTTTATCAACTAGATCGACCCACTCCCCTCATTCCCTTGATCAAACCTCAGAAAGTAAGAAAATAACCATTCTCTCAAGTTTCAAAGACTTAGGGCTTCTTCTCCAAGTCTCCACCTTCAAGTTATATCTAGTAATTCTTCAAGTTCAGGTATGTGGGTATTCAGCAATGGTGTTCTTCGACCCTTATTCCCAAAATCTCAAGTTTTACTTTGATTTTATGAACTTTTGAAGTTCTTACCCAATTATGTGATTTTCCTGTCAATTCAATTTCCTTACATTGTTACATGATTTCTATTCCTACTTATATGATTTTGCATGAGTTTTTACAAGTATTTCTTAAACCTCATGACTTGAAAGATAAACTTATCATAATTTGACATATATTGCTTGTTTTAAAAAAAAATTGGCATGTTGAGATAACATGATCTTAAGTATTTAGAAAAATAGCATGCCTAGTTCCTCAAGTTATGAATTTTAGTAAGAACATCTATTTGAACTAGTTCCCTACTACACGTTTTAAGAGATATGTTTTTATGTTATGTATGAGCTCTATGATATGATTTTGGTAGTAGTATTTAGCTCCAAAGGTACAAGGGTTCCATACAACCTAAGTCTAAAACTATGTTGCTAGCATAGGTTAAGAGGGTACTCATTAGTTGAGAGCGTCTCTTCTAGCCCAATGGGCTCATGATTGTGGTTCCACTCTAAATATGGTTTTATACCCCAGCAAGGTATAGGGCAGCTCTACCAACTAGGGTTCAGAAGTTGAATTCTATGTAGCTCACATGGTGTATGTCGATTACGAGAAACTCCTCACAAAAATAGTTTCAAGTTTGATAAGTGTACATGACTCTTAGTTTTACAGTTCAAACTTACTACTTTATGATTTAAAAGTTATAAATCATGTTTTTAGCTTATGATTTCACTTTGAGCCGTTGTACTATAGCTTTTACTATTATTACATGATTTTAGCTTTAAGTATGCTTTCAAGTATATTTTATCATGATATATGCATATTTCACATACTCAGTATATTCCATAATACTGACTGCATACCTGATGAATGCTCAAATCGTGCTCTCCAAAGTAAGAGGTCACGGTGATCATGCAGAAAAATAAAATTTATAATCCCAATGAGTGTCGGGATCGTACCCAAGGGACTTGGGGTAGCTAAATAGAGATTGTAACGAATTGATTTCAAGATGAGAGTAATTTCCCAAAACAACAAGTAAAAGGATGGGGGAATTGGGAATGTCATCACTACAATCGCAATTTAATTTAAAAAGCAATAAAACTAAAGCGGGTATATCAAGTTGACTAGGCGACTAGGGATGCATATCTGATGGGACTTTAGTTATGGGATTGGGTGATTATCAATTTATACATATTCTCTCTTAATGAAATGAATAGCATTGGTCATAGGTAAGATTTGCTTATCTCTAGATCAATAATCTTATATCTGATGATCTCGGTTAGAGCATCATCAGTTTGATCAATAAACAACCAATCTAGCTTGGGAAGGTCACACTATCTCTAGCTTAGACCCTTAAATGGGAGAATCCGACGATAAGAGATATATCTAGCCTCAAATCTGAGTGGAATCCCAAGTTCCCACTAGTAATTTCACATCCGAAACTATGAAATCCTTTCTCAAGCAATCATATAGTCAAATAATGAAAATTAATGTTTCAACCACCAATTTTAGGATTAAAATATGGTGAAATTACTAGACCCATGTCACTTAAGCAATTATAAGCTAGAATAGATAACACCCACACCCATATCTTAAGCACCCATCATCAATACACCCCTAGACATGAGAATTTAGCCACTCATAGTAAGAGAGAAAGAGATACCAGCTGGGTAATTCAAAATCCCTTCCATTAGAGTTGAATCTCAAGTTCTAGATTCAATTTGAGCATAAAAGTGTTAACCAAGAGAATTAGATTGAAACCCTCTTCTCAGTGGAGGTGAAAAACTTAATCTCTACGCTAAAGACTCTTCAAAAAATTCAGAATGATAAAAGTTATTTACAATTGTGCCTGAATAGGCCTTTTATAGTTTCCCAAAATGTCACTAAAAAATTAGGACAAAAATGCCATGTGGGAGGTGTGCAATGTGACGTGTGGTTCGCACATTATGATGTGTGTGTCGCACACTGCCTCCGATTTAACCAGTGACTTTAGCTAGAATTGGGAGTTCCGTGAGAAGGGGGTGCGGTTTGCACCTCAGGATGTGCGCATTGTGCAGCGACCGTACCCCTTGATAGACTCTTCAGTGACTTTTGCAGCTTTTGTGGAGGAGGTGCGGTTAGCACCTCAGCATGTGCGTGTCGTACGGCCACCGCATCTCCGGTCAGAATCTTCAGCCTTTTCGAACACTTCACACTTCACTCCTTTTGAGCTCTTTTTGGGTTCATTTCCTTGATTATCATCATCTATCAAAAGTCCCTGCATAGACATCAATAAAGGCCATAAGAATCTCTAAATCTATTCAAAACATAGCAATAATTCATAGATATAGGCTCAATAAGTTGGTAGATTACCGACTTATCAAACCCTCAAACTTGAACTATTGATTGTCTTCAAAAAAGATACTTACAAGACAAGGAATGAATTATGCTCTAGGCTCAATCAAGGCACAAAAGACTACTCTACACTAAAAATTAAGAAAAAGAATAAATGAAAGACTCAAACAAATGACTCAACTACTATGCTCATCTCAATTTGGACCACCACAAATTCAAGGCAATTAATCAATTTAAAACCTTTTCCAAAAGGACATCATTTCTCATTCAAAATCAAGGGAATTTTGCCATTCAAAGTAAGACTTTTAAGCTTCTCAAGTCATTGACATGGACCGTCAAGGTTTGCCTCGAGATTCTCCACACAACTTGTCTCATTCATTCCCCTCAATTGAAATAGAGACTTCATGTTTCAATTTGAGTGCATGATGCCACTCACCACAAGAGAGAATCCCACTCACATTCATTCAATTCACAAAACACGGGATAATAGGAGAACCAAGAAGACTCTCACTCTCTTAAGGAAGTTCAAGTGCATATGCGTCGAACCATAGGCTTGCCCTTCATGTATATCGCCATAATGTAGGGTATCCAAGCTCGGAATCACTAAGGACTTGCGAGTTACGATGTTGGCTAGGGCTAAGATGAGAATATCATTTGGATCAAGTGACTACACCTCCCTAATGCTCTTTGTTCTCATTTCGAACACTGCTCACATTTTTAAATTTCAACTTCACCTTATTCCTCCCCCACACAACCCAAGATTTCTCCTTTTTACTCATGATCATTCGAACTCCTTATACCTCCTTCACTTGCTAGCACCTATTTTTGCTTTTCAATTTGCTCATTGGATTGATCTTTTGGAGAAATTTTCAATTCGAAATTAAGGTGCTACCTTGCACTTAAAGTGCACTTCTTTTCTTCTCCTCCTTTGATCACATGCACCCCCAAACTTAGGCATTTGCCTATATTATCTTTTGTTCCCCCCCCCCCCAAACTTAATCTTTTAGCCTACATTTCATTTTTAAAGCAATTAGGGAGGTGGGTGCCAAAATAAAGGTTCTAAAAAGGTATTACAAGGTGCCAAAGAACGGTCATAAGCTCAAAAGGGGTTCGCTAGGATTTGATGTCGTGGGAAGTCATTTGGGTGAAGTGGCTATCAAAAAGGGCCTAAGGTCATCTTCCAAGCTCGGTCACACCTAGAATTTTGCCTTGAATCACACTGGGGCAAGTTCTAGATGACACTTATGCACAAAAATCAAGGTAAAGCCTCACCACACAAGGCATCATGCCACAAGACCTCTTTCATTAGTCCCACAATCAATTGGGGCAAATGATTTTTGACAAGCTATTCCGAGTTCATTACACATTCGTTTGTGAGTCAATCAAGCCAAAGCAAGAGTGTGCAAGTCATGACAAGAGAATGTTTTTCCTCAAAAATTCATTTCCATTCTTTCTTTTAGTTTCAAAACAATTTACCATAAGAAATTTTTCGGTGGGCCCATTTTGAGACAAGCAACTACGGACTTAATTCTAAACTAAAATTTGGCATTTTCCCTTAAGAAAGTCGCCTCTCAATCTATCATAGGAAAACACCAACCCGGTTCGACACACAAAAATAAAAGAGAATAAAAAGAAAATAATCAAAACTCTTGCTCCTTGGGAAAGAACTGTGGTATTAAGAAAACTCTCGGAGTTTATTTCTAAACTACTATTAACAAGGTAAAATTTGAGTTGCGCACTCATAATTCATTTTAAAACAAGCCTCGACGTAGGCCTTTAGCATATTTGCAATGCATGGGTAGTAAGATAATGGAGCATGTAAGACCAACCCGGTAACACAATCTAAATCAGCAAAAATCAAGCCCGACAGGGGCACAAATAAGCTCAAAATAAAACATAAAAACAAAATGAAATCTAAAGGCCCGGCAAGGGCAATAAACATAACAATCATCCAAATATGCCCGACAAGGGCCAAATAATCTAGCAGAATAGAATGTCAACAAGGCCTGAAAAGGGCAATAAAATGTCTCAAGCCTACTCATGGGTGCCAACACAAGCAAGTAAAGCCACCCCCTTCCCAGAAAAGTAGCATTGTCCTCAATGCTCATAGTGCAATGGGAAAAAGGGTTGGAACTCCCTGAAGGACTAGTCCTCATCATCAACATCAGTAGTTGCTTCCTCATCATAGGCTCTCTCACTCGGGCCAGCACCACCCTTTCGGGAGTGTGCAAAAAGTGTGGAGGCATGGAGGGCCCTCTGAAAATCCAGATTTTGATCATCGCCCAACTCTTGATCCTTATTGCCAGGCAACTCTTCATCGGCAAAGGCTGCAAACAAGCTATCTAAGGGTCTGGGAATGGAACAAGGTGGAGGTAGGGTAGTCAGATCTACTTCTACCATCGGAGCCTTGCCTTTGGCTTTGTCAACATCTCTTCGGAGTGTTGTGATTGCCCCTCTATGACATCAACCCTCTTACACAGTGTGTTCAAGCTATCCACCACTCCCTTAACTGCACTCTTGACATCCTTGTTTATCATTCCTGGTAGCTTAGTAGCTAGGTCGATAAGATGCTTCTCATGGCTATGAGTTTTGTTCACCATGTCTTGAAGGCTTCTTTTGGTCATCGAGGGGGCTGGGGCATGTGTACGTGCCTCAGAAGTAGCCCTGGAGGGGGATAAAATGTATTCCCTCGTACCAAGCTCATCACTGTCAACCCCACTCGACTGCTCAACCCTTTGCTTCTTAAACCTAGGGGCTTCCATATCTATTTTCCTATCAAGGTCGATGGTCTCAATAGTATGAGTGAATTTGTCACAACTGAGGATAGGGACATCGGCCTTGGCATAAAGCTTAGTGATCAGCACCGGGAATAGGAAGGAGTCATTTCCTTGACGAGCTTTTCTCCTTATCACCATAGCCGTTATTTCTCCAAAGTTCACATGCTCCCCTATCATAATGACCCCAATTAGAATGGCCCCCTCTTGGGTTATCTTCTGATCATTTTGGGAAGGCAAGAAGTGATTGCAAATAAGATCATACCAAAGATGAGCCTCGAAGATTAAGGAGTTTCTTAGGATATTTCCCCTCATAGTGGACCAAAGGTGAACATCTTGAGCAATGAAGGGGGTTGTCTCCTGGTATGGCTTTGAGTCAGCCATTAACTTAGCCCTGAAGGTTGGTGCAGGATCAATTGGGTTTCCCCAATAGACAGCATTGATGGCAGCGGGGGTGATGCTAACTTTCTTGCCCCTGACTATGACTGAGTCCAAGTTGGGAAATTTCTCCACAGGCCCTCTATATCTTTTGGAGTCCTGTGTAGCCTGATAAGCTGCAAAGAATTCTCGCATAATTTCCATATAGTACCCACTGGGTACATCTTGAAAGGGCTGCCATTACCGTTCAACAAATTTTTGGTGCATGGTAGGTAGCTCATCCCCAACCTCGCCCAAATTAAAACTTTGCTCCGCATTGAATCCTCTATCTTTATCACACTTGTAGAAGGCTTTCATGCCCTCTACTCCAAAGCGGAGCCTCGCTTCTTCAGCAGCAGACCTTTCCCTAGGTTGGCTTCAGTGTTTTGCCTGTTTGAAGACATATTCTGCATACAGAGATTGTGAGCTTAAAAACAAAAACAAAACCTAAAGAGAAGTTAGCAAACTACAAAGGATGGAATGCAAAGGATTGGACAAACAAAGTAGGTAAATGTCGGCTTGTGTGGACCATATGCTAAACACACCAGAGAGAGTGTGTGTTGCATGTGCTATCGCACAAGCTGATAGAATCCTACAGGGATTTTCCATTGAGGTGAAAAGCTGGTGTGGTTCGCACCATCAGAAGTGCGTGCCGCACCAGGCATCGCCCCTCATATCAGTGACCTGCTTTTTCTTTTAAACATGGTGTGATGCCTCCTGCACCCCGCACATCAAGATCTACATATCTCATGCGAAACGCACAAAGGCACAATTGGAATTTTTGGTTCCTTGTGCTCTTGTGAATTCCGCATATGATTCGTAGAGCAAGATGATCTTAGGAACTGGGAACCACGCAACAACCCAATCAATAAGAAACAAGAGGGACAAGGGATCTCATGACCATATCTTCCGGGTACTCAGACTTCCCCGGATTTTCATTGATGCAATAACAAGCAAGAAAGGAACTCAATGACTTCCTTTAAGATGGATGTTACGCCATCTATCATCGGGAACATCAAGCCCTCTCTTGCATAATGGACACCTACAAATTCAGCGACAATTACCCCTTCCCTGAACAAAAAATAATACACCCCAAATAGAATGCTCAACAAAACCCATGGGTATACAATTAGCAAGTTAAGCCTCCATAACAAATTTTCAACAAAAACCTCATAACAAACGATGATTTGCCGTTAAGAACGACGTCACCCAATCTATCATCGGGCCAAATCATTCGTTCATCGCAAGTGGGTTACTCAGACTTCACCCCAACACATATTTAAAGGCTAAAAATCACTACCAATCAACATGCATTATCAAAATTAAAGTTCTACCAAGTTGGAAGCAAACAAAATCATCAATTCAACTCAAAACTGGGGACCCAAAATTTGATCTCACCCAAAACCAACTAGGTAATTCTACTAAGCATGCTTCACAATATGAGTTCCCAACCTTCATAAAAACAAGTATTTAATGTTGGAAAACTTACCACAAGTGAAGATTATGAAGGGAGAAGTGAAAATTGAAGCTTTTTATTCTTCAACAATGGTGACCAACAAAACCTTCCCGGCGAGATAATGACGGTAGTGGTGATAGAGTGGTGGAGATTGTGGGTGAGAGGAGGAGACAATTTTTGGAGAGGTTTGAGGGATTTAGAGAGATTTTTGGGAGAAAATTAAGAGGGTTTGAGGAAAAATATGGTGGAAGAAGAAGAGAAAAGGTTGTTTTAAAAGAAAAAGAAGAAGAAAGGTTGGCAGGGTCATCTCCGGTTCGGGTCGGTCAATGGGTTAGGTTAATTAGAATTCAAACTTATTGCTTTTGCGTCGCGACATGTGATTCGCACCACACAAGGTGCGGACCGCATGGCGTTTCACACATTCCCCTTTTTCTCCCCTAGGTTTGCCCAGGCATCTATTTCACCATGCGACAAAGGTGCAATGCACACTTGGGCTCGTGCAGTCCGCACGGCCTAGCGCATGTCACCTCCAAACTTTCAAATTTCCTTCAGGAATTTGTTTCACCATGCATAGGCTGTGCACACAGACAAATACTTGTGTGGTCCACATGGTCCATCGTACGGCCCCTTTTTTCCTTGGTTCTCTTGTTCATTTTTCCATCCATGCATTCCCTACAAAAACACCAAAAACAACAAAAGATAACCAAAAACAAATAAAGAAACTTGGGTTGCCTCCCAAGCAGCTCTTGATTTAACATCACGGCATGATGATACTATCTCAATCCTCAATCATTATTTGGGTTGGTGATGGTGTCGAAGGCAACGTTCCTTTCATCCTCGGGTTCATTTTGCTTGAGAGGTGGTTCATTTGGGCCTCAAGATGCTTGATTGAGGCTGAGTGGGAGCTCACAGTTTGGTGAAATGTTGAGACCTCACTGTTTAGCTCGCTCACTCCCGTATTTATGGTGTCCACCTTCTTAAGAACCAAGGACAACATGTTCTCCAACTTGGAATGGCCTGGGTTGCTTGTTCTCGGTTGGTAGAGAGAGTCCGCCTTGTTCGGAGGGATGTAGGGATTTGAACTCTGGTGATTGAAACGATCACCATCCTTGTTATCCCGCCAATTTCCTTCTCTTTCTTTATCTTAAATCCAACTTGGGTTCTCCTATCTTGGGCAACAATACCCGGGATGATAACCCGCCGACACAAAACATAGATTTCCATAAACCATACTTATGAGCTCATCATCAGTAGCTTTGATTTCTGGTGTACTCACTGCATTCACTGTCTTAGCACCACCAGCTTCCATCACATGCTTGGACATCAAGTCAATTTGTGTCATCATTTTGTCCATTGTTTCATCTCGCTCCTCCTCTTTTTTCCTCATTTCATTAATCAAGATAGATGAGGGTCCTCCCGAAGTTGCCACATCCGCTTCTCTTGTATGCCAAGCTTGATTAGTCTTTGTCATCCACTCTAACAAAGTCGAGCCTATGGGAAACTCTAAGTCCATGAAGGTACCACCTCTAAGATTGTCAGCCACTGATTTATTCATAGAGTTCAATGATCGATAGAAGCTTTGTAGCAACACATTGTTTGACAACTCATGATTTGGACACAAGAGAAACTTCTTTTTGAATCTTAGCAAAACTTCATGAAGAGGCTCATACGGGAGCTGCCTAAAGTTGGTAATCGCATCTCTTAGCTTCATCATTTGAGATGGAGTAAAGAATCTCGAGGTAAATGCCTCAACTAACTCAGCTCAAGATGTGATAGAGTTATCCGTCAACTCTTCCAACCACGTTGTGGCTTCCCCAGTCAAGGAGAAAGGGAATAGGCGCAATCAGATAGACTCTTGGGAGATATTTTGAAAGATGAACGGTTGGCAAATCTCCATAAAATTCTGAATATGCTGGTTGGAATCTTCATGTGTTGCTCCACCAAATAGGCCCTTCATTTGGATTAAGTGAAGCATGGTGCTAGTCACATAAAAAATAGCATTTCCCACCATGGGGGGTAGGAGGATTGCACCTACACCCCCTTGCATCATAGACTTAGCCTCGTCTGTCTCCATAAAGACGTCAACGCTCTTGTTTTCGTCGGCCTCATTCATAGGCTAGCCTGCCTAATCACAATATAAACAATGGAAAAAAGTAAAAGAAATAAGTACTCTCAAGGTGACTTCAAAACAACAATCAAAAATAGCTATCAACTCAAGTCCCCGGCAACAGCGTCATTTTTTATAAACGCTCAAATCGTGCTCTCCAAAGTAGGAGGTCATGGCGATCATGCAGCAAAACAAAATTTATAATCCCAATGAGTGTCGAGGTCATACCCAAGGGACTTGGGGTAGCTAAATAGATATAGTAATGAATTGAGTTCAAGATGGAGTAATTGCCCAAAACAACAAGTAAAAGGATGGGGGAATTGGGAATGTTGTCACTACAATCGCAATTCAATTTAAAAAGCAATAAAACAAAAGCGGGTGTATCAAGTTGACTAGACGACTAGGGATGCATATCCGATGGGGCTTTGGTTATAGGATAGGGTGATTATCAATTCATACCTATTCTCGCTTAATGACATGAATAGCATTGGTCATAGGTAAGATTTGCTTATCTCTCGATCAATAATCATATATCCGATGATCTCGGTTAGAGCATCATCGGTTTGATTAATAAACGACCAATCTAGCTTGGAAAGGTCATACTATCTCTAGCTTAGACCCTTAAATGGGTGAATCCGACGATAAGAGCTATCTCTAGCCTCAAATCTGAATGGAATCCTAAGTTCCCACTAGTAATTTCACATCCGAAATAATGAAATCCTTTTTCAAGTAATCACATAGTTAAGTAATGAAAATTAATGTTTGCAACCACCAATTTTAGAATTAAAACTTGGTGAAATTACTAGACCCATGTCAATTAAGCAATTATAAGCTAGAATAGATAACACCCACACCCATTTCTTAAGCACCCATCATCAATACACCCCTAGACAAGAGAATTTAGCAACTCATAGTAAGAGAGAAAGAGATACCAACTGGGTAATTCAAAATCCCTTCCATTAGAGCTGAATCTCAAGTTCTAGATTCAATTTGAGCACAAAAGTGTTAACCAAGAGAATTCGATTGAAACCCTCTTCTCAATGGAGGTGAAAAGCTTAGTCTCTAAGCTAAAGACTCTTCAAAAAATTTATTTACAATTGTTCCTGAATAGGCATGTTATAGTTTCCTAAAATGTCACAAAAAATTAGGACAAAAATGCCCTTCGAGAGGTGTGCGGTGCGACATGTAGTTCACAGGTTGTGATGTGCGCGTCGCACATTGCATCTGGTTGAACCAGTGACTTTAGCTAGAATTGGGAGTTTCGCGCGAAGGGGGTGCAGTTTGCACCTCAGGATGTATGTGTCGCACAGCGATTGCACCCCTTGACAAACTCTTCAGTGACTTTTGTAGCTTGTGCAGAGGAGGTGCGGTTCGCACCTCATCCTGTGCATGTCGCACGGCCACCACATATCTGGTTAGAATCTTCAGCCTTTCTGAACACTTCACACTTCACTCTTTTTGAGCTCTTTTTGGGTCCATTTCCTTTTTTATCATCATCTATCAAAAGTCCCTGCATAGACATCAATAAAGGCCATAAGAACCTCTAAATCTATTCAAAATATAGCAATAATTCATGCATATAGGCTCAATAAGTTGGTAGATTATCGACTTATCAATACCTCTTTGTGTTGCATCCTATTTTGATGCAAATTCAGGCATTCGCTCCCAGACTCATGGCTAGATACCAACAGGATCTCCAGTTGGATTGGTGATTCCACATCATTCGAGGACTACTTTATGAGTTTTGGTTTAGTTTTCATGATTTTTGTTCAACACTTAGAGTTAGCTGGGGATCTTATCCTAGCAACTCATCTTGTTAATTAAGAGGCATTTCAGACATAGTTAGACAGATAGAATGGTTGATTTGGATTTTCATTCTCAAACTTCTGTCAATATCAAATTAAGTTGCTCATTATTTCCAGTTAAGATTTCGCTCAGTATTTATGTTCTTTATGTTTAAGTTATGCTAATGCCAAGGGTTAGCTTGTGATCACTTATTGTAGTAGGTCCCCTGTTACGTCTAGGGGGTAGACTCAAAGCGTGACAAATGCACTTCAATCCTAAAACTGCTCTAATATTTATATTCCTAGTGTGCACTTTTATTTCTTCTCCACAAGCTGACTGGTGTCCATAATAAATTATGGTTGGGTATTAGACACCTCAACCTTTTTATTTAATTGAGCCTGCAAGTCATGAATATCTATGACAAAATATTCTATCTCTTTTCTAAGCTTAGTTATTTCTTTCATCGGTTGTTCAGCCATGCTCGTAAGACCATCACAGAGAAATCCATGAAATTGTATTAGTTGAGCTTGTTCTACTAGCCAAGATTGACTCACTGTGTCTTCTTCTTCACAATAATCTTCTTTCAAGAACTCTCTCTTTTCTTTTGTTCAAGGTTCGTCTAGGGTATTATTAGTTAAGACTAACTTGTAGATCATTACAAATTTTAGCCTCAGTCTGCATCTCTGTGAACTTGGCACTAATCCTTTCCATGGATTTCTTTTGTTCTGCACTTTGCTATCACATATTCTCTTGTTGCTCCAGTATTTATTTCATCATATCAATGAGTTGTGCATCATGTTCCGCATTCTCCACTTCATTACTTCTTTCAACATCACAAACAATAAGAGAATAATCATAATAGGGATCTGGGAGAGAGAAATAAGAGTTAGGACAAATATTTCGATGATCACCTTGACCTCCACATTACAATATACGTTCTACTAAAAAGATTGGACAGGTTCACACAATCACTCTCGAGAAAATTATAACAATTTTTATTCAATTGAGGTCTTTCATAATGCAAACAAGAATTACCAGGATATGAATACTCATCATTACACTAATTTTTATTTCAAGATGCCTATAATAAGGGTAATAAAATACAAAACAAAAATACATGTATATATATATATATATATAAACTTGAATAGATAAAAATAAACAATATAATCTAGATAAATAGTTAATCTTTAAATTCCTAGCAACTGCGCCAAAACTTATTATGGTTCCAAATGCACACGCAAGTGGACATGATCATACAAGTAATATAGTGATTGCTAGACAAGTAATATAATTTTGGTTAACACAGTAAAAGATAAATTTCAATGTTATGATACTTTTATGTACTCACGTTATGTCTACACCTTTGTTATCATATGAGTGACTAATTAATTATTAATTCATAGGGTTGACAATAAGATCATAATAGCCTAAACCTCTAATCTCTTATTTGTATTAGTCGCATACCTATATTTTTAAGTGATGATGTGTTAGCTCCGAAATGCATTCACATCTATTGTATATAAACCAAATAGGGCCAACTAGGTATATTTTTATCCTAGCCGCAAATCTGTTTTCTCAGGATCGCATCATATTTTATTTAACCCTTATTTTATCCTAACTTTCCTATCTCGAGTTCTGTGACAAATAATAAATTTATCCTATTGGTTGCGAAGAAGTAAAATACTAAGCACAAGACTAAATAAACAACTCATATGATAAAGAGTGCAAAAATAACTTAGATTACGACATCAATGTTTATACTCAGTCATAACCCCAGAACTAGTGTATTTAACCATTCATAATTTGATTAAACTTGCAAGAATTCACGAACAAGGCAAGAAATAATGACACTAAAGAGAAGAAGAACAACCCTAATAGATGTAGCTATATTGTGTCTATTTTGTGCTCTAAAACAACAATCCTCATCTAAAAATAACTAAGAGTTCTTTATATAGTAATGAAAAAAATACCTACAAGGCCTACCCAAAAATGGTTGGAACTTAGAAAATATTTTGGTCTGAATCACTTGCTTTGCACGAGGATATCTACAACCAAGGAAACATTGCTCTGGGAAGCCCTGCAGAAATTCCAGTCTCTGAAGTTTGCTTTTGCTTCTATACAGGTCTTTGCATGGGAAAGCCCTTTGTATTTTTTTGCACTTGTTGATTTTTTAGCTTTGTTTCTTATTTCAGTTTTTGCGTGACAATCTCCATAGTGAAATATAGTCTTTCTTTCCATCTTGCATCGCGGGGAATTACTTACGTCTTCCTACTGGGTCATTTCTTGAGCATTTCACCTATAAATTAACATAGTATGTCAATTAGTTCAACCAATACAAAAATGAAGAATAGTTAAAAGTATTTGTGTATTTATTCTTGAAACAAGGCATAAAATGGATAAAATATGTTTAATAGATGTAAAAAGATGCCTAAGATCATTTATGCTCAAGAAAGAATTAAAGAATACCTTTGCCTTGAGGAAGGTACCAAAAATTTTGGTAGCTTGTGTCCTAACTTGAGGACAAAATAGACATAGTTATGAAGGAGGAAAGCCATGGCTAAGTCTGGTATAAAGAGTACAGAAAATGCTACAATTGGTAGCCTTGATGCTTTTAATTCTCTTATTATTGAGCAATTTATTGGTCACGCAATATATTATCAGATGATGAGTTTAGTGGATAAAGGGGACATGGAGAGTGATAGAGTGTTGGTGCCTCCTTTAACTTGATCATGGATATAGTAGCTTGGAATTTGAGTGTAATGATCTGATCCATCGTTATTTCAGAAATCATGAGATCACACACTTCGGGAGCGATTTAAATATGTGTTGAATTAAGTGGGGTTGACGTGATGGAAAATTTTATATTTTGAAATTCGTTCAGGCTGACGTCACTTTGCTATAGCGATATTTATTCTGCTATAGCGCTACTGCTGTAGCAAATGGTTATCCGCTATAGCAGAATGACGAAAGGCAGTATCCTGTTACGCAATTTTCAATAAAAGACTTCTCCTTCTCAGTTGGAAAACATATGAGGGTTACTCCAAAAATTCCCCTAGGCTGCTCCAAGGCTTGGGAGCCATGAGGAGAAGGGATTTTGGCTAAAAGGATGAGAAACAATGGATTTTGAGATTGTCATCCGACAGGGAACGCCTTCACGGAGCCAGAAAATGCATCAAGCAGTTGCTTGGTGTCCAGGTAGTCTAGGTTTTCTTCATTGAGTAGATTGACCTGCTTTTATTTCATATCTATTGTATAGACAGAAAGGAGAAATCCACGTTTAGGCCTTTGGGCACGGAGCCTGGAGGAGAATTGTGGTGGTTGGATTGGTTGAACTAGAAATGGTTTAGTTGGGATATTGGGTTGACATGTTCTGGGTTATGTATGTTTATTTATGTTGTACAATTACAGAGTTCAAGGACTAGAGTGCTGGGAAGGTTCAGGGCTTCGTAAGGACTTGGGTAATTAAATGACTATAAAAAGAAAGGAAATTTTTTAGAAATGTTTGATATAAAGGAAATAGAATAACATAAATGGTTAAAGTACCAAGGTTAGGGGATATCTTCCCCCTATTGTATCTGTCTTAGAAAAGATTCGAAAATAAATGTATCTACTAGTCATGTGTTAAAAAGGGTTGAACAGGGGGCTTGGTCTTTTGACGAGATTCAAGGTTGAGTTTATGTACCCTGAATGGAGGTAGGTGATGGTTTTTGTTTTCCCAATATGCATTATGTGTTCATGTACTACTTCTTAGTATTGTATAAGTTTCATGCTTAGGGAATGATTTATGAACTTCTAATTATCTGGTTATCAGTCTTGTGAAATGAACTAGTTGTTATTGCTTGTTAGTTTTACAAGTGTATTGTTGTTCATTGTTGTTGACTATTGGATTTCTCTGTGACATTCGGTTGGCTCGGGTACCACATCTGGTACAGGTTACTTATTGGTTGGCTTGGGTACCACGCCTGGTATGGAATACAATTTGGTTGGCTCGGGTACCATGCCTGGTATGGGAATTACAAATGGTTGGCTTGGGTACCACGCCTAGTACGGGTTTGCTTTACTTGCATTGGTTGTATTCTTTCGATGGTTCCATGAGTGGACCGGGTTGTATTCTTGAAATGTGATTCCTGCAAATGGCCCATGAGAGGCTGGGTGATTATAATTAATTGTGAGGTTGGTCTTAGTGTAGGACGGGAATGCATGTCAACACTTAGGGGGTGTTAGGGGGATCCCGGGGTGGGTGCGAGCTATGTAGAAAGGATATATATAATTGTCATTGAGTGTGGTCAATGGTTGTTAATTGATTCATGTGTGAAAAAGCTAAGGCGGAGATTGATAGTCTGGTCATAGTGTGGGTAAATTGTCATTATTTAAAAGAATGTCAAACATGTTCCATGGGATGGGATTTAGAAGGTAGATGGTGAGTCTGGAGTATATTACTAGATATTAGCATAATGTTGAGAATTACTCTAGGAATCCTTGAGAGGTCTGTACACTTGTAAGTAGTAATACGGAGTGGTAGTTTGCGTCTAGACATAGTGGTTAGACTAAGAGTTAAGGTGACTTGGGAAGTCCTATGAGTCAGGGTACGGAGTCTCTGAGTGAGGGAGTTGGCATCGGAAGGGATAGGAATGGTTGAGGTATGATGTATAAGTAGATGGTTAGTTTGAGATTGGAAGTGGTAAAGGTGAAAGTAGGAGGACGGGATTATGGTAGTTGATTTCATGCTTGTAACACCTCGGAAATCAAACCAGCTATCTAAATTAAAATCTCAGAAAAATCTCAAGTTTCCAGAGGCGACGAGTCAGTCGATGGTTCGTGGTTTGAAACCACGGTCCGTCCTGTGCTCCATTGTCCATTTTCCAGAAGACCTTTAAAACTGTCCCTGAAATGACTAGTCGAAGGACGGTCCATCCTTCTGGATGATGGACTGTCATCCCTACCCGTAGTCCCTGAAGTTCTGAAAGTCCAAATCCCTCAAGGCAAACCATGAGTCAACAGGACGGTCCGTCGTTAGGAAGTACGGACCATGGTGTGACTCATGGAATGCAATTCCAGTAGCTCCAATAAGTGTCAGTGGGAAACCACGGATCATGTTGACGGTCCGTCCTTTTGGATGATGAACCGTAGGCCAACTCGTAGTCCCTAAAGGTCAATTTTTCCAGCTTTTTCTTAATTAAGTCCCAGGGGTATTTTAGTCATTATCCACTCTTTTAACTCCTAAATGATATTTTGACTATTTCAAGTAGGGTTTTCACCCTCATTAGCCTAAGTTCCTTCTCAAATCTTCATTCAACTCCCAAAAAGGAAAGTACTTCTCCAAGCTCCAAGTTCAAGCCTCCTAAGTCTTTTCAATTCAAGTGGGTTATCTTCAATCAAGGTATGTGGATAATCAACAATGGGTTCCTTTCACCCTTGTGCCTAAACCCCTAATTCAAATTTTGATTTGATGATCTTCAAATTAGGGTTCTTATCCAATTCTTATGGGTTCTGCTAAATATGATCTTCACATGAATAGATTATGAAATTACTATTAAATTGCATGATTTCACATAGGTTTTTACATGTTGACTCTTATTTCATGAATTGAAGTTTAACCATGGAAATTTTTACATGCATGAAGTTGATTTAAGCAAGTTGGGTTTTGATAGCATGTTCCTTATGGATTTCCAAGCATGTGCATGCCTAGTTCCTATGACTCTTTGAAAGTATATGTTTTATGAAAATTGAACTAGAGCCATGCAATTTTTTACGAGTCATGAAGTATGCAAGTCTTTCCATGCTATGAAGTATTATGCAAGACAAGACACCCGATGTTCCATCAATGCTCATAAGCCATTTTCTAAACTAATACTCATAAGTAGTATGACAATCCGGGGTATGAACAAGTATGAATAAGTATGAACAAGTATGATTAAGTATGAACAAGTTATGAATAAGCTTGACATGAGATTATGCCACTATGAATTTATGAGATATATGTATGCATGTTTTGGGAGTAGTACTTAGCACCGAGCGATGAGGGTTCGATTACCCAAGTCCAAAACTATGTTGCTAGCATAGGTTATGAATTGCCCGATGGGCTTATAAAAGTGATACCACTCTATGAAATTAATGGTGTCCTTGCCTTAGCGTGGAATAGGACAGCTTTGCCAACTAGGGTTATATAGTTGGGTATGGTGGCCCATACTTTGGCAAGGTTTGGGTCAGCTTTGCTAACTAGGTTTATATAGTTAGATTCCATATAGCTCGCATGGTCTATTGTCGGTTAAAGGAAACTCCCATATGATTATTTTCAAGCTATCAAGTTACATGATTCTATATCTGAACTTAAGCTTTATTGCAGGTTTTATTGCCTTATACCTTGATATTATTTCACATCCTTTCCTTATGTTATAAGTTCATTTCAAGCATGTCTTTAACTGTTTTTATCATGTTCATGCATCGCTCGCATACTCTGTACATCCTATAGTACTGACGCATCTCTTGCGCTGCATCCTTTGATAATGCAGATTTAGGTACTCCTTTTTCAAACACGTGGCTAGAGTTCCGAGGCCACCTTTCTGTCAGCCATTGGTGAGTCCTCTTAGGTCGAGGACTAGCATGTTTAGTTTCTTTTATGGATTTCTTATTTCCGTACTTCGAGTTAGCTAGGGTCTTGTCCTATCAACTCTTTATGTTATGAATAGAGGCTTTCAGACTTAGACTGTATTCAGATCTCTTTCCTTATGTTGTATCCTCTTTTTCCTTGATGAACTATGCTTATGCCTACTTTTGGATTCCTCTATTATGCTTCCGCTCTTGTTTTATTGTTATGCTTGAGTATGCTATGACCAAGGGGTTAGCTTGGGGCACTTGTGGTCTCAAGTCCCATGTTATGCCCAGGGGGTAACCTCGGGGTGTGACAAACTTGGTATCAGAGCCTCAGGTTCAAGAGTCCTAGGATGTCTGAAAGTCGGATCGAGTGGAATCTCTTTCATATGTGTGAAGCATGCCACACATATGAGGGAGGATCTAGGAGGTGTTTTAGGAAACTTCACTTCTTTCATGATCATGTCGTGTGATAGAGCTTAACTCTAATGTTCCTCTAATTCTTACCTTGTACGTTTCAGATTATGCCTCGGTATGCTATGCCTAACTGAGCCGCTCGAGATACCGCTCCTCCAGTTTCAACCCCCGAGGTCACCAATGAGGATTTCAGGAACGCCATTCATTTGCTAGCCCAGACCTTGGCAACTCAGGCTAATCAGCAGGCTCCTACCCCCGTCCATCCTCAAGGTGGCATAGCAGCTCGAGTTCGTGATTTCATCCGTATGAACTCGCATAAATTTTGGGGTTCGAAAGTGAGTAAGGACCCGCTTAACTTTATTGATGAAGTGAGGAATATCTTTGAGGTTATGCAAGTGGTTGGTGTTGATTATGTGGAGCTTTTATCCTACCAACTCAAGGATGTGGCTCACATTTGGTTCACGCAATGGAAGGAGGCTAGGGTGAGGGACACGGTCCCCACGATTTAGGAGTGTTTTGAGAGGGCCTTTCATGATAGGTTATTTCCCCGGGAGTTGAGGCAAGCGAAAGTGGAGGAGTTTGTGAACTTGAGATACGGTTCGATGTCGGTCCAAGAGTATAGTTTGAAGTTCACCCAGTTTTCTAGGTATGCCCCCTCCATGGTAGCGGACCCACATGATCAAATGAGCAAATTTATCTATGGGGTTTCTGATATGGTGAAGAAAGAGTGTAGGTCTGCTTTGCTATTGAGTGAGACGAACATTTCCCGACTTATGACTTATGCCCATTAGATTGAGAGTGACAAGCTTAGGGAGATGGCGAGAGAGAACAATAGGGATAGATCCGAGGGATCAGGTTTTGGTCATCACAGGTCTGGAGGCGGACATCACTCTTCTTACCAGAAGAAGTCATCAGGATCCATTCATTCTTCTACTAGTTCTCCTACCCAGGCTCAAAAGCCTCGTCATGATCAGGGTGGTAGAGGATCTAGTTCCTATCCCCAGTCTTAGGGTAGTGGTGCAAAGGGACTTTTTTTCCCCATTTGTGGAAAGTATGGAAAAAGTCATGCTGGAGAGTGTTTAGCTAGATCAGGCAGTTGCTTTGGTTGTGGTCAGCCTGGAAATCGTATCAGAGACTTCCTTTCGGCTAGGAAGGGACAGGGAGGTAGGACCCAGCCTACCCCAGCAGCTTCAGGAGGTAGACCAGCCCAGCAGGGCACTGCTTCTAGTTCTGGTGGTCAACTCCAGAACCACATTTATGCTATGTCATCTTGTCAGGATCAGGAGGGTTCCCCAGATATTGTTACTTGTATGTTGAAAGTTTTCTCTTTCGATGTATATGCTTTGTTGGACACCGGTGCCTCCTTATCTTTTGTGACCCCTTATGTGGCATGCAAGTTTGAAGTTTGTTTCGAATTGCTTGTAGAACCCTTTTGTGTTTCTACTCCTGTTGGTGAGTCAGTCCTAGCTGAAAAAATCTACCAAAATTGCCCTATCTCAGTCCTTCATAGAGTCACTTCAGCGGACCTAGTAGAGTTGGAGATGACTAATTTTGATGTCATTCTTGGTATGGACTGGTTGTATGCATGTTATGCCTCTGTTGATTTCCATACTTGTGTGGTCAATTTCAAGTTTCCTAATGAACCCATCTTAGAGTGGCAAGGTAGTCCCCCTTCCTTGAAAGGTCACTTCATATCTTACCTTAAGGCTAGAAAGATGATTTCTAAGGGTTATGTCTATCATATTGTTTGGGTCATGGACACAGAATCCGGAACCCCATCCCTTCAGTATGTTCTTGTTGTTAGTGAATTTCCAGAAGTGTTTCCCAAGGACTTGCCCAGAGTCCCTCCCGAGTGGGAGATCGACTTTGGAATAGACCTCATTCCAGATACGCATCCTATCTCTATTCCTCCCTATAGAATGGCTCCAGTGGAACTTAAACAATTGAAGGATCAGTTGAAGGATCTTCTTGATAAGGGTTTCATCAGGCCTAGCATTTCTCCATGGGTTGCCCCAGTTTTGTTTGTTCGAAAGAAAGATGGGTCCCTTAGGATGTGTATTGATTATCGCTAGTTGAACAAGGTCACAATCAAGAATAAGTATCCCATTCCTAGGATTGATGACTTATTCGATCAGCTTCAGGGTGCTAGTTTCTTCTCCAAGATTGATCTTAGATTCGGTTATCGTCAGCTTCAGGTTCGGGAGTGTGATATCCCGAAGATAACCTTCGAGACTCGGTATTGTCATTATGAGTTTATTGTTATGTCTTTTGGTCTAACCAATGCTCCTGCAGCTTTGATGGATTTGATGAATCGTGTATTCAAGCCGTATTTGGATATGTTTGTTATTATGTTCATTGATGATATCCTTATCTATTCTCGAAGTGAGGAGGAGCATGCGGATCATTTGAGGATAGTGTTGCAAACCCTCAAGGATAGACAGTTGTTTGCTAAGTTTAGCAAGTGTGAGTTTTGGATGCAGTTCATTGATTTTCTGGGTCACATTGTGTCTAGTGATGGTATTCGGGTCGATTCTCAGAAGATTGAGGAAGTAAAGAACAGGCCTCGACCCACTTCCCCAACCAATATTAGAAGCTTTCTGGGTTTGGCTGGTTACTACAGGAGGTTTGTGGAAGGGTTCTCTTCCATTACTTTACCTTTGACTCAATTTACTCAGAAAAAGGTAAAGTTTCAGTGGTCCGATACTTGTGAGAAAAGCTTTCAGGAATTGAAGATTAGATTGACCACCGCTCCAGTGTTAACCCTACCCGAGGGCCTAGATGATTTTATGGTATATTGTGATGCTTCCAGGGTCAGTTTGGGTTATGTTTTGATGTAGCGGGGTAAGGTGATTGCTTATGCCTCGAGACAGCTTAAGGTTCATGAGAAGAACTACCCTACTCATGATCTTGAGCTAGCAGTTGTGGTCTTTGCTTTGAAGATTTGGAGACACTACTTTTATGGCGTTCATGTGGATGTGTTCACCGATCAAAAGAGTCTCCAATATGTGTTTACTCAAAAGGAGTTGAATTTGTGTCAAAAGAGATGGCTTGAGCTCCTTAAGTAATATGATATGAGTGTGCTTTACCACACGGGTAAAGCTAATGTTGTGGCGGATGCTTTGAGTAGATTGTTTATGGGTAGTGTGGCCTGGATTAAAGATGGGAAGAAAGAATTGGTGAAAGATGTTCATCGACATGCCCGATTGGGAGTGAGAATTATGGACTCGACCGAAGGTGGAGTTATTGTCCAAAATGGTGCCAAATCATCTTTGGTAGCAGAGGTGAAGGCAAAGCAATACATGGATCCTATTCTACTTCAGCTTAAGGGTACGGTTCATCAGCAGCGGGTTGAGGTTTTCTCCCAAGGGGGAGATGGTGTGCTTCGCTATCAGGGTCATCTATGTGTACCAGATGTTGATGGGTTGAGACAGCAGATTCTGACTGAGGCTCACAGTTCCAGATATTCCATTCATCCGGGTGCCACCAAGATGTACCATGATCTACGGGAAGTCTTTTGGTGGAATGGTATAAAGAGGGACATAGCTGAGTTTGTGGCTAAGTGTCCCAACTGTCAGTAGGTGAAGGTAGAGCACCAATGACCGGGTAGCATGATTCAGGATATTGACCTTCCCACTTGGAGATAGGAAGAGATCAATATGGACTTTATTACTGGGTTGCCTCATACTCGAAGGCAACATGATTCCATTTGGGTGATTGTCGACCGGATGACCAAGTTATCCCACTTCTTGGCTGTTAAGATTACTGATTCAGCAAACGATTATGCCAAGCTCTACATTCGTGAGATAGTTTGATTGCATGGTGTCCCTTTGTCCATCATTTCAGATAGAGGTCCTCAGTTTACATCTCAGTTCTCGAGGTCGTTTCAGAGAGGTCTTGGTACCCAGGTGAAGCTTAGCACAGCTTCTCACCCTCAGACGGATGGTCAGGCAGAGTGCACTATTCAGACTTTGGAGGATATATTGAGGGTGTGTGTTATTGATTTCAAAGGTAATTGGGATGATCACTTACCTCTTATCAAGTTTGCCTAAAATAACAGCTTCCACTCTAGTATCTAGATGGCCCCTTATGAGGCACTGTATGGTCAGAGGTGTAGGTCTCCTATTGGTTGGTTCGAGGTTAGTGAGGCAGCCCTGATTGGTCCAGATTCTGTGCATAAGACCATGGAGAAGGTTCAGCTTATTCGGGAAAGGTTGAAGACCGCTCAGAGTTGACAGAAATCGTATGCGGATGTGAGAAAAAGGGAGTTGGAATTTGAAGTTGATGATTGGGTTTTTCTGAAGGTGTCACCCATGAAGAGTGTGATGAGATTTGGTAAGAAAGGGAAGCTCAGTCCCCATTTTGTATGTCCTTACCAGATTTTGAGGAGGGTTGGTAGTGTTGCTTATGAGTTGGACTTGCCTTCAGATTTGGAAGCTATTCACCTGGTGTTCCATGTTTCCTTGTTGAAGAAATGTGTTGGTGATCCAGCCTTGATTGTTTCTTTAGAGAATGTAGGGGTGAAGGATAGTCTCACTTATGAAGAGGTTCCCATGGAGATCCTTGACCGTCAGGTTCAAAGGTTGAGGAACAAAGAAGTCGCTTTGGTGAAAGTCCTTTGGAGGAACCATCTCGTAGAAGGTGCTACTTGGGAAGCGGAAGAGGCCATGAAGGCCAAATATCCTCATCTTTTTCATTCTGATCCTGCTCCAGCTTGAGGTAATAGTTTCCTCCTTGTTATGTTTCCCCAATTCTATTCCGTCAGTTTCTCTCATGATCCTAGCATGTATGCAGGTTTTCGAAGTTAGTTTTATCATGTTTTCAAGTTAAAGAGTTCAGTTTTCATGTTTACTCCTTGAATTCCATGTTTTGATGTCTGTTGGGCTGTTTTCTCTTTAGTTTTCCCTTGTTTAGTCTTCATTCGAGAACGAATGATCCCAAGGGGGATATATTGTAACACCTCAGAAGTCGAACCAGCTATCTAAATTAAAATCTCAGAAAAATCTCAAATTTCCAGAGGCGATGAGTCAGTCGACGATTGGTGGTTTGAAACCACGGTACATCCTGTGCTCTATTGTCCAAGTTCCAGAAGACCTCTAAAACTGTCCCAGAAATGATGAGTCGAAGGACGGTCTGTCCTTCTGGACGACGGATCGTCATCCCTACCCGTAGTGCTTGAAGTTCTGAAAGTCCAAATCCCTCAAGGCAAACCACGAGTCAACAGGATGGTCCGTCGTTAGGAAGTATGGACCGTGGTGTAACTCATGGAATGCAATTCCAGTAGCTCCAATAAGTGTCAGTAGGAAACCACGGATCACGTTGATGGTCCGTCCTTTTGGATGACGGACCATAGACCAACTCGTGGTCCCTGAAGGTCAATTTTTCTAGATTTTTCTTAATTAAGTCCCAAGGGTATTTTATTCATTACCCACTCTTTTAACTCCTAAATGATATCGTTTTGACTATTTCAAGTAGCGTTTTCACCCTCATTAGCCTAAGTTCCTTCTCAAATCTTCATTCAACTCCCAAAAAGGAAAGGTTCTTCTCCAAGCTCCAAGTTCAAGCCTCCTAAGTCTTTTCAATTCAAGTGGGTTATCTTCAATCAAGGTATGTGGGTAATCAACAATGGGTTCCTTTCACCCTTGTGCCCAAAACCCCTAATTCAAATTTTGATTTCATGATCTTCAAATTAGGGTTCTTATCCAATTCATATGGGTTTTGCTAAATATGATCTTCTCATGATTCGACTATAAAATTACTATTAAATTGCATGATTTCACATGGGTTTTTACATGTTGACTCTTATTTCATGAATTGAAGTTTAACCATGGAAATTTCTACATGCATGAAGTTGATTTAAGCAAGTTGGGTTTCGATAGCATGTTCCTTATGGATTTCCAAGCATGTGCATGCCTAGTTCCTATGACTCTATGAAATTATATGTTTTATAAAAATTGAACTAGAGCCATGCAATTTCTTACGAGTCATGAAGTATGGAAGTCTTTCCATGCTATGAAGTATTATGCAAGACAAGACACTCGATATTCCATTAATGCTCATAAGCCATATTTTAAACTAAAACTCATAAGTAGTATGAAGATCCAGGGTATGAACAAGTATGAATAAGTATGAACAAGTATGATCAAGTATGAACAAGTTATGAACAAGCTTGGCATGAGATTTTGCAAATATGAATTTATGAGTTATATGTATGCATGTTTTGGGAGTAGTACTTAGCATCGAGCGATGAGGGTTCGATTACCCAAGTCCAAAACTACGTTGCTAGCATAGGTTATGAATTCCCCGATGGGCTTATGAAAGTGATACCACTCTATGAAATTAATGGTGTCCTTGCCTTAGCGGGGCATAGGACAGCTTTGCCAATTAGAGTTATATAGTTGGGTATGGTGGCCCGTACTTTGGCAAGGTTTGGGCCAGCTTTTCTAACTAGGGTTATATAGTTAGATTCCATGTAGCTCGCATGGTCTATTGTCGGTCAAAGGAAACTCCCATATGATTATTTTCAAGCTATCAAGTTACATGATTCTATATCTGAACTTAAGCTTGATTGCAAGTTTTATTGCCTTATACCTTGATATTATTTCACGTCCTTTCCTTATGTTATAAGTTCATTTCAAGCATATCTTTGATTATTTTTATCATGTTCATGCATCGCTCGCATACTTGGTACATCCTATAGTACTGACGCATCTCTTGCGCTCCTTTGATGATGCAGATTCAGGTACTCCTTTTCAGACACGTGGCTAGAGTTCCCAGGCCACCTTTTTTTCAGCCGTTGGTGAGTCCTCTTAGGTCGAGGACTAGCATGTTTAGTTTCTTTTATGGATTTCTTATTTCTTTACTTCGAGTTAGCTAGGGTCTTGTCCTAGCAGCTCTTTATGTTATGAGTAGAGGCTTTCAGACTTAGACAGTATTCGGATCTCTTTCCTTATGTTGTATCCTCTTTTGCCTTGACGAACTATGCTTATGCCTACTTTTGGACTCCTCTATTATGCTTCCCCTCTTGTTTTATTGTTATGCTTGAGTATGCTATGACCAAGGGGTTAGCTTGGGGCACTTGTGGTCTCAAGTCCCGTGTTACGCCCAGGGGGTAACCCGGGGCGTGATAATGCTTTCTCTAAATTTCATTATATGATGATACAAATGAATTTGGGTCGACCGATGATGCCTACCAGTATGTGTGTTTGTACTGATTTTACTCTTGCTATGCCTTTTTGGGTATAGTCTGGTTGCAGGGTTGGTGATGTTTCATAGGTATAGGATGACGGTGATCTTCAGCAGCTTCTACTCTTGTTTCAATGGTGTGAACTGTGTCCTTTTACATTTTTATTTTACTCCTGTAGCAGCTCTTGTACTGGCTTAGACTAGATCCTAGGGTGGGTATTGTATTTTTAAGAAAAAAGTTCTTCCACATTAATTATAATTGGTTTCATGTATAAAAATGATGTTATTTATTGTTATACTTTATTTTCTGCAAGTACATGTTGAATCCGGTGGTAAGGGTTTATCTATTTAGGTGCATAGAGTAGGAATCCATACGTCCCAGTAGGTTGGGTCGTGACAGTGAGGGGGATCAATAAGGTGTATAAGCATTATAAGTTCATTCAATTTTGTAGAAGTGATCAGATAATACTTATAACAGTTGTAATAGTTAAGGAGAGAAATGCTCTGTAATGACATATTTCATCATTATAGTAGAGTAAAGGCGTAAGTACTCGGCTAGAAATATCACCAAGATGAGAGTTGGTAAATCTCAGTCTAGGGTGAGCTTTGACAAAAATATAATATTTTAAGCCTTAAAGATAGTTGAGGTCTTGTGATTTGTTATTTGGTTGTGTGGAGTTTATTTATGGATAGTTGATTGTCACAGGATCCCGTAGGAAGTTTTGGAATAAAAATTGGGTTCATAGAACTTTGGTTATGGGCGTTACCACATCGGGATTAATTTGTAATGTATAAATAAAGTGTGTTGTGAAATGAGGGATTTAGGGCGAGAAATCGACGTTCTAGAATTTGACGTTCATTGCAATAAGGATTGGGCTGTCAGGACGAGGTAACGGGCAGTATACCTGTGCATTTTCTATTTTTCTAGGTTATTTTCCCATAACTCCTACTTTGTTCTAGAGATCTAAGAAGCGCTTCTCTCAAAAAAAAAAATTAAAGCATTCTTCTTTGTTTGAGGTAAGTACTCCATACAATCTCTTCATATGTTTATCAGTAATCTTAGTAAGACCTTTAAGGCGGGGATTAATGGTGAAATTCTTGAATTTGACCCCTAGAAGCATGAAGTTGGGTAGAAACCCCATGGGTAGGTGTAATTTAACTTAGAATTGAGTTGTATTTTAATGATTCTTAACATAAAATTATTAGTTCTTAACATAATTAAGGCTAGTAGAGAACCTTGAGTTCCATAAAGGTGAAACCTTTAGGCATAAAAATGGCTAAAAGGGGATGAACTTGATTAGAAACTCTTTGGGTATTGATTTTATGAATGCTATGAGAATTGATTAATTAATCCTTGAGGAACGCTAGAAATCTCGTTTAAGAATAGAATTGATGGGTTAAATTCTTAAGGTCTTAAATAAAGAGTAAATAATTAATTACTCGTATATAATTGTAGTTTATAGACCTTGGACATTACGAAGAGTTCAGGAAGGGCAAGGTAATTGCATAGTAACTTGCGGGTGGTAATTCTTCACTTGAGGTAGGTTATGGTTTTAATTGGAGTTGAGACTCATTTTTTTACATGATATATGGTTGAATTACGTAACTTGTAATTGGTCTTCGAACATGTTTGAATTGTATATATGTTCCTGTTATGCTTGGTTGAATAAGCTAGATGCACAAGAAGTGATGAGTGAGTCAAAATGGCAAAGTGTAAATGTGACTTGGGCATTGTGTATATCATGAGGGATAGGTCTGAGAGCCTAGATTCATTGATATTGATGTTGATATGATTACTAAGAATAGGATACCATATTAGTATGGTACATGGATGCTAAGGGTCCCCTGCAGGTCATGGCTAGTTGGACAAAAATAAGTCTCTTTAGCATGTGTATACATATTTAGCATTGCATTGTGGCATGGTTATTCACGGTGAGTTGATATTGTAAATTGAAATGAGACTAGAGATACTAGATATATTGATGAGAGATAGGTGGACAGAGGTTCCATGTGCTATGACTTGAAAGTGAGCTCTTATGCATTCTTGTTGTGATATTCAGTGAGCTTAGTAACTTGAGATTCCTGTTGTTGATTGACTTGAGATGATTACTTGTTAACTAAACTATTTTCTAAGTGTTGAGGTGTCTCTTACTTGTTATGTGATTTTACTATATACTTGTCCTAACCCGAGTCAGCCTATGATACCAACCAATACATAGTATTTTGTACTGATACTACTTTGTACTCTCTTTTGTTGAGTGCAGACCATGTTCTAGAGACTGAGATGTGACATCGGCTAGAATAGAAGATTGACTACAGATCCAAGGGTGAGCACTACCTCTCAGGCTATTGTTGATCCTCTGCGAGTTATTTCTGGATAATGGGACTCTTACTATTTTACTATTATTAGTCATTTTGAATATCTTAGAAGCTATTTTAAATTAAAGTTCTTGTACGATGACTTTCAATTCGTGGGGGATGTTAAACTGTTTCTGTATATTTTATTTATTTATATTAGTGTTAATTTCCTTTATGACTTAAGTTGATTATTGATTTATTCTATCTCTTTTAAAATTGGCTAAGTTTAAGGTTTGGGTTTGAGTTAGTTGATTCTCCTACCGACGGGTTAGTGTGGTGTCACTCATGACCAAGTTGGGTCATGACATACTCTGAAACTCATTAAAAAATTTGGTAGGGAACTGGCAATGGGTTGCTAACGATCGGGAAGCACTAGGGGCAGAAGTTGGATATTATGGAATCAGAAGTATATTAATTTTAGAATGGATATACAACACAAGCAATTCATTCATGATAAGGTCACTTTCTTGCAGAACAATATGACATTCAAATTGAGCATTTTATGGTTTGCACACTATTCCAAATGGAAAACACCATTAGAGTGACTTGAGGGCAGTGTTGTTGGGTTCAACAAATCCTATCTTGATTATGGGAGACTTCAATACTATTTGTAAGCCACTGACAGATTGTGTGGTCCACTTGTTCAGGAGCTAAAAACAAAGGATTTTCAGAAATTTATAATGACTAGAGGGCTGATTGAAAATGAAATCAGTTGAAATACAATACACATGGTCCAACAATCAGATTATCAACAAGATAGATTGGTTATTTGTTAATGCCCAGTGAATCCAATAGTGGCCTCATATGGAAGGGGTTGTCATGGATCCTCTTTTCTCTAATCATTATTAATTCAGTGTCAAGGTAGAAGCACCTACATAAGGAAGGACAAATCTTTTAAGTTCTATAACTACTTAGCAAGTCACTTTAGGTTCTTGTAGGTAGTTGATACTTACTGAAATAAACCTTACTCAAGAACCCACATGTTGGCAATATGAAACAGGCTGAAACAAATTAAGAATGGTATGAAGTACCTAGCACAACAGAAATTCAACAGAGTGTAGGATAGAGTAAAAAATGCTAGAATAACTCTTACAAACATACATCAATAAATAAGGGATCCTCATTGGTTTGTTGAGCTGGTTAAAGCAGAGATAGAGGCTAAGAAATAATTGGAAAAGTTTTACACTTATTTAAAAATGTATTGCATAATAAAAAATATAGAGTTCAGTGGATAAAACTAGGGAATACTAACACAACATATTTTGAAGCTTGTCTGAAAAATAGGCAGGCACAAAATCATATTAGAAATTTGGGTACTAAAGATGGAGATATATTGACTACTGAGTAGGATATTGAACGGGAGGTGATTGGGTTCTATAAGGGCCTGTTGGGTACTTCAGCTCAGCAATTGCCTATAGTTCATCCAGATGTTTTGAGTAATAACCAATTCAGAATAAAAGCTAACAAAGAGATCTGGTGAGAACAGTCACAAGTGAGAAAATTTAAAATGCTTTGATGAGTATCAGTAATAATAAATCTCCTTTTAACGATAGATTAAATGCCTTCTTCTTTAAGAAAATTTGGCTTATTATTAAGCAAAATATAACATATGTTGTTATTGATTGTTTTAACTATGGAATGATGTGTGGGGCAATCAACTATGCTTTCATCACATTAATTTCTAAGGTGAAAAGTTCATCCTCTATTAAATAATATAGATCAATATCTTATTGCATTATTCTCTACAAGATCATTTCTAAAATCTTAACAAATAGACTACAACCTTTGATGATTGAATTGTGAATAGTTGTCAAACTGTCTGTGTGCCAGGTAGATTAATCAAAGATAATATTATTGTCATACTCCATAAAAATTTTAATCCTAGAAATTCTAAGTGTGAACTGTCAAAGTGACAGAACAGGAATCACGGATGACTTTTATGGACTGTAGAATAGTCCATGAGACGTGATTGGTGTCCATGAAATGAGACCTATAGATTAGTCCTCATGTTCCGGATTCATGAGTGGGATCCACAGATCGTGGATCAAATTACGTGCCGTGGTTGTCCTTCGTGGAATCAGACCTGGGGATCATCACTTTCTCCGGGAACCACGGAGGGTTCTACGGGCCGTCGAAGGTTTCACGGGACGTGAACCTCACCCATGGAAATCAAATCCATGACCTGCTTTTTGACTAGGGAACCACAAACCCCAATCACGATCCATGGTTAAGTCTACGGGTCGTGGTTGGTTTTCGTGGAAGTCTGGGTCGAGTTTTTTCAGCAATTTTTAATATAATTCCTCGGGGTTATTTTTGACTTTTCTCCTTATTTTTAACTCCAACAACAAGTCATTTAGGCTTAATTTAAAAGTGTTTAATCAAACTTAGCCTAGTTTTCCTCATTCCTTTGCTTAAGTCTCAGAAAAAAAGAACAGAAGTAATTTTTCTCTCCATCCAGACCTAGGGCTTTCTCCTCCAAGCTTTAAACTTCTGATTTTCTTCAGGAATCTTCTTCCACCAGGTATGTGGGTATTCAGTAAGTATGTTGTTCACTCTTATGCCCAAAACCTCAACTATAATTTCAAGATTTCTATAATTTTTAGGAACTAAGGTTTTTACCCTCTTATGTAGATTTTCATGAAATTTGATTCTCATGCTTAGAATGTGGTTTTTATCTTATTTAAATAATTTATATCATGTTTTCAATAATTTACATGAGTTTTTACAAGAATTGAGAAATCAAGAACTTAGTCCTAAGTTGTAGTATTTTCTCATGAATTAGTTTACTTCAGAATCTAACTCGCGATACTAGCATTAAGGCTTTAAACAAAAATCTAGTCAACTTTCAGTTATAGATTTTCAGAAAATAATGATTTCATATTAGCTAGTTCTGAAACAGTAAATTTAGGACCTCAGTTTTAAATGAGCTAGTATATCAGTTTTTGGGAGTAGTACTTAACATCGAGTTTGACTAGAGTTCAGCGTACCCAAAGTCCCAGAACTACGTGCCACTATATGATTATTTATCCCCTCAGTGGGTCTCAGTTTAGTGATCGCGGCAGTCATACTTCTATACCCTGGCAAGGTATATTGGGTCCTCTCGATGGTGCGTATACATCGGACTCTACGTTTAGCTCACGTGGTTTATATCGATTAACAGGCTCTCCCACAGAATTAGATTCAGCAGTTAGGTACTAGGCCCTCAGTTTCAGTTTTACTATTTTACTATATATGTCTTTTTCAGAATATCCTTGCACTTCAGATTCTTATGCATGACTATATTTTGAGCCTATGTACTATAGTTCAGTTTATAGTTTTAAACAACATATTAGTAATTTAGCATGTTCAGTTACTTGCATATCTCGTATGCTCAGTACATTTGAAGTACTAACGCATACTTTATATGATACATCCTATCATGATGCATGTTTAGATTCTCAGGTTCAGCCTCGCGATCGGTTCGATTCAGCGGCAACCCAGTGACAACTAGTGGTGAGTTCTCGTCATTCGAGGATGTACTTTATGATGCTTTTTCACTAGTTCATTCTAGTTTAAGTATTTGGAGTTAGCTGGGGGCTTATCCCAGCAACTCATCAGCAGTAGAGGCTTTCATACATAGAGTCAGATTTAAGCTTATTCAGTCACTTTATATAATATATTTAGAGATTTTCAGTCTATATTTCTAAATCTTCATTTTTAATTCAGTTTAGCTTCCGCTCAGTTATTATATTAATCAGAATGCTTAGCATATGACAGATTAAGGGTTATCTTGGGATCACTTGTGGTTCCAAGTACCATATTGCATCTAGGGCGTAGGCTCGAAGCGTAAAAATTATCTTGTAATTAAATTATGAAAGGATATAGAAGAAAAACCATTCCCCCCAAGAGTATGTTATAAGTGAATATGCAGAAGGCCTATGATTCAGTTGAGTGGTCATTCATTAAGCAAATTCTAAGGATGCTAGAATTTCTTGCTTTTTCACTAATTGGATTTTTATGTGTCTAACTACTATGCCCTATTATGTGATGCTGAATGGTATTAAAATTGTTCCATTTATAGCTAAAAAAGGGTTAAGGCATAGAGACCCCATATCCCTCTTTCTTTTTTATTAGCTACGTAATATTTGAGTAGGTTGTTAAAGCCTCTGAAGGACACTCCTGGATTTAATTGTCATCCTAGATGTTCTAATATTAGTTTGATCCAACAATTGAATTTTTATATGACTTATTTCTTTTTTGTAAAGGAGATGTACAATTAGCTACTATCCTGAATGACAAGTTCTAGATATTCTCAACTGCTTTAGGGCTAAAAGCAAATGAACATATAAGTTTTGTATATTTTGAGAGTGTATCGAGAGTTAACCAATAATTCATCTTGGATGTGCTTGATTATTCCAATTTCCAAGGGTGAGCTTTCTTTTAGGTGCTTGGGAGTGCCACTAAGTACTAAAAGACATTATTCTCTACAATGTGTACCTTTTATTGAGAAAATACTTGGTAGAGTAACCTCATGGACTTCGAAATTCCTTCCACATGCAGGAAGAACTACTCTCTCGAAAAGTGTTTTATTTTTCATTCAAATCATCTGGGCACAGGTGTTCATTCTACCTAAGAAGATCATCTAGTTTATTGAAACAACATATAGATGGTATTTATGGACTGGTTTAACTGAAGCTTCCAGAAAGACTTTGATAGCTTGAAAAAAATAGTAAGAAGACTTACATAGAGTTATGGAACAAGGCAGCTATCTGCGAACTACTATGAAATTTGTGTATAGCGAAGAAAAAACTGTGGATGAAATGGGTTCATGTAAGCTATATAAAAGATAATTCTATATGAAATAACAATCCTGAGACTGTTTCTTGGGTGATCATTAAGATTTCAAAGCAAGGGCTATTTAGAGGCTACAGGATATAATTATTAGAATTATAAAGCATTACTTCTTTCTGAGTCAAGAGTGTCTATAAGAGACCTCAAAAGTCACTATCAAATGTATTCAAAACGTTTCTTTTTCACAAGTTTATCCCGTGTGAAGCAGCTAGGGTAACTTGGAACCAACTATTACAGTGGCAGGGCCTTTGTAGGATCAACTTGGTATATATGATTCGATGAAATACAATGGGCGGTGACATATTGCTCAGGTGCAAAAATGCCTAGGCTGATCTTAAATATAGTCATATACCATTTGAGGACTGAAAGGAATGTAAGAATCTTTTAGAACAAGGACAAACCTGTTCAACTTTTGGTTAGACTGATAGTTCAAGAGATACATGCAAGAGTCAGCTTATATTCAAGACTTCAAAATTATACACAGAAGCTGAATTTTTTAACATGAGCAAATGTCAATTAGTTCTCTGATTAGGTGAAGCATAATTGTGGTCCTATCCAGTTGATTTTTATATAGATTTTTCTTCTTTTATTTTCTTCATTGAATTGTACAGTACTTTGGTAATAAATAAAATATTTATTTACAAAAGAAAAGTAGTCTTGAATGGTTAACTTACTTGGATCAATGTAAGTGAAGACTTTGACCTCAATATAGTAGAAGAATTTTTCTAAAATATTATTATTATTATAAATAAATTGTATGTGTGGAGGTAGCATAACCAAGCATATATATGTTTATCAGGTGTTTTATGAGCTTACTTGAAGACTACTTGTTGTACATTGCTTATATAATTTGTATCATTATCTACGAATATCATGCATACTTTGTTGATGACTTAGGTCTATTTACACTAGAAATGCATCATTATCTTTGTACCTGTTGATTCTCATGTATCAAGTTGTATATTTCATGCACTGTGATGTTTCTATACTGGTCCTTGTTTGTGATATGCTTGACTGCATAGCTAAGCTATGGATATACATTGGGGAGTATTGAGAATCTGGATGAATGTCAGAGATGAGGACTATTAAGATTTCGATTGATACACAAATATAGAAATTGATAGTCATGTTATGATGATTGATTTTGGGACACTATTGAACCCATGAGATTATTAATATGATCGATAACATACATTAATTTTATTTAGTTATCAGTTGGTTGAGCGTGGTATTGTGGTTTTGCATCTGGTAGAATACGGTGGTTGATAAAGTTCATATCTTTATTGCATTTCAGGACTTTTAACTCTTTTGTGATTATCAATTTAAATTATTTTTGCATCTCTCTTATGCTTTATATGTTGAAGTGAGATTGTTGTATTGTTACACTATGTTGTAACTTGTATATATTATCATATTGTTTTCCTATATACAGTGTATTAGTTGATAAAAAAAATGATATTTTTTTATTTAACGCTTATCGCTACTCTTTTGTGGGCAATTAATGATATTCACTGAGTACTTTCTGTTTTTACCCCTTTTCTTTCCTTCACTACGTGTGCAGGTTTTGAGTTAGAGACCAACTATGTCTTGTCTTGTAATTACTATTGAGTAATTATATTTCATCGTTTCATACTTTCCTTTCAATTAGACATTGTATTATTCGAATAAAATTGTTTTTTAAAATTTTTCAATTTTGAATGATTTTGATAAAGTTCACGCCTAAATCAAATCAGTTCATTGTCCAGTGAATAGATATTTCAGAGAAATGATCAAAATGATCCTTAATGTATGAACTTTAGTTTCATTTGATTCATTATGTATAAATCTTATGAACTGTTCTAATGTATCCTATAAGATGATAAATTTAGTCATGAGCCCTATGAATAAGAAAACTCACTACTTTGCCCATCAAAATGAACAGAACCTTCACATGTGATGCAGGTTATTTTTAACAGTAATACAATTTGCTCATAAATTATGCATATGTTATTTTTGTTTTATTGTAGGTTCAGCATCTTTAAAGTTATAGATTATATTTAAATATATAATATTTTGGTTTCACTTTTACCTTTAGCTCTCAGACAAATATAGTGTTGGTTTTATTTTTACCTTTTTAAAAATATTAATTGTTATAAATGTTATCGAAGAATGAAAACCTATAATATTCTCTAGCTATGCTTTGTATCGAACAGCCAAGCTCCCGCTCTATAGTTTTCATGGTAATTCTTACTTTAAGCTACTCACTCCTAGGAGTGTCAATGGTACGATTCGAACGGTTATTTTATAAAATTTATATCATATCAATTTTTCGATTATTTTATTTTATATAACCAAAATTAGACTTTTCAAAACCGTCTCATCACCTTGATTTTTCTTCGGTATTGGTACGGTTCAGTTAATTTTCAATATTTTTTCTTAAAAAAATATAAAAGTTAGAACACTCTATCATGTATAAGTTATAGTTGTGTATTAGTTTGGCAAAAACTGTTTAGGCATTTTAATTGTTTAAAAGGTGATAAGAAAACAAGAATAAAAAATCATCCCATTATTTTACAGTAGTGTAAAATAATATTAAGCATAAATAAAAAAATATATAATATAGATTACACGAGCGGAGAGAAATCAATGAAGATGAAACTCAAGAATTAAGTCATACTTAAATTGATTATCGAATAAGAGAAATTTAAATCATAAGAGAGAGAAAATATCTAATAACATATAGCATGTTACCCAAGATAATTGGAATACCTTGTAGCTTAGTAGTTACTACTCGAGAGTCAAAATCCTAGAACTAATTTAGTTTTGATCAGAGTAGAGTAAGTTTCAATATTAGGACTTTGAGTGTTAATTATGTTGCCGCTTTCCATCATCCCGGGTCCTAAGCAAAAATTTTAATATTATATTATTTCTAAATTTAATATATATAATATATTTATACATGTATTATTCGATACGATTCGATATTTTTTTGATTAATTTTTATAAAATAAAAAAACTTACACAATTATTCGGTACAGTTATAAACTTATATAAAAAAAACATCAATTTTATTAAAGAAACCTAAAAATTGATTCGATACGGGTTGGTTCGGTCGGGTACATCGGTTTTTTAAAAACCATTGACACCCCTACTCCCTCCGTTTCAATTTGTTTGGTCTACTTTTCTTTTTAGTCCGTTTCAAAAAGAATGTCTCTTTCATTTTTTAGAATCTCTTTAATTCTAACTTTCCACATGGCATATTCAAAACCACAATATTAAAGGATATTTTAATACATTTGACATATCTTTAATTTAAGACCACAAGTTTCAAAAGTCTTCTTTACTTTCTTAAACTTCGTATCAAGTCAAAATAGGTCAAACAAATTGAAACAGAGGAAGTATATGTTACTATCATATGCATTTGGTTAATTCACCTGGTGCATCTAAAGCAAAAACAAAAATCTGCACTTTCAAAATAGTTTATTATGGCTAAAAAATTATTATTGCTATAATAATTTTTGTTATGTGACAAAAATTTATGATTATCTATAAAGTCTTATTGTAGCAATAAAGTTATAGCTATTTAGGCAATTATTATCGCGATTATTAGTAACTGTAGCAAAAATGAGAAATTAGCTTTGTCAATTTGAATTTTGTGGCTAAAAACTTTTACGAATTTGTCGATAGCTATGAAATTTGAATTTTTATAGCTATTATTAGGTAATGATTACGATTTTTTTAATTCATAACTTAAATTTCACAATTATAGATACATTGGTGTTGTAGTGAAAGATGTTTAGTGGCATCATATCATTTCTAGATGTGGAAAATAATTCATAGAATGCTATAACTTGTAACAACAAGCCAACTAGGGAATCAGTGGGATGCCGATTTCCATTACTTATAGGGCTTGGGACCAAAGTCTTCACCTTTTAGTATGCATTAGGGACTATTTCCATTAGGTTTTATATATTAAGGGCCAAATGGAACAAAACCCCATACATTTAAGAACTATTTTGATCATTTTATCATATATTTCACCCTAAGCTAAGGTTAATATTGTTAGAATTTGTCACTAATGATACTAATATGACATCCACCTTTTAAAAAAATCTTCCTCCCTAGTGCCAAAGACTACTAATATTTGTGACATCACGTACAGTGGCTGTATGTAAAGCATTTTTCATGAGAATTCCTACTATATATCACATGATTTAGAGGAAGAATCTCCCTCGTACCTCATGTATACATCTAATTAATTTTAAAACTATTCCAAAGTAGGATTCTTTTTTTAGGCAAATCCGAATTAATCAAGTCCAAAATGATTATGGAACACATGATGGAAAATAAAAAAAAAAGCAGTTAAAGTCTTCAAATTTAATTATTGTATTATACCAAGTCAGTGGATTAGACACCACCTAATTAAGGAGAATTTCTTTCACAATGATGAATAATTAGACTTGTCCAAGCCATGATAGATAATGCAAACTAACAGTAGTTTGATGGTAAATTAACTGATTATTTCATTCCCCTTGGGTGAGGGTGGAATTAATTGCCTTGTTCATTTCTCAAGAATATTGGATCCAAGGTGGGCTCCATTTTGGAGTACCCTTGTGACCTATAAACTAATCCACTTAATTTAGTTGACCTTCGAATAAACTTTGCTATATATATACTTACTTATCAAATATTTTCATGTGAAACTGACCGTTTGAATAACTAAAACAGTGGGATTCCGTTTAATAAAATATTACAGACGAGCTTTATATCGTACCCATACACAACTTGTATGAGCTTTAAATGATTAGTGCATGGAACTTTAAATTCATACTAAAGTTAGGAGTAGTCCTTATCTGACTCTGTAATTGGAACAAAAGTCTAGCTACTGATGATTCATTCACACAGGATTTAAATGAATTTTTGAGGATAACTATAATGTTTGTGAAATGGAAATACACCAAACTTGTAATGTCCCTAATGCCCCCATACCAACATGCAGTACTCATTTGGTGCATGTGGGCCTCAAAATCATGACTTGTTCACTTCCTTTCTATTTGTTGCATAAATACACGATATCCATCAAATTGAGTAGTCTTCATTTTTTGTCCCTCATAAAAAAGTCTTTAAAAACTAACCTTCTTTTTTTATGTATAGAACAAATATATTCTAGCCCTCTACACTACAACTCTTCATGTTCATTTGTCTCTCAACTCTTTTTTTTCTTCGTTCTCCTTTTTTTTTCTTTTTTTTTCTTTTTTTTTGTTTTTTCTCAAACTTTATTTTTATTTTCTTTTTTTCTTTTCTCTTTTTTTCTCATTTCCTTTTTTCCTTTACCGTTATTATTTTTTTATTATTATTTTTTTCTCAAACTTTATTTTTTTTATTTTTTTCTCTTTTTTTTTCAACCTTTATTTTTTCTTCTCTTTTTTTCATATCTTTATTAATTTTTTCCCCTTTCTCTTTTTTTCTTTTTCTTTTCTCTTTTTTCTTAACTTCTATTATTTTTTGCTAATGAACAGAAAGTTGGATAATCCGCAAAGAGGATTTTCTTTCTTTGACATCAAAGTAAACTTAAGGGTGTGCTTTGTTGTTTGAAAGTCCTTTGGAACAAGTCTTGCCTCTAAGCAAGAGTTATAGAACATCTCATAAATCAAGACATAATGAGGAAGTGTCAAGTCTTGCTTGTGAGGCATAACTTGTTGTTTGAAAATTCTTGAGCTAAGTCTTGCCTCAAAGGCAAGAGTTATAGAGTATCTCAAAAATTAAGACACAATGAAGTAGTGTTAACTCTTGCTCATGGGACGTAACTTATTTTTTTGGTCCTTGGACTATGTCTTGCCTCTAAGGAAAATGTTATAGAGCAAATCATAAATCAATACACAATGTGGTAGTGTCAACTCTTGCCCATGGGGCGTAACTTGTTGTTTGGAAGTCCTTGGGTGAAATTTTGCCTCTAAGGCAAGAGTTATAGAGCATCTCATAAATCAAGACACAATGTGGTAGTGTCAAGCCTTGCCCATGGGGCGTAACTTGTTGTTTGGAAGTCCTTGGGCTAAGTCTTGTCCTAAGACAAGCGTTATAGAGCATCTCATAAATCAAGCCATAATGTGGTAGTGTCAACTCTTGCCCATGTGGCGTAACTTGTTGTTTGAAAGTCCTTGGGCTAAGTCTGGCCTGTAAGGCAAGAGTTATAGAACATCTCATAAATCAAGACATAATGTGGTAGTGTCAACTCTTGCCCATGTGGCATAACTTGTTATTTGGAAGTCCTTGGGCTAAGTCTTGCATCTATGATAAGTGTTATAGAGCATCTCATAAATCAAGACACAATATGATAGTGTCAAGTCTTGCCCATGGGACGTACGTAACTTGTTGTTTGGAAGTCCTTCGGCCAAGTTTTGCGTCTAAGGCAAGCATTATATAGCATCTCATAAATCAAAACACAATGTTATAGTGTCAACTCTTGTCCATGGTGCGTAACTTGTTATTTGAAAGTCTTTGGGCTAAGTCTGGCCTGTAAGGCAAGAGTTATAGAACATCTCACAAATCAGACACAATGTAGTAGTGTCAATTCTTGTCCATGGGGCATAAGTTATTGTTTAGAAATCCTTGAGCTAAGTTTTGTCTCTAAGGCAAGAGTTATAGAGTATCTCATAAATTAAGACACAATGAAGTTGTGTGAACTCCTGCCCATGGGGCGTAATTTATTGTTTGGAAGTCATTGGGATATGTCTTGCCTCTAAAGCAAGAGTTATAGAACATCTCTAAAAAAATTGAGAAAAATGACCAAAAAAAGAGGGAAAAAATTAAAAATCAAAGAAAATAAATAAGATAAAAGTAAAAATAAAAGAAGTCTAGGGGAGAAACGGAAAAAAAAAAGTTGAGAAAAAACATGAAGAAAAAGAAGACAAAAAAAATTAAAGGTTGAGAAAAAAGATAAAAAATTCAAAGGAAAAAGAGAAAAAAATAGAACAAAATAGAAGTTGAGAGGAGAAAAGAAAAAAATAAAGGTTGAGAAAAAAGAAAAAACGAAGAAAAAAATAAAAAATAAAAGAAAAATAAAGGTTGAGAAAAAAGAAAAAAATAGAAGTTGAGAAGAGAAAAAGAAAAAAAATAAAAGTTGAGAAAAAAGAACAAACGAAAAAAAAAAAGGTCGAGAAAAAAAAGAGAAAAAATGAAATAAAAATCAAAGAAAAATAAAAAGAGAAAAAAAAATATAGAAATTAAAAGACAAATGAGCATGGAGAGATGTTTAAAAATATTTGAGGTATAGAGGGGCAAAAAGGTAGTTGTTCTATACATAAAAAGTAAGGAAGACTAATTTTGTAAGATTTTTCTTTGGAATATTTTCAAAAATATACTATTTAAAAAAATAATTACATTTTCATAGCCCATAAAAAATAATTACACTCGCATAACTCATTTTTACACGATATATAACTTTATACAATATTATACACTTACTCTGTGTGTGTGTATAAACATGTATAATAAATGTATAAGATGTGTTTATATCACATTTTTATATTGTTATATATATTATACATAATTATACAATATATATATACACATGCATATATATAAAGTTTAAATAATTTTCTATTATCCAAAACTCTACATAATCATTGTATCTTTACCCAAACATTTATTTAACCTCTCAAGAAGGATGGTTGCTCGCTACTTTCACAAATAGCCCTCTCTTGATGAATTTTACGAAAGGACCAAAGCTAATGATAACTTTTGAGAGACTTCAAATGGTAAATTGTTAGCTTAATTAGCACAATTCAATATCATGATTGAATAAGATCGTTATACTAATTTGTGAGTGCTAATTACTGATCTGCAAACTTTGCAGGTAGGAGTTGGCATCATTCTAAGGAATCATATATATGATGGAAAAGGTAGATGTGAGGGCTATCAAGACGCTGGTAATACTCATCTCAGCATTAATATGGATCCTAATCATTTGGATATGTGACACATCATGTGTCTGCATCTTCGTACTAACAGGTGGAGTGTCTGCATCTTCATCCTACACAATTACTAAATTCAGTGATAGAAGATTGCCAAAAAAATTGGCCATGTAATGTAAAAATAAAAAATTGGGCCAAAAGGTGTTTACCTAAAGAACTAAACATCCTTACCATATCTATTATTCCTCCCATCAGTTTATTTTAATTACTTAATATACCACATCTTATCAGAAACCCCTTCTTTATATCAGATATATAACAAAAACAGATTCTTTCTTCAACGGAGTAAATTACGCTCCTTCCAAATTCAAATCACGGTTAATCTATCTTCTCCCTTTTTCTTCTCTTCTCTTCTTCACAAACACACAGAGAACTCAACAATGGCTGCCACCACTATTTCTGATTTCATCACCCTCTCAAAACTCCTCCTAAAACCCTCAATCCCAAACCCTTTTTTTTCTTTTGGAGAATTGCATCTTCAAATAAGGGAGGAATTCGGAAGAGTAAAATCTGGATCTCTCATTATTTCCAACGTCACAAAGGGCATAATGGGTGTGACCCCAAGTTATAATTGCGGTTGAAAGATTCATTTTTTGGATCTAATTTCTCAATTCTTTGGAGCTTAAGGCAAAAGGGGTAGGGATCTACATACTCCAACTGCATGTATAGTCCAAATCGGAGAGTTTTCGGTCAGATCTGTGTTTCTTCTTATTTTTCATCTTCTTCTTTTTCTTTTAAAGCATGTATCTATGCACAAATATATGTATCAAAAGTTTTAATGGGTCAATTTGATACTAGATACATGTATTTTAGATTCACTGTATGAAATTTATATTGGATACATCAAATTAATACTGAATTTAGTGTATTTCAGATATAATGTATGAAATTGGTACTGAATACATTCCAAATACATGTATCAAAAGTATCTGTGCACATAAATTTATATTGAATACATCAAATTAATATTGGATTTATTGTATTTTGGATATAATATATGAAATTGGTATTGGATACATCAAATTAATACTAGATACATATAAACATATACATGAAATTAATAATTAGATACACATAAATAAATATATAAAATTTATACTAGATACATATAAACATATACATGAAATTAATAATTGATACATATTAAAATATATATATATATATATATATATATATATATATATATATGAAATTAATACTAGATACATATAAAATGATATATTAGATAAAAAATAATCAAATTACATAACCATGATATAGATGTTTCATCTTATATTAATAAAATTAATGAATTTATTATTTTTTAAAAAGTAATAAAATAAAATTAATTAAAAATATATACATGCCTTGATTTCTGTCTTATATTAAGGGATTTGATTAATTAAAATTTTCATAATTAATTATCCATGTATCTGAGATATATACCATCAGCGTGAAATATGCATGTATCCAAAAACATTAAAAGTAATAAAAAATGTAATTAGGTAAACTAGTGTCTTAAAGAGTAATGAGGCTCTAAAGATGTGTGCTTTATGTAAAATGCCCTAATTTTATTTCAATTTCTATATAGTGTAAATTTCCCTATTTTATATATATTTTAAGTAGTAGTTACAGACATAGACATAGATGTTATATTATCACTACTAGTGATTACAGATAAGTTTTCAAAATAGGCTAACTTTTTTTAAACAGTCATTAGTACTAGTTTAGTAGAGGTGTGCCCTTCTTGATCAGCTGTGAGAAGATAATTTAATCGAGTCTGGTGGTAATGACAAAATGGTAAGTTTTGAGGATGGTGTTAGCTTGGAACATATCTTACACAAAACATCTGTTACTTTGTTGGCCTGATGGAAGCTATGACGGACCATTGAATTCCCCAACCTCTTCATAAGCAACCTGCATGACGTAAAAGAAGAGATAAATTAGTGGGGGTTGCTCTAGGGTTTGTATTACTTATGTATAATCAATTTCTACTTCAAGAGAGACAATATTTCGATCTATCCATGGCAAGAACAAAGATTTTCATCTATCATTTGTATTCAGAAAGCATGTTTTACCTTAAGAAGAGAAATAGATTTAGAGTAGGAGTTTACACCAAAGGCTATTACTTTGGCTCGCTATAGTTCTTAACAAATCTTTTTCAGAAGTGTCAATTCTTAACAAACTAGTTGGCTATTTTTCATGCTATGCACGAGCCCAATGTTAATATTAGAAATTCTAAGATATGTATAATTCTATAATTTATGATTAAAAACCTTTATCTGTTTAGTTGATAAATTTTTAGATATGCATACATTATTTTATTTAGATCAATGAAATTCATATAAGAACATTTTAAGTTGTTAATTATTGTGATTTATAATACTTTTAATGTAATTTTCACATATGTGTATATGCTATTTTATTTAGATTAATGAAATTCATATAAGAATATTTTAAGTTGTTAATTATTGTGATTTATAATACTTTTAACGTAATTTTCAAATATATAATGAATTAAAAATGAAAGTAAGACAAATAAATTAAAATGGAGAGGAATACAAAAAAATTCAGAGCAGGTCAGCCCTAAGCATGCATGTCAACTGAGTCGTGCCTGCTTCAGCTGCTCTCACTGAGACTTCTTATTCTTAATAAATATGGAGTATACAATATCAAAAGTAGCAAGATGTTATGCGTAAATAATAAAGAAATTGAAATTATTCTCCATTCTGATAGTTGAGGTAAGCAAGAAAAAATTATTTTTTAAAAATACAAATTACCTTGTAAATACCAAAAGAGAAAAAAGAAACGGGTGAAGTGCATAAATAGCCCTCATAGAGCTCGTCTTGCTATTTTGTCATCCATAAGAAAGAAAAAGAGAAATTTACATTGTATAGACGTTGAAATGAAATTATTACACCTTTTGGTCTGTAAAGGAAGAGAGAGAGTCAGATCTGGACTTACCTTTGGCAGATATTTATGCTCGTGACCCTTTCTTTCATACTCAGACACAGATAAATGTGGGAAACCACTTGTGTAGGTCGGGGTTGAGAATTGGGGGGCCGCGCCCTACCCCGTCGGCCTAAGCCTCGCTATGAGAACTGACGCTTTCTAACTCTCTATGAGGAGTGAAAGGTTTATCTCTCATTCGATTCCGCCCCTAAAGCTAGATCCTACTCCTCCTCCTTCTCCTGACAGATAGGATCCTCCTTGGTCCTTTTTACATAACACTCTCGGCCGCCCAAGAGGACTGGCTATCTTTCTCTTTATACGCAATATCTTTCAAGGCAAAGAAAATCCCTGAAAACCAGGGCTGGAGTATTAGACTTGTTCTGCTTCGATAGAGGCACTGTAACCGTAAGTGGAATAACAATCATTCGACCGATTGCTCTATCCTTCCTTCGCTGACACAGAAGAGAGAGAGCACTCCCCAAGCCAAGGTGCCAAAGAGAAGATGCGCAAGCTAGTCTATCAGAAGGAGAAAGCGAGGGAGTGAGATTTTAGGTTTCATTAGGGTAGACTGAAGACCAAGCCAATCTCGAAACTCAAAAGAAAACTTATTGCAACTACGAACGTGAACAAATACTTTCTCATTAGACTATTTTAACCCGAAGCTCATATTGAAGCTCGTCGGTCAAGAAGTTGCATTCCGCTAATCTAACTTTGTTCGAGTGGCTTGGTCCTATGACAAGGTCAACAACCAACTAAATCTATACTTCTTCACTACTCGTACAAGAAAGGTGGAAGAAATTCAGTCTCTCTTTTTTTTGGTAATTTCTTATTTTTACACTACATGACCAATTTTTCGGCAATTTTCTATCACTGAATTCAGTGATTGTGTAGTATGAAGATGCAGACACTCCACCTGTTAGTAAGAAAATGCAGACTGTCACACATCCAAATGATTAGGATGCATATTAATGCTGAGATAAGTATTATCATAGTCTTGATAGCCCTCACATCTACCTTTCTCATCATATACATGATTCCTTGGAATGATGCCAACTCCTACCTACAAAGTTTGCAGATCAATAATTAACACTGACAAATTAGCATAATGATTTTATTCAATCATGATATTGAACTGTGCTAATTAAGCTAATAATTTACCATTTGAAGTCTCTCAAAAAGCTAATAATTACCATTTGAAGTCTCTCAAAAGTTATCATTAGCTTTGATCCTTTTGTAGTATTCACCAAGAGAGGGTTATTTGTGGAAGTAGTTAGCAATCATCCTTCTTGAGAGATTAAATAAATGTTTGGGTAAAAATACAGTGATTGTGTAAAATTTTGGATAGTAGAAAATTATTTAAACTTTATATATATGCATGTGTATACATTGTATAATTATGTATAAGATATATAACAATATAAAAATATGTATAAACACCTCTTATACATTTATTATACACGTTTATACATATATATACATCTATGTACAGTAAGTGTATAATATTGTATAAAGTTGTATAACGTTATATATCGTGTAAAAATGGGCTATGCGAGTGTAATTATTTTTATGAGCTATGAATATGTAATTATTTTTCTTAAATGGTATATTTTTTAAAATATCCCAAAAAAATATCCCTTTAACAAAAAAAAAATAGTACTTTTTTCTCTGTGTTTCTTGTTAAGTCTCGTTTCTGTTTAAATGTAAGCCAAAATGATGAATTTCATAGCTCTCATCTTTTGTATGACTAGGACTAGGAAAAACCCTTTGTTGTTAGTAGATAATTATTAGATTGTTTGGGTTTTCATCCTCAAGTACTCAGAATGATACTAATCATCTCCCTTCTTGTTTTTTCTGCATGAATTATCCCAAATGAGTCCATTGGACTCTATCTTCAGACCCTGCATTGCATGTTGAATTTCAAAACCAACAAAACATCCCTATCTTGAGTCAGCCCTTTTTCTCAACATCAGCAAAGCAGTAACAGCAAAGAGCCAAACCAGGAAATTACATGGAGTGTCCATTTAAGGGAGTGGTCTTCAATATTTAACCCCCATAATAAAAGTATTCAAGGAATACCCTCTTTCACCTTTATGTGTACTTGAAAGTACCGTTTTGCCCTTCATTGCCTATTCTTCACGCGCGTCTAAAATAGACGCTTTTCTTCTTCTTCTTCGCCTCTGTTTTAGACGTTTTTCTTCTTCTTCTCCGCCTCTGTTTTAGATGTTTTTCTTCTTCTTCTCCGCCTCTGTTTTTCTTCTTCTTCGCCTTTGTTTCAGTCGCTCCATCGTTCTCTTTTATGTGATTTCTCTGCGTTTCTCCAGGTGTCTCTGGCCTCTCTTCTCTCTGCCTACCAAATTTCTCTATAGTCTAATTTGCTCAGTTCATCTCCTCATCCTATTAATGGAACAAAGAAAAAAAATTATGAGTTTAACTGTAAGTGTTCGTATTCCATTGTTCCTGCCATTAATATTTTTATTTGTTGTGTTGTCTTATTTTTCTAGGTCTAACTCTTGCCTTTGAGGCAACTGTTATGGCTTATCTATTAAATAAAAAACAAATATTCTAGTGTCAATTGTTGCCTTATCTGGCAAGGGAATAGAACATAGATTGTGTCTAACTTTTTCACTTAAAAAGTCTTTTTGGCTACGCTTGCCTTGAAGGCAAGATTTGTAGAGTATCTTATAGGTAAAAACACAATCTAGAAGCATCAACTCTTGCCCATGGGGCCTAGCTTGTTCTCTTAAAAGTCCTTTTGGCTAATCTTGCCTTGAAGGCAAGAGTTGTAGAGTATGTTATAGGTAAAAACACAATCATGGTAGCATCAACTCTTGCCCATGGGGCACAGTTTGTTCTATTAAGTCCTTTGGCTATGCTTGCCTTGAAGGCAAGAGTTGTAGAGTATCTTATAGGTAAAAACACAATCTGAAAGTATCAACTCTTGCCCATGGGGCATAGCTTGTTCTTTTAAAAAGTTTTTTGGCTAAGCTTACCTTTAAGGCAATATTTGTAGAGAATCTTATAGGTAAAAACACCATCTGAAAAAATCAACTCTTGCCCATGGGGCCTAGCTTGTTCTCTTAAAAGTCCTTTGGCTACTCTTGCCTTGAAGGCAAGAGTTGTATAGTTTGTTATAGGTAAAAACACAATCTGGAAGCATCAACTCTTGGCCATGGGGCATAGCTTATTCTCTTAAAAATTCTTTTTGTCTAAGCTTGCCTTGAGGACAACATTTGTAGAGCATCTTATATAGAGTATCTATTAAATGAAGACACAAGTCATGTCTTCTTTTTTAAGGTTACATTTTTTCGATGTACTAAGTGGCTTGTTTTCTGCAGAAAGGACACCAACTTTTTGAGTTTGAACATTGGTTTGCTGCAAAAGGTGCTTGGGGTGGAGATCCAAACTATAAAACTGTTATTAGGTCATTCTTGACCGAATCACAGATGACACTACTGAATCGTGGAGTATTTGGTTACTTCATGAAACTTGATGACATAAATATTAGTTGGAATTTTCTGCATTGCTTACTGC
>QJPP01007472.1:0-257988 GCA_003996215.1 Jaltomata sinuosa | reverse complement strand
AATGCGCAATTCGAAAAAGGCTGACTTATGTTGAACAACAAAGCTTTTTTGACTTGATCTTCATCCCTTGCGAACTCTGGTAAATTCCAAAACTTGCCCCAGTCTAAAGATATTTTGATGATGACACCATGATTGTACGCTAAAAAATTTGGCGGAATATCAATCTTCTCTGAGGAAATTAAAATTTTATAATAAAGAGACCGAGCCTTATATAGGCTGCCTACGTATCCTGTGTCCGACAGGAAATCAGGTCAAACGTAGTTCCAATTACACGCAAAAGAAATATTAAAAAATTACCCCAATATGACCGAGTCCCTATATGGGCTGCCTACATATCCACCAAGGAAATCAGGTCATGTGTAGTTCTGCTTTACATAAAAAAAAGATTATAATAACAAAACATACAAAAGACTGATCGTTTAAGCTCGCAAAAGTACATAATTGATCCCAAAAGATGCTACCCAAAAACTAACTATCCTATTACATGCTTCCTAAAGGCCACATATATTTTTTAATGAACAAAAGTCCCATCATATGCTAATAGTCCTCTTCGATGAAACCATTGTTGCTGTTCCATCCGGCTATATCATGAGTGCTTGCGAAAATTGTATGAGAAGGTAAATTTGATGCAATAAACCTTGGTCCAATGGTCGCCTGATTGTGGGGAGGAACTTGACTGTCAAATTGTGGATGAATTGCTTGATTGCGACTCAGTGCAGTAAGCCTTGGTCCAACAATTTCTTTTCCTTTTGGACCCTTAAGAGATTTTGTGAATTTCCTTTTAGTTGACCAAACTCCTCTAGATGCATTGTTAGGAGACCAATATTGTTCAACAAAATCTTTAACCAGATCGCTCCAAGAGGACCATTTCCATGTATCTTGCTTTGCATACCATATCAAGGCTGACCCTGTAAGCGTTCTAACGAAAAGCCTCATCTTGAGTTCATTGTCTTGCCCAATACTTGTCAACCAATCAAGATATGCTTTCAAGTGATTTAAGGGATTGCCTACCCCATCATACATTGGAATGAGATTATGGGGGTTCTCAAAATTTGTCTTAAACTGTGAAGCAAGCTCATTTGTGAAAGAAACTTGATTAGTCTCAACATTAAAATGTCTTCCACCATTTTCTCTATTCTTGCTTGTTTCTGCCAAGTTGCTGAATGTCTCATTTGGCAAGGCGGGGTGCATATTAGAGAAAAATTGGGCATTAGAATCAAAGGTGGGAGGTGTGACAGTATGAATGGGTGGGTATCCCTTCGAATCTTCAGTGAAAGAATTCTTAAGGTCGACTATCACTTCTTTCATGCTGCCAATTTCTTGTTCCATTTGTGACACTTTTGTCTCAAACTTAGCAATTTTATCTGGGTATGACTCTGGTTCTCCACATTCAAATTCATCTTCAACTAGGTCAATCACAGTAATTTGGTCGGTCATGTCGTCCTTGAATCTTTGATGTTCAACTTAAGTCAACCTTTGGAAGGAAAATGAAACACTTGATAAGCGCAAAATAGACATGCAAAAGGCTAAGGGTAGATTATTTAAACATGTGATGCTTGAGAAGAAATCAAAGGATTGAGTCTTATAAAGAATATATTAAAGACGAATTTGATGACAAGCCCGAGATAAAAATAATTGAAAAGAAAACTAGACGCACGAGGATTGAACTTGAAAAATTGAACGATTGCAAATGACTCTGAGTTGGCGGGTTGAAAAATTATCGAGGTTGAGAATAATGTCGATCAATTGAAGACCTATGAGATGCCTCGACTTGCATGCCAAAACTTAGAAATAAAAGGTGCGAAAACATTAATTTTGATAGCTCAAAAATAGGAACGACACAAGCATTTTGAATGAATGATAAACTCTAAAGAAGTATCAATTTGGAAAATCATTCTTGAACAAATTAGATGGAGAAGATCGAGCAAATGTCGACGAGTGCTATTTGATAGATTGCGCAAATAAATTTGGACATCTACCAATTTAAGAAGCCACAAATGGCACAGAGATTAATGAAATATCGGAAGAATTTGAGAGCATAAGTAGAAGTTTCATGACGTAGATCGGGCGCTAAATAGATTCTACGAAGCATGAAACTAACGGGATAAATATTCTGTCATTAGAAACAGAAGATTAAACCCGTAAAGGAGAGACTTGAAAAGGCTTGAGAAAGTAAAAAATCTAGAAACTTTGAATTTTGACACGAGTCTTATAGACTAGCAGAATGAGGGAGTAGGAATTTTGAAATAACTAAGGCAAATTTGATTTAGAGAAGATTATACCCTAAACGGGAGGAGAATTTAATTGAGAACTCTAAAAGCTTGAGTGAGCCTAGGATAATGATTCTAAACGGTGCTCTAAAATCTTTAAAGTGCGCTAAGCGCGGAAAGATTATAATCAATAATAATAATAATAATAATATTAATAATAATAACAATAATAACAACAACAATAATAACAACAATAATTGTGAACATGCAAAAAATATAATAGGCAATTAAATAAAGAGATAAACAAATGCAAGTCACTCTTCTTTAAATAAAGAAAAACAAAGATAATGCTAGTAAATATCAAGTGAAATCATATAGCAAATAAATTCATATACGGCACGTAGCAAGTAAGCGAGCAAACAATTCATATAATAACGCGTCCTAATATACAGGTGCCTCTTTATGCCAGAGGTAGGCCTAACGCGTATTTAAAGAATAAATGTGCCATAATATGTCATTCGTTTGCTCTTTAATTAATTAAACAAATCTTATTCTCAAAATAAAATAATATTAAAAAAAAAAACCTTTAATCATTACAAAAATTAATTTAGAGTAAACGGTCCATATTTAGGCACAATCATTTTTTAAATAATGCACATATAAATGATAAGCGTCACTCGGGGTTGTGAACCCACTCGAACATTTGGGCGAGGTTGACTAATGAACTTAATACACCAAGTATATTAAGCCTCCTAAGTTTTCATGATGCATGTACCTAAAATAGGTGTTGGCTTAGCTCTATCTTAGGTGAACTAAGATTTGGGTAGACCCGGACTTGAGATTTTCCTATTTGAAAAGGTACGTGGTCACACGGTAGTAAAACTATCCGCTCACCCCACGCATGCACCGATTCTCTAAATATAAGGTGTTTGAAAGAATTTCGGAGAAGTGAAATGACACAACTCGCGTGTACAATGTGTGTGAAAGTGTCAAATTTCCAGAAGTGGAGGAAATATGAACGTAATGACAGTTTATATAAAGCAATAACAGATAGACAAATTATATAAAACAATAAGAAATAAACAACATAGCACATAAAAAATGACAAATAACACATAAAACAACTAAAGAAAAACAAACAAATATACCGTCTTGATTATTTACCTAAGTCTGTTATGGTTTAGAACCTAAAATCCCCAGTGAAGTCGCCAAGCTGTTATACCCCATTTTAACCGAGGTCGAAACGGTGTACAACGTATTGAAAACTTCTAAATTAATTAAAAGGAAGTCGCCACCTAATTAGTCTTACGGTGAATTAGGACACCTATAATTAACTATGCGATTAAAGCAAACAAAAGACTTCATTTTAAAGGTCTACTAAACTTAAGATTCTAAGTAAGGGTTCTAATTATCCTAAAGGGAAGGGGTTAAGCATCCTTTAAGATCCGCCAAATACGGTTAACCGGCCAGACTTAGGTTAATCAAATAAGGGTCTAAAATATAAATATAATATTTTATATATTGAAGAAAATAACTTACAAAATATTATTAAGGTTACAAATTGAAAGCATAAAAATTACTAGTAAAATTGATAATTTGTAGAAGAAAATAATTAGTGATAAGCTTAAAATAAAGGGTGTCTAAATCAAAAGATAAATCATGGTAAAATATCAAATGAGTTATCCTCCAAAAATATATGTTGAGCAATAAAAAGATGTGCAACTAAACTATTTGGTTATAAAGAATAGCTTACTAGAGAAGACCTTATAGACTTAGACTTGAAAAAATAAAGATTTCAAAGATATCTATTAGTAAAATAGTTTTCAAAGCAAATAAGGAAAAATTCCAATGATGTAAAAATATTAGTTTTACCTTTCACGAAAGTGTGTTTTGATCCTTTCGAATAGCTATATTTTACTAAAAAAGATAAAGCATTTTTTTCATGTTCTTGATAAGAGCATTTTTTACTTCAAAAATCTACATCCTTTTTATGCAAAATCTGCACCTTAAAGATCACAAAGGGAGTTCGTTCTGACCTCAAAAATCTGCGTTTAAAGCCCTTAAATAGCTGTGTTTTTTAGCTCAAAAATCTGCACTTTTTAAGTCCTTAAACAAGTATATTTTTGCCTTCAAAAATTGGGTTTTAAAACTCTTGGGAAGCTGTATTTTTTACACTAAAATCTGCGTTTTTTAGCACTAGAAAAGCTGAGTTTTGCACATAAAATCTGCACTTTTGAACTTACTAAAGTTGCATTTTTTTTACACCAAACATATCTAGATTTTAACTCTACTTTTAACAAGAAAGATTTAAAAATGAAGGCAAAGCATTTGGTTAGTAGCCATGTATGTAATATACGAAAGAGAGGAGCTAATCATATACTTCTTTTATTATATATAGCAAACTACCCTTTCTAAGGTTCAAGTATTCTAGGCCTAATTCTTTTATTGACATCAAATAATAAAACAAAAACACTATTAATTAACTAGATTAACGATCTCACGTAATAAAATTAGTCTAGTGTTAAGAAAGAAATTCAACAAATAATCTCAAACTTGAGATAAAACCAAGTCAACACAAATAAGCTACTAAACAATAACAAGAAAGTTATAATAAGAATAATAAGAAGGAAGGACACCATAAGCGACCCCAAACGTTTCACTCATTTTTTTTTCTTGCTATTGGGTATTCTAAGGAAGATGATATAAGGCAACTCCAAATGCAGGTATAATGAGTCAAGTCTCGCCTTGAGACTCCACTTACGAGAGTCTCGAATTAAGACTCCATTTGCTCCGAAGTGTACATGTAAAGAAGAGAAAAATAAAGATTAGAAACTAGTGATGTGAAATGTATTCAAATAGCATAAGACTCATAGGAGTAGTAGTATCACACCAAATGCCAATGAGAGCAAAATTACTAGTATAAAGACTAACAGGAGCATGCTCTGACAACATTCAAGAGTCCAAATATCCATGACAACAAAGGCATTTTACACAATTTCTACACATACATGATTTTAACATTCAAAGGACTACCAATTCATAAGAACATTCTAAAGACATGCCTTCTAAATGGATTAACATGCTTCTTCTTAGCCAAATAGTTACTACTACTTCATGTAACAAACAAGTTCTCTTAAACATAACTTCTAGGCAAGAACACAAACCTACGCCGGAGTTTTTTTTTAAAATATCAAGAAATCCAAAGCAAAAAAAAACCTCTAAACCTCGAATTCATGATCTTTGTTGACATATTCAAGCCATTACAAATTAGAAGACGAAATACAAAATTTTAGGCATGCCATTTATATTCTTCACCAACTGTAAAGAGGTGGAATTCCGACAAAACATAAACGAAGCTAGACATGATATCTAGAGCCTTAATGTTGTGGCGAAACAGAGGAACACATGTTCTATTAACGGCACTTAAGCATATTGATTAACTTTTACTCATAAATCAACTCAAGTAAAGGTATAGTTTCTGAAGAATTTAATACCTATAAAATACATGAGTCCTTGGAACATGATTTTTTTTTTCTTTTTGAAAACATGACAATGGTCAAGAATACTTTAACATGTGACTATTAAAAAATGATGATTTGAATCAGTGATCATGCTATATTTTTTTTTTATAATGTCGAAAACGAAGGTAACTAAAAAATGAAACTAACAGTAAGTACATAACAGGTATGAATACACCAATTCGCCCATACCTCATTGGAGTCGAAAACAGAGGGAGTAAAGGTCACTGACCTTTGAAAACTCACAAGAAGATGAATGAAGAAAATAATTTTCAATAAGCAAAACTAACTAGATACAGACCCTTAAACACCACGAACGAGACATGAAAAAGTAACTACTTTCACAATATCTAGAAGTATCAAGCCAATGAATGCGGACATGATCTCTAAATATTCGATCGACAACCAACTTATCTCCGAAGTTCCGATTCAAATTTATGCACATATAAACCAATTTGGACCCTTTATTATAAGAAACAGTGTGCAACTCAAATAAACTAGTCAAGAGCCAAAGTCATCCACATGAGCATTTCATCAAACATATAGCATTCAAGTTTTAAAATGTATAACCAGCATACAAATTCCTTATCATTTGAAAACATAAGTGAAAGTAAAAAGAAACTCATCAGACACCTCTAAAAAATAAAATAAAACGCATAGAATGAAGGTTCACGACTAAACAACATCAAGGTTAATATTGCATCTTTACGATATCTAAGGCACGAGAACAAAGTCCCAAACCACAAACACAATTATAAGAGATTGAGGAATCAAAAAGAAGACATAGACTGACCTTTTGGGGTGCAGCGAACTAAGGCGTCCTCGAGCCTCGGATCTACACCCGTTTTGCAAACGAAAACAGGGCTGGCTTGAACGAGTAAAAATGCAAAATCTCTATCGTGGTTAGCCGACAGAGACGAACAAAGCTAAAAGAAACTTAGAAGAAAATATATTATCAAGCTTTTGGGTCCAGGAGGCGGCTGAGAAAACTTTTTTTTTTTTTTTTTTTCAAACATTGGTATTTATAGAACGAAAATAGGGTTAAGGTTGAGCTTTTGGGCGGGATTTCTATATCAAATAGCCGTTTGAATTTTGAAATCTCTGCTTGTTGATTCTCCCTCAGAAAATCTCAGAACTATTTGGCCTCTTGTGTTGACCGAATTAATGAAGAGAGATGCGAATGAGAGAGGGGAAGAGAGCGTCTGATTTCTTCAGAAGGGAGATGTGGAGGTTGCACGAAAATGGAGTTGTGGCCTTCTGCCATGGCCAAAGCTTGCTGGAGCTTTTTTCTAGAAGAGGAAAAATGAATAGGAAGAGAAAGAGGCGAGCTTGGCTGGAGAAAGGGATTTAGGGCTTTGAGGGGTATTATGGGTATTTTAGGTAGCTAAAGTGGGGGTAAATTAGGTAGTTCAAGCAAAATGGGGTGAGTTGGATTTGACCAGCAAATAAGGGAGTGACACGCGGCGAGGAGGAAGTTGGGTGTGTGCAAGATGTGTGAGGCACATGGAAAGCGTGTGCTATAGGTGTGTTTGTGACTGTTGGGCGCTTACGTGGCGCTTACGTGGCGTCCACGTGGATTAAAACGTATTCAATTAAATAAATTATTTATGATAAAAATATTAGACAAAAAATCAATATCGTAGGAATTACGATAACATTTATAAAAGTTAGAAAATCAAAAGAAGTTTTTGTAGGAAATGGGAGCAAATACGGAAACGGAAGGAAATACGAGAAAAGAGGATTCTGCCTAAGAGTGACGGCCTGAGTGACGGTCCGTCACATGTGTGACGGTCCGTCACCCCCACCGTCGCACCATGGCAGCATAGAGGCAGTGCTACTGCCTTAAGGTGACGGTCCAGGCGACGGTCCGTCACTGGCTTGACGGTCTGTCAGCCTGGCCGTCAAGTTAGCAAAGAAGGCAGTGCCACTGCCTTAAGGTGACGGTCAGAGTGACGGTCCGTCACATGTGTGACGGTCCGTCACATTGACCGTCAAGGTGGTGAGCAACACTGTCTAGGGTGACGGCCTCCGTCCTTTGCTAAAATTAAAAATAACGAGCACGCTGCTAGATTTATAGAATACTAACAATAATAAAGTAATAATAATAATAATAATAGTTGTTTAAATATAGTAAAAATAAATAAATATACATATTATTAATTTAGAAGCTCGAGAAAAATAAAAAAGGCGAAAGGAGGGTCAAAATTGGGTGTCAACATCACCCACAGAATTTTTGAAATTTTTGATGTCGGGAGGGGGCTCGGGCTTCATGACAGCCATGGAGCTCACTAGAGCTCTTCCTAGAGAGAATATGGGTGAGACTTGCGATGAGTTTGTAGGGAGAGTTACGGCTGATTAAGGAGTGACATGTATCTAGTACTGAAATGGTATAAAATTGTGAAAAAATGGAATATTATGTAATTAATTTAAAGTAGTGAAAAAATAAGTAGATAAGATAAGGATGTTTGATTAATTATGTAGTTTTGAGAATTGATTACTTTTTAAGGTGAAAATAAGACTTGGACAAATATCCTAAACTAAAGCACAAAATAATTTAAAGTTTTGACAAGTCGAACTACAATATGTTGAGTTTGAAAGTTTGTTAGAGTTCCAAACTTTCCCAACTAAGTGCTAGAGTCTGAAAATTGTTGGAGTTTCAAACTCCAAGAAACATCTATGAAATTTTTATCATTTCAAATTTTATGAACGACTCATTGAATGGAAACTTTCACAATTTTAATTTTTTGGAGTTTTAAACTTCATAAAACATTCATGAATCGTGGAGTTTATATCTTTATCAGTTCATACTTCATGGGTGATTCATGAAGTTCAAATTTTCACAATCCAAATATGACATAGTTCAAATTTTTGTAGTGAAACTCCAAGAAACATTCGTGGAGTTTAAACTTTTATCAATTCAAGCTCTCGAAACTCTAATAAATATTTCTGAAGTTTTTTCGTTTTTTAACTAGAGATATTTTTATCAAAAAAATTATTAAAAAGTGGCAAACACTAAATAGCTTTGAGACGCTAGTCAATCACGTCCCACCCCACTTTGGGGCGTGACACTCCCACCACCATAGATTTTGAAATTAAAATTAAAAAAATTGAGTTTTTAAAGTAGTGATTTTTGAAACTTCAAGTTGTGTTTGGATATATATTTTACTTGAAAAATATTATTTTGTGAGTAGAAGTCTCAAAAATCTCAAAACTGGAATGGACTAATTTTTAGAACTTGAAAAATATTTAAAAATAAATTTTCAAAATTTGATTCAAAGTGTACAGTCAAACGTTAGATTAATTGTTACTCTTTGGTCTTCTTGATCTTCAATAAAGTTCTTAAAAAAGACTTAAATTTTAAAGAAAAAATACTTAGGAATCACCTACACATTTAAATAGAGTCCATTAAGTAATTATTTAGACAGAAGCAAAAAAAGTAAGGGAAAACTACACAAATTGGACCCAATTGTGAAACTATTTACTCAAAATAGATCTAACCCAAAGTATTTACCCTTGATAGACCTTCAACCCAAACTAATTACCCACTTTCCCACTTTCTCTTTTTCTTATTTCGCGCATGACGTCAGCATGACGTCAGCGTCACTATCTTGAACTAATCCTCGGTGATACTCTGTCAGTATATTGATACTCTATCGATATAATATAGGACTGAGCTTAATCCTCTATGAAACTCCATCGGTATATTGATACCATGTCGGTATCATATAGGACTGAGTTTAATCTATGATACTCCATCGGTATATTGATACCATGTCGGTATCATATAGGACTGAGCTTTTTTTTAAGAAATAAATAAGAAACAATTAAGAGAAAATTATTAAAGTCACAAGCTTATTTATTGAACTCAAAATTAGTAAAAATATATTTTTATAATTTTTTTTTCTCTTTTTGCAAATTAAAAAAAATTGTATCTAAATTATGATTCTTTTTTTAACTGTTTTTAAATTAAAATATTGAAGAACTGAAACATAACTCAATGATACCATGGCAGTATATAAATATATCGTAATGGTATCATGGATGATTGAGTAATTTCATCGAAGGACTGAAGAAAACCTCAATGAAACATTGTTCAGTTACTCTTTGATACCACTAGAGTATATTATACTTTGATGGTATCAAGGAGTAAGAAGTAGTCCTTCAATGAAAACACTGTCCAGTTAATCTTTGATACCGTCAGAGTATATATATACTGTGATGATATCAAAGAGGAAAAAAAGGGTGGGCGCTGACGTCATGCTGACGTCAGCTCACGTTTTTTTTTAAAAAAATAAATACAATTTTATGTTAAAAGGGGTATGAAAGTAATGGGGCATTTGATGGTAAATAGTTTTCTTTTTTGGGGTATAAGTATTTTTTTCCCAAAAAGTAATGATGTCATCAACTTAATTCTCACCTCAACTCAAATACACCACAAAACCACTCTCTCACATCTTCAGTTTGTATATCGAAGAATATTTTCTCTTTTTTTTGTTCTCGTCTCTACTGAAACACTCCACAAAATCACTCTCTCACATCTTCAGTTTGTATTGAAGAATCTTTTCTTTTTTTTTTCTATTCTCATTTTACTCAAACACTCCACAAAATCACTCTTGTACTTCTTCAATTTGTATCGAAGAATTTTTTCTGTTGTTTTCTTATTCTCTCTTTTTTTCTTCTTATTAATCTTTTAGCTCTCTAGCTAGCTAGCTAATTACAAAGCGGGGGATAATTATGATAATATATTCTATGAACTTGATTCAATTTTTAAAAATAACGAATGTGACTAGCGCAAGATTTCAACAGATCGATTCCACAAAGATGATCAATTTCATATTAATGATCAGAAACAAGAGAAAAAAAATAGTAATGGTGATTATTAAAAAATGGTCATGCAGGAAAATTATGTAAAAGTACAAATAGGTGAAACTGATTTAGAAGATTTGAAAGATAATGATAAGATTATAAAGGGAAAAATAAAAAATTATGTTGTTGAATCTACTAATGAGACATTGGTGTTAAGAAGAACTAATCATAGGAGAGCTCACAAAAGGGCTAATAATCTTTCACAAGAGCCAACTAGAGAAAAATTAAGGAAAAATGATGCAAACATGAGTAGATTAATGCTAAAAATTTCATCTTACTTAATGCCTGGACAATTGAAGTCGTATTAGGCAAAATAGAAGCACTTTTGATCACAAAGATACAGTAAATTAATAATTAACATTCTCTTAATTTTCTTTACTTGTCATAAAATATTTAATTAATTTTCGGATCTTGAAGGTATGTTCTTAATTTTGCATGCACCAATCTTTATCTGATTTTATAACAATGAAGGGTTTGATCTTAGAGTTGAATCAAAAAGTTTGGACCTCGCATAACTAATAGATTATTGTAATTAAATTCTATCTTAGTTAATCTACTTTCAATTATTATTACTATTATATATCAAGGATGAAAGTTTTCATTTTGACAAGTTATTATTCGATCAAGGATGAAAGTTCGCAGATATTTACAATTCAAACATTCGGTATATGAAATTGAAAACTTTGCTTATCTATATAATTAATTATAAGATGCACAGGTAACTAATAATCCACTTCTTTTACAGATTGGAATGATTTATGACTATATTTATAATTGTCAATCAACTATATTAGGGGTTGATTATTCAACAAGTAGTTCTCATTTTGACAAGTTATATTTTGAGATAATAATTATTAATTGAGCGACCATTTGAGAAATTTACTCACTGTTTCGGTGTCATTTTTTACTTTACGATGTTTTCAGAGCGTTTGTAATTTGTATTCATGCATTTTGCAAAAGGCAAGTGAAATTCAACAAGGATGAGATCGAGGTCAAATAATTGTGATTACAATCTATTGGAGTAACTTTCCCTTTTTTTCTTTGACATGTATTGATTATTTAATTTAAATGCTGTACATCTTTTTTCTCTTGAATTTTAGAGAATTTTATCTTTTATTTTTTTATGTCATAAACTAGTTAATTAATTAAGTCAATATCATTGAAATTCTCATCGATCTCTTGCTCTTACCCTGGTCCCTGCTAGTCTTCACTTTTTCCGTGTAGTAGTTCATCATTACTATTGAATGTGATAGAAACTAAACTCATAATTACTACTCCCTACTCCCTTGAGAAATTTACTCACTTCTAGATAAAGAAGAGATTTTATTAACTTACCTAATGGGTGGACAATTGGAGTTCGTGTTAGGAAAAATGGAAGCACTTCTACCCACAAAGATACGGTAAACTAATGTAATTAGCACCCTCTTAATTTTCTTTACTTGTCATAAAATGTTCAATTAATTTACTAATCTTGGAGATATGTTCTTAATTTTGCATGCACCAATCTTTATCTGGTTTTATAACAATGAAGAATTTGACTTCATGGCTGAATCAAAAGTTTTGGTACACCTTGCATGACTATTATTATTAATAATAATATTCAACATTTGTATATATACTTTTGTTTCAGATTATTTGTTTTAATTCTCTTTTATACGTCCCTTAATAAATATTAATTAGGAAGAAACTTTAACTATTTTACCCTTCTTTGCTATTTAAATACTTTATAACATCACTCATAATTGAGGTATTTGTAGTCTTCAAAAATAATAACTACGAAGGACAAAATGAGATGATTTTATCTTGAAGACCACAAGGCAACGAATATACTGTTGGGCACCCGCATCCCATCACTCTGCCACATCCCCATACTCATCTCGTCGAACCTGGGCTCTGATACTAGTTGTTGGGCTCGATGATCCAAAGGTACTCTTACGGGTGTGATATTGTCTGCTTTGGCCAAGCCCGCACGGTTTTTTCCTAGAAGGTCTCACATCATTAAGAGATCTTACACCTTATGTGTAGCTTTCCAATCATTTCAGCTACCAATGTGGACTTTTGTTCACACACCCAACATATACTAATAGTCTAAAGAACAAACCGTGATACCTATGTTACCTATTGTTATATGTCAACTCAAATTGAGTCGAAACATAAATTTGATGTACTAACGAGTTGTTTTGGAAATATCAGGATCGAAGGCCTGAGATACCAAAATCTTGTCCAACAGCATTGTCAGATATAATATTGAAGAAATGTTGGGATGTAAAGCCACAAAATAGGCCAGAGATGAAGGAAGTGATGCACATGCATGTTAGAAACCATTCGGACAAGTACAAAAGGAAGACAACAAAAGCGCATGTTTTGCTTTGCCTAGAAAAACTTGAATCTGAGGAGTTCATAATTGATGAGCAGAATTCAACAACTTTAGCAAGAACATTCAGTAAATTGGTGTATATAATTGATGTGTATATTAGCATAGTTCCAAGCAAGATTACATTTCCTTTGGGAATTTAATAGAAAAAATAGTATGCCTCAGGGATTTGGTTTACTGGTAGAAGCATAGTGCATGACGATTGACATGATGTGTAAATTGAACGCACATTACAAATTCGAACCATGTGTCGGCTGCACTGAAGATTTGTCAGTTACCCTTTTTGTAGGAACAATAATTACTTTTGGGAAAGTGATTGAAAGACATTTTTGGACACTGCATTGCAAGTAATGCAGTAATTAATGATAAATGAAAAGACATTTTTCATTTATTTTGATGTGCTTTTATATATACATTGAAGTTGCCCCGGAGATAGAGACTCATAAACATACACTCGTTTCTTTCTATATGGTCAGCAATAGTATTTATCTTTTTTGTCATTTTTTGGTTTTTTAATCATTTTATTAATTAATAATTAAAAAAATTACTCACTTATTTAAATGGAAAAAGTGTTGCTAATGATGGTTGCTAGTTGTTACCAACCGTTACAACCTTTACATATTCCACATTTATGGAATGACACAATCTTTCATATCCCATTTTAATGGATGAAAAATCCCTACTAGGAAATAATGGTGACAAAATTTGGATTAAGGGTTTAAATTTGTGTTCTGCTATGACTTATAGTTAGGTTGATTTTCATTTTACCATCAAATTAGTTCTACTTCTTTAGATTTTGGGGGTTAAAAGGCGAAGGAGAGGAAGGAGTTCAAGTTGCAGATGGAAGTATTTGGTGAAACTACTGACAAGGCGTCGACTTGATTGATCAGAGAAACCAAATGGGCTTCCTGACCAAAATCTAATCTTATCGTCTACTTCTCCTTGTTCTCGAAACCAAATATGCCCCATGATTTTTGAAGCATTTTCTGAATTCGAACTCGGAGCATTGACAAAACTATCTTTGCTGATTTTTAATTTTTGTTGGAAGTTTCTCATGTAAATAATACTACTAATTTGATTAATTGTTGTAGGAAACAAGACAAGCAATAGTAATAAGGGTAATCTCACTGTATAAATAATGCTTCTTTTCTTTCTCTATGGTGAAGTCTTCTTCTTTTTTTTTCCAAAACAAGCAAGTATAAAGTACTAACATATTTACAAACTGCTGCTCTCTACTTCTCTTGAATTTCCTGTTTTCATTGTCAATAATTTGCTCAATTCAAGAGAAGTTAGTTCTTATACCAACCCATAAAACAAGTTGGTATAGTAAAAGCTACCATTATTGGACTTATAGATTTCTCTTTTCGAAAGTCTCCTGATAGGAATGTCAGACGCTGTGAAAATTATAAACTTAAGATGGCAAATGAAAAGAATGTGACGCTTGCAACCCAGAAACCAAGTGTTGAAATGTAGTCTCTCTTCCAGATTGCCTCGAGAAAAATATATACTATGTTCTTCATCTTTCCACTTCTCGTATGATGCAATTTATGCGTGATGGTGTGTATTCCTGTTTTTATTTGAATTTTTTTGGCTGCATGATTTACTAAAGGATGCATAATTGGAATGCTTACACTAGGAATTCCTTTTACCAATCTCTATCAATATTGCCGACCAAGAGATTTAATTGTCTTAGATTATCTATTTTCACGCAAAATCATTTCTGATATTCATCCCTTTGTTTTGGTATTTTTTGGAATTTCCTTTTATTGCTGCTTGGTGATTCATTTTTCTTCCTCTTGCTAATTCTCCGTTTTGGCGCTGCGTTATAATCCCCTGAAATGTGAGATTTAGTTCTGCTTAAATTTTCTGTTGATTGCTGCCTTTTTGAAGCTTTCTGTTTCATAATATTCATTTTGTAAACATATTAGTGTTAGTATAATTAGTGTGGAGTATAGCACTTTTTGCAGTATAACTCGAGAGTAGTTGTGAATATGTTCTCATCACATCTGGTGAAATCGCGTATGTGCTATGACTCTACGACTATGCTCGAGGATCGGGAGATAGAGAGAGCTTCAGAATTTCGTTGTTGCTACACTCTGTCAACCAGCGACAAATCTATGCATTCAAGAAGCAATTTAATGATATAAACTCCCTGAATTCTAAAAATTTCAAGCCCAAAGTATACTAAATACTCCTAAGATAACTTATGCTAATGTATAAGAGCATCAGAGATTTCAGAATTATGTTGTCGCTGGGGAAAAGTGACACAGAGAGGTATTTTGAACCATATATGGTAGAATATCAAATGTTCGAATCAGAAGGAACTTTGCGTTTGTTCGGTATGAGTTGGAGGATGATGCTAGCAGAGCATCAGAAGCAAGAGGTTAGCAGTTTAGAAGGACCTTTGATAAGTATATTACTTTGTTTGGTTGTAACTAAAGTCAATGATATGTTGTTACTGGAATATTTGATTACTCTCTATTTCAGCTTATCAAAAATAATTAACCTCTATGAAATAGTCAGGGAAATGAAAACTCCCTAACTCGGTGAAATGTATGAACAAAAGACAACAGCTGAAAAGATGACACTGATATCTCAATGATGACTTAAAGATCGAGAATCGACAAGTCACCATCTTCTTCTCGCCTGTGTTTAACTTATGGTGTAACACAGTCGGTCCCAAGCCCGGATAAAGGAGAAGGGTCTACTGTCCACTAGAAATCAGTTCCTTCACTGCTCTGTTTCCATTTCTGTACTCGATTTCCAAAAGAGGTAAAACAAAGTCTTAGTGGAGCTTAAACATATTTGTGATGCATTTTGTTTTACTCCCTCTGTTTCTATTGGACAAGTTCTTTTCTCAATTTGTAATGCCATCGCAGCTGAAGTTCTCTCTCCAAATTCTTTAAACTTAATCCAAGAAGACTACACTACTTCCAACTAAATTTTATGATTATATATCAATCCATAGCGGCCCTATCTCTTAAAAAGCTTGCTTGTGAAGAGAGTTGTTGTCATGAGAATTGTTTGTCGAAAATATGGAGTAGACTCAAGTGTTTATACAGGTGTACGTTCCTAACGACTTGCATTGTTACCACAACCCGAGGAGCCGCAACAACAGCTGACTGTGCCCTGGGTGTCTGAAAATCTTCAACCAGTGTCTGGTAAATATTTTTAAAAAGAGGATGGTTTTATGAATTTAATAAGATCTTTTTTCAACTGCGGGAAGCGCAGGCAAGTTCTCTAGTTAAAGAGATGTTTAGATCATTCTAAAATATACTGGACATGTCGTTACTCCTTTTAAAGGTGTTTATGATAAATGTATGTATACATTTGATCATTTGAATTTACTTAGAGCTGTATACACTTCGCTTGCACACCGTTTTCTTCTGATATAATATTAGTTGTTGTCTATATTTCGCAGAATCTTCCCAAAATGCTGTGATGTTTGTGTTTGATCCTCCAAAAATGAACGACTTTAACAATTTTGAAGGATCTGAGCAACCTGGGTCATAGTATGTACTTATATTCAAAATATGCGGCTTAAATTGATGTCATTATTTTTTGGAATCCCCAGGGAAACCCACAATCTCAGCCCTCTGTGGTGAGCACTTTGTGGTAACCTGCTCACTGTGCAATAGCTCGCAAACCATACATAATATGTCATTATTTGCGAACATACTCTTATGTTTTGTACCATTAGAATGAACGACTACATAACATAAGAATAGTGGAGTACAATTTATGTTTCTATTATATTAAAATAGAAAAACTCTAGCTCTAAAATGGAAGCTGCTATGTTCTAATGACAGAAGAAACCGGCAGATAAAGAACAAACTCTCTCATCTGAATTTAGAGCAAAATGAACGGCTGCATAATAAAACTATAACGAAGTTTTTGCACGACTTCCTGGTAATAGTTGAGCTTGCCTACTAAAATTAATCATATGATGACAAAATCAATTCTCCTACTTCTTTCCCCTCAAAGTTCAGTCAACTGCTTCATCTTGTTTTCTTCTTATGCAGCTTCCACTGTTTCAATATGTACTCAACTCCTTCATTCAATGATGCAGTTCTTTTTTCCTTGTTATTCCACAACTGAGGTACTGGGTACCTGCCACTTGGATTATGCTCATTCAACTCGTTTAAGGCAGTCACCACTGCTTGATATACTTCATCACCAAACTCGGCCTTTAGTTTCTTCAATTTCTCATCATCTTCATCAATTATTTCCTGAGAAAGACTAAGTGGATAAAAATCGCACGAGCAAAGATAATAAAAAAACCAAAAAGAATACACGTAATAACAGTTAAAAGAGTACATACCTCAGCAGTTTGACCCTTTTGGATAATCTTATACGGATGCCAATTTGGATCCCTCAGGTGATCCTCCCACAAGGAACATACCTCCACTGCTTTCTCTGCTGCTTCTTCAGACTTATAAAAAAAAATTGCAGCAGCATGGAATGGTTTCTCATTAAGTTCCCCCATTCTCTTGACACAGATAAAAGCACGGCTTTCCCTTAAACCCTGTGAGAAAATAAATCAAAGCACTAATTAACTATTAAGCAAAGGGAAAGAACATGATGATTGCACATAAAATTGCTGTTCATAGTACTGGTTGGCAGGTTGAGATTGAAATCATCTTCATGTTAAGAAAATACTTCAATAAACATTAGAATCATTGTGGCATGTTTGAAGGTCTGCAATTCTTTTCCTTTATTCTAGATATCCGGCAATGTAATTTCAAGGCTATGACAGCTTGCAGCTACTACTGCACATGTTTTCAGATGCCAATTTAATGCATGAGCCATATCACAGATATCAGAATCATTTGCAGTTTCCTTGCAGTATTAGCAAGCTTTAGCTGATTATGAATGAGAATCTCCGAGAAGCAAACATTACAGAGGAATCTGTATGATATATTCAAAAAACCAAAAAAGAAACATATTAACAGAGCATCAGAGCATGTCATGAAGAATGGTAAAAACTACAAAACAATTACAATTAATAACAACCAAGCAAGAAGTATGATAAAATCAAATGAACAAACAAATGTTTATGATCATGTATGTAACTATATATATTAAAGCAAGGACATACTTGGGGAAAAAACAATTCTAGAAGTAAAATAATCTATCAAGTTAAATTTACCATCTCCAGAAGGTTTCTCAACTTTATAGAGATAGTTTTAAACTTTTAGCAGATATAAACTTGTAAATGACAATGGCATATAATGTAGGTGGGCATACTGTGACAAGCAGTGGAACAAGGCAGCTAAAGAAAATCATCCAGGCACCGGATCTTGCTAGCAAATGTCAATATGTCATGGAACTTTTCTTTTTAACAATGATGAGCATTTCTTCGAACTGATTGTGAAGATGTACTTCTAGATTAAATCCCAATATAAGCTAATAAAGGGCAATTATCAAGGAAGAAAATGGGTGAAGAAAGAAAAACATCTGCTAGACTTCCTAAAAAGGCAGACGTATGGTGTACACAATTTTTTTTGGAATCAATTTGTCACGTTAAACTCCTAAGCAAATTAGACGGGTTTGCTTCTCGTGTAGGTGAATAAAAATGTGTGTTACTTTGGTGGACAATTATAAAGTAACCAAAACCTTTCTGAAGCATATAGGTTTACCTCCAATTATCGTATAGTAAAATCACATTGCTTCATTATAAACAAATATTTGAGGATGAATTAAAAAAGTGTAAATGCTCACATTGATTAGTTCTTTACGGGCTTCCTGCACCTCGTCGTTTGTAGATCTTTCCTTTATAATTAGAGTTTGATTCAGTGTTTCCAAGCTATCAAGTTCTTCTTCACTCTCCTTGATTTCTTCTTGAATTGACTCCAGTTTCTTCTTAGCTTCGAGATCTCCTTCCTCATTCATGAGTCTCATCACTTCCACGGAACCTCTCAAGCGCTCAATCTGCAACTGTAGCGCTTGCTTCTGATCAAGGTTCGCTTCAAGTTCAATTATTCTTTTATGAAGTTGTTCCTTTACTCTCTGCAAGTAAAATCTCAAAGTCAATTGCTATAAGCTATGGAGTATTGTGTTTTCAAAGAGGCTGTCTTAAGCCAAAGATGTACAGCACACCTTATGATCTTCAGCCAATTGCAACATTTTCTCATCTGCATTTCTCTGCTCCAAAATTGCCCTTTCATTCTGCAGATACAGAATTTCAGAAAAAAGCTATCAAGTTAAGCATCAGAAGACATCTAAGGACCTGGAATTCGAAGTAATTCCTATAACCATATTATCAGGCAAGCAAAGTGGTAGCAGAAAGGCAGTGATGACCACACTGGATATGCTCAAGTAATTCAAATTCCTTTCAATCAGATAAAATTATGTTAAATATCTTTAGAAGGAACAACTGCAGTATTTTAGACACCCAAAGAGTATCATCTCTACTTTCCCTTTTATGAAGCACTACCTGCAAAGAAATGCACTTATCTATATGCCTCTTTTCTTACCATCTCTTTCTGGCGGTCAAGCTTTCTTTTCTCACTCTCATTAAGTGCTTCACGTTTTCTCAATTCTTGTTCTTGTAGCATCAATTGTTGTTTTTGAGCTTCAAGTTGCATTTTGCTTTTCTCATGCTCACGTATGCAATCATGGAGCTGATTGAATGCTTTATTCCGCATCATCTCCATCTCTAGTAAACAGATCATAAGACATTAGAGGAGGAAAACAACAAAAGAATGAGCACAGCTTCATGATATGAGTTACAGATTTCGCACAGGTGTATCTTTTGCATTATGTTAAAGTGAAACAATAAGATCGAGAAAAGATAACTTTATGTAACTAGTTTACAGCAAAGAGGCAAAAGGAAAACACACCGTCATTGTATTTTTGGACCATCTCCTCCTTTTGACTCATCACATTATCCATATAAACTTCTGTTCTACTTATTTTCTTCTTCATCTCTTCACATTCCTTGTTCTTCATCTCTAACTCATTGGTCAAGTTGCATAGAAGCCTTGAATCTTTCCTCTTGTTCTCTTCTTGTATTCCAGACACTGACTTCAGATCTCCATTTTTGCGGAGATAATTACCAATGTGAGACTCAGAGTTGTAATCTTCATCACGTGCAATCCAAGCATACAATTTATCATCTCGAAATCTTACTGAATTCCAATCTCTCTTCCCATGTTTATCCAATTCAAATGCTTTTCCGAATGCCATAGCATTCGTGAATCCCGACCAATCCCCTTTAAATTCAACTATGGCATATCCGGTGTGACCCCGGAAGTTCCACAAAGGATGAACCTTCAGTGGATTAAACCCTTTCTCAATCCACTCCTTTTTTAGATTTGTTCCACTTTTACCTACATACCTACCTTCCTTATATTCAACCGGGATATTTGCTACTATTCCCATCCAAGGAAAAACTATTGGATCATCCTTGGCCTTGCTGATAATTGGCTTACTAGATGCTAGGACAGGATGGGGTGGAAGACCATCTTTAATACTTCTGGGGGGAAATTTGGATGCCACTCTGTTCTCCATGTTTAGTTTTTCCCTTCTCGGAGGCTCTTCAGCACCATCAACAGGTCTATCTACAGCTTCAATGGTCCTAGCAGCAGACCGATAAGATATTTCTCCGCCTTTGGTCTTCTCAGTGATCTGAGATGGCTCTACTGAATTACTCTTAGCATCTCGAGAACTCTTCCCTGATGGCTCGGAACATCTCCTCTGACTTGATTCAGATATGTTCTTGTCTGCATATATGTACCTATCCAAGTACTTGAACAATCCCAAATGTTTAGCCTTGTCTTTAAAACTAGCACTCCTTGAATCTCTACCAATGCGGGAAGAATGCCTTAGGAGCTCCTGTGAATCATACTCTTTACTTGAATAATGACAGTATGGACATTTGAAATACTTTCCAGAACGTCTAATTTTGACTTTTTCATCTCTTAAATCTTTATAGTATTTATACTTCAACTCTTCCAACTCTGAATTAGAACTCCCACTTTTCCCTGATCTTCTATGAGACATCTTCAACCTGTAACAAGGTTACAAACTAAATACCAGTTTGTGTTTTGTTAATAACCAAACTAAACTTGAGCTAAACAAGAACACTTACCAAAGGAAATTGAAACGCAATAGGAACAAATATGTTTATAAGACAATGACAACTGACAAGTAAGACGGATAAAATAGAAGATTCAATTTTCAAATCTAGCTTCTTGTATTTTTCTTCCCACTAACTAAATGTTATTGCTACTACTTCCCACTCTGCATCAAGTGATTCAGCAACTCTCGGTAGGTCAGAGTGAAAAGTGGAAGAGCAGAGAAAGGAATATATGGAACAAGAAACCTCCTCAGGTTGTGATCCAAGCTTCTTTTTCAGCACAACTTACCCTAGATCTTATTTCCCCAAACAGTGGAAATATGTAATCTCTGCTTCATATCTTGATGAAGTCAACCTCAAGGAAATCATCTAATTTAACATTAGCTGCTCATACAATTTAAAATATCCATCCCTTGAAGGGTGAAATTCAACCTTGACCAAAATTTGTTATATGTCCAATCCCCAGCAGCTCCAATAGAACTAGTATATAGCCCACACAAATGCAATCAACTTATTTATCATCTACACAGATATATTCATCGATCTACACAACGTACTATTTGTAAAGGTTGGTCTGTCAATCGAATTACATTTCCCAATTAGCAGAGATCCAATTTTTCAACCCGTTTCTAGTCTCTACAAAACAATCCACACCAAAATCTAGAACACGAAAATGAGGGTAGTCTATGGAACAAAATAAATGCTAGAGATAGTCAAAGAGAGCATAAGAAACAATCAAACAGTATGCAGTTTGGTACCTGAGCAGCAATTTCACTACAAAGTCCACATTACCTCAAATTTTTGTTTTGGAGATTAAGTCCATGAGTAACAGTATAAAATCGTCTCTGTCTATTTGCTCAGTATAAAAGGCAGACTGATAAGAACAAAATACCAATTTGTTGGGTCCTATTTTCACATACGGTCCAATGTAATCATAGAAATCGAAACATACATCTACCCCGATGAATACAGTACGCATTTCTTTGAATTTCTGTTCTTCCAATCAAATGCTAATCCAGGATTTAAAGGCAGCAGATGCACCATTTACTACACAAACACATACATTTTTAATTATTTTTTTTCTAAAATTTTCTGGAACCACCTCTTGTATTTTTTTCACACTGATCGAGACCCCCCCCCCCTCCCCGGTGGTGGAGCCAGGTAGGACCGATGGGTTAATCCAAACCCCCTTCTATGGAAAATTACACAGTTTATATATGGCTAAAATGATTTTTATGCACATGTATAGTAGATGTTGAACGCCTTGTCTTCTTCCTGTGTTTACTTCTTCCATATTTTGAAACCTCTAAGTGAAAATCATGGCTCCGCCACGGAGCACCCTTTTGTTTGAGTTTTTTCCCATCAAACATGAAATATACAATATCCCTTGTTTTATATCAGCAGAAATCAAACATAAGAAATAGAAAGAAGCTCTATAGTGAATCATCCATCACCATACCTCAAAACCCCAAAACCTACAGCCACATGAATCCTCCACAGTAAGTGGAAAAACCCTAAGATTTTTCGAGAAGAAACACACACTAGCAACAACTAAACCTTGTAACAAAAGAACGTACACATTACACATGCTATTTGTACGTAACAGAAACATATAAACTTAGTATCGGCGATCACATTGTTCAAAAAAAAAAGAGTTCATGTGCCCAAAATCACAAAATCCGAATCTTCAAAACAAGAATCCCTTAAACCTTTTTTTCAAGTTTTTGAAAACTTTAATGCTGTATTCTGAGTTGTACTGAGCGAAAAATGGAGAAAAACAGAGAAAAAGTAGAGATTTTTGTCTGCCGTTTCACTGGGAAACCATTTGTACGGTCAGTGAAGAGATAGAGATTTCTGGAAAAGGGGAGAGAGATTTTTGGTCACGGTATACGCGTGGAAGAATGAAAAATAGGAAAATGCAGAGGGAAAAAACACTTTCTCATACTTTCTGATTTTGGTAAACTGAAATGTACAGAATATTTGGCCCTATTGTATTGTACAAGTTATACAGTACTCCCCTTTCCTCCCCATATAAATGAATTTGTCCTCTTTAATTAATGTTTTTAATTAATTTTGTTAGTGAAGGTATATGTGAATTCATTTGTTTTGGGTATGAAAGGAGTAATACTTGGCATATTTTGGATTTTGAGAGTCCACGTATACAAATTTTAATTAATATTTTAAAATAATCTTTTATGATATTAATATAGGGATTATGTTTTCCTGAGAGTCTCTTAGAAGCAATGTCTTTACCTTTGAGCTATGGGTAAAATATGTGTACAACATACCCTCTATTATACTGGGTGTATTATTTTTATTAATATAAAAAATACTAGCAATTTATAATATTTTTGTATACTTTTAAATATTTTAATTTTTAATTATAAAATATTAAAGTAATTTAATTTTAAAGATTAGTCCAATTAATTATTGAAAAACAAATGTAACAAGTATCTTGAAACAGAAGAAATAGAGTGGCATTACACTCCTACTCTTTTGGGTATGTTGGTGTTGTTGTTGTTGTATATTATTTTTAGTATTAAATAATTATATAAAGTGGTAAAATAGTGTAGTAGTCAACTTTAGAGTTTCAAAATATATTAGTTTAGTAAAATATACTTTTAATTTAAAAAAAATTAACAAGCGTGTTAGATTAATATGACTAAGTAATATGAAACGGCGTGGAGTATTACTTCAAGAAATAAAAGTCAGTTACTTACTTTGACTCCTTTGTGGAGGCGATACACTTGCAAATTTACGTCCAAGCAAATGAGCAATCTGCAAATCATATCAATTTTAATCAAGTCATTACTTTCTTGCGGTGTAAAAAAATTAACAATACATCATAGAAGGGAATAACAATGAACAATGGAGAGAACTTTAATGAAAATACAGTAGCTAGCGTTTGTCCATAGATTTTCAAATATTTTTGGCAAATATTATTTAGGTAAAGATTTGGGTGAAATTTCACCATGTGTTTGGCCATAGTATTTGGGAGACATATTTCACTTTTTTAAGAAATATAATTTATACCCATAAGTTTTTAAAACTATCAAAACTAACCATAGGTTTGTATTACATAGCAAGATAAAAACGTTGATATAACAAGATTCATGATTTCCGTAACAAGTCAGTTGAGTCTTCGTTGCAGCAAATAACAAGTAGTGAAGCATGACTATTGTTCCTTTCAAAGATAAACGTTTGTGTAGAATTTGAATAAATAAAGGGCGTTTTTGTAAAAGATAAAAGTTTAGTGTAAAATTAGAATTTTTAAAAGCTCCCAAATTTCTAAATAAAATGAAAAATATATGAAATACCAAACGCCTACTTAGTTGTACTCCATCTGTTTCAATTTATATGTCACACATTTGACCGTGAATTTGTCAATAGAAGCTTTAAGTTTTTTGAAATAAAATTTATATATTTAAAAAATATGTAAAAATACTATAAGTAATAATAATTAATAACTTAAAATATTTAAAAGACATATAAAAAATTTTGATCAAAGCAACACTCTTTTGGTAAAATTATATTATATAATTAATAGATCAAATTTTAATTTTTATACGGGTATATATATATATTAGTGTTGAGTATTGACATCTCTTGACACAAATGTTTTTTTTTTTAAAATTGGGGGTAGGGAAAGGAAAAATGGGGAAGGGATTACAATATGGAGAATCGAACTTTCACCAATAAGGTGGGAGTTCAGGTAGCCAACCAACTGAGCTACTAAGTTCTCCTTGACACAAATGTTAGTGCAACGGTTGAGGGGTTAGCAAAAGATCTGTATTGTGGTGTGTTCAATCCTACTCTTAAATTATGTTCACTTTATTTTATTTATTAATTATTACTCCTGTGGACTATTTACTTGTCATATTTTATTTGTATATTCCTTAAAAAAATATTAAATAAAGAATAATTAGATTAAATTATTTTTATTTATGGGTCTACTTTGTTTGATTTTTTTACACCATGTTAATATCTCTCTATATTTATGATTAAAAGTAAATGTGAAAAGTAAAGTGATTCGGAGGTTATTACTAATATTTTTTAAGCATGATGCGTGTCATTAGGGTATTAAACAATCCCCATTTCCAAAATTCAAAAGTTGAAAGACAAAGTGCCGCTTGCTGGTTATCACTTACCGTCCGGATTCGCTGTGCTCGTCGCCACACGCCGATCATGGCAACGGTAAGTTGCTTTCAGTCTTTCACCCTCCATTTCTCTTTTCCTTTTGTCCAAATTCCCAAATTTCTCTGTTTTGCTAACAACATTCAGAATCAGATTGCTATTTGTTCTGAGAGCCTGTTTGAATTTGCTTAAAAAAAATAGCTTTTAAGCAATGTGATTAAAAGCTAAAAATAAGTGCTCATAAATAAGTAGATAAGTGTTTGGATAAAGAGTGCTGAAATTGAAAAAAAATTGTTGATGTATTTGGTAAACAAGTTGTTAAACACTTTTTTATTGTAGGAGAAAGGAAAAGATGGAGAAGCGGGATGAGAATGAGAGAAAAGAAAGTACTTTCATATATTTTAGGGCTGAAAAGTGAGGGTAATGTTAAAATTTGGGAAAATTATAAGGGACAAAAGGGTGAATATCTTGGTCAAACTTAAAAAGAATTTTAAGCTAAAAGCAAAAAACTCGAGCTACCAGCTTTTAGCTTTTAGTTTTTTTTAATCAGTTTTTAGTTTTTTTTAATTGGTTTTTTGTTTTACCAAACACTTAATTAATCTAAAAAAGAGATTAAAATCTGGTTTGATCATATTAAAATCTTATCCAAACAGACTCTAAATCACATTAAAAGAATTGGAAATCTTCATTGGTTAAGACTCTAGGTTACCCCTTAGACTCTAGATTTCTGTCTCTTCCAATTGTTGTTATACTCTATTTGATAGAAGGAAGAAATTTTGATAATGGTTGAATTTCATGTTTGCTACTCTATGTTTCTGAGCTTGCTCCTGTTGTATCAAATGGTGAGTCAAGAAAAAGGATTTAAGTTCATATACTGATACTTTTTTTTTTCTCCCATATACTGATACATAGCATAAATAATTTTTCCTTCAATTTTGCATCATTCAAATCAGAATTTTCCACTTCATCCGTTGAAAGAGATTTTTCGACAATAAAATTTATTAAGAATGACTTGCGAAATCGAATGATGAACTTTTGAGCGGTACCTTATATAGAAAAATATGTATTTATTAATATTTCTAGTGATGTAGTTGTAAAAATATTTCAAGAGTTGATACCTCTTCGAGTACGTTTGTCATGATGTAAATTGTAATTACGTTCTGTTTTCATTAGTAAAATTTATTTTGTTGACTTTTTCATGTGTTTACTTCTTTATATCTCGTGTAAGTTATACTTTGCTTGCATATGTTAGTGCATATGTAGAAATAAATCTCATATTAAGGATTATGAAGTTTATCTTTCTCTTCGCATTTTTAGAGTAGTACGTGCGAGACACCTATACAAACTAATTGAGTAAATTTTTTTTTTTTTTTTGTTAGTAAATTGGTAAATGCAAGTTTATAGTAATTAAACTGAAATATACATGCGTTGCATGTATCTAAGTGTTATATAAAGGCGACCGATTTCTTTTTTAACTTTCAGTCAAACACTATTATATAAAACTTTTTGTACAATAAAACAAATATTAAAATAAATTGGAGGAAGAACCACAAAATAGGATTCAAACCCTTAAATATGATTAACATTAACATTTTTGATTTTTTTTAATTTTATAATGCGAACACACTTTTTGAGTATTATTTATGTTGTTTTCAAAAAGTTTATTCTCATCAGGGGTGTGCAAAAATCGATTTAACCAATAAATCGAATCGATAAAAATGTTATTGGTTTATCGGTATCGGGTTATTGGGTTAACAGTTTTTTAACGGTTTTGTAATTTTTTTTATTGGACTATCGGTTCGATTTCGATTTTAAGATTTTTGTTAATGGTTAAATCGATAACCCAATAAGATTATATTAAAACTATATTTTTTTCCATAATTATAATAGTGACTTTAGATTTTAAATATATGCCCTATTATTTTTTTGCATTTTATAGTTGTTGTCTTAGTGTTGTTGTTTTCTTTCTAAAGATATTGATTTGGTGGGGTTCTACCTATCAGTGTTGTTTTTCTTTTTGAGGGATTGCTAGCGTTGTTATTGCATTCAAGTTTGCTAGTTAACAAGAAAGAAAATAAGTTTGTTTTAGTAATAACATATTTAAATTTGCTTATGCTTGTAATTTGTATAGACTTTTATGCATGAAGATAGTGTATATATGTAAATGAAAATAAGAGAAAGCAAAAAATATTTTGGAAGCATTTTCTTATCGGGTAAACCGAAAACCAAACCGTTAAGGACCAAAACCGATTAACCAAAAATCGATAACGAATATCTTATTGGTTTGGTTATCGGTTTTGCATGTTGACAAACCGAAAATCGATAAACCGAACCGATAATATACAAAATCGAACCGAACCGACCGATGCGCACCCCTAATTCTCATTAATATAGAGTACCGCACAACATAACTTCAAATTCCAAAAATTATTTTTTAACACAACTTCAAAACTTTTTTTTTCATGTTTCACAAAATCTATGGCCAAACGCTAGCTAAAACTAATTTAGAAAAAATCTACTCCTTGTAGGTCATATTAAGTGAATTGTTGAGTTATGACACACCACTTAAAAAAAAAAATTTAAGGGCATAAATTAAAGGTTACTCTCCACTATTACTTTTTTGATTATTTTCAAACTATTCTCCCGGAAAATGTAATGCAGTTAAGAACCTCATTAAAAAGAAGGATAACTATGGAAAAAAGTCCCAAAATTTTCTTGAACTTTGAAAAATTTACTTATTATGAACTAAAGTTTCAACAATTCACTTAGTATGGATTAGAGAGAGAAGCAGTAATAGATTGAGATATTACATTACGCAAAATTCCACTTGTAATAAATTGAGATATTACCTTACGTAAAATTCCACTTGCCAAATCTTAATTTAATTTTTGTTCACTTATTATTTTGATTTACTTATATATACACACATAAACACACACTATAAAGCTGCCCTGGAGATAAAGACACATGCATAAACATACACTAGTTTCCTGAAACGTCAACAATTAAAAGAGATGGTAAGATCATTCTAAAATACATGTACTTCTTGTTATTCCTTTTAAAGGTATTTATGATACATGTATTGTACATTTGAAGGAGATTTGTATATACTTTGCTTGCATTCCTTTTTCTTCTGATAAATAAGAGTAAAAGTTGTTCTACGTTGCTCGGGATCTTCCAAAAATGTTGTTTCATTTGTGTTTTGATTCTCAGAAAATGAATGACTTTAACAATTTTTGAAGGATATGAGCAACTTGGGTCATAGTAATTAGTTATATTTCAGGATATGCTTATAACTTGACATGTCATTGTCTACGAAATACTTTAGGTATCTGCAGGGGTGGAGCTAGAGTGTGGCTACGGTGAATCCAATAGCATTAATTAGTTTAAACTCTATATTAAAAATCATTTAATATGTACAATACATTGATTTAAAATTCGATTACTTAAAAACGTTAATCCTGGCTCTGTGTGTGTATTTGCAGGATGAAAATGCAATTTCGGAGTGGTGGAAGGCTAACGAGAAAATGTTGAAATTGATTGAAGATCACAAGGTGTGCTCCGCCACTTGACTAAATTAGATGACCTTCTTGAGAACACAATATTTCATAGCTTGTAGCTACTTAACCATTACATTTTGGGATTTTATTTGCAGAGAGAAAAGGAACAACTTTTTAAAAGGATAAATGAACTTGAGGCAGCGAAACTCAAACAGAAGCAAGCACTGGAGTTGGAGATTAAGGATCGACATGAAAGAGGAACTTGAAAGTTCAGAAGCGCTGAACCAAACTCTTCTTGTAACGAAAAGATATTTGAATGACGAGTTGCAGGATACACAGAGGGAGCTAATCAAAGTGAGTATTTGTGCATTTTTAACGCCGTCTAGTAATACATTTGGTGTTTCTAGTGAAGCAATATGGTTTCGCTGCATTTTATTTGGATCTAATCATATAAGCTTTCAGTAGGTTTTGGTTACTCTATGTTTGCCCACCAAAGTGACTGGCATTTTCTATTTCAAATGCAGAGTTTGTTTTTATGAGTACTGAACAGTGGGTTCATTAATTGATAATTGGATGCTACTTTAATTCATCTGTACACTTTGTTTTGGTAAGTAATATGCTCATTATATGGGTTTTTGTTGAGGGATGCTTACTATAGTTTTTATACATCATTTTGACATATTTCGCTTGTCTTCATAGACATTTTATGCTCTTTTTCTATGTTAATTTGACTTCAAATATTGTAATGTTTATACATCATTTTGACATTTTCCGCGTGTTGATTCTCACTTTCTCATTATTAATCATCAAAAAAGCCCTAGTGCAAGGAAAATCTCTGATATCTGCATTGTGACTCGTACATTAAGTTGGCATCTAAAAGATAACATCTGCAGTAGCAACTGCAAGCGTGTGTTTGTGTTTATAACTTTGAGATTACATGCCTACGAATATGTCACTGTTATATATTTTCTTTCCGTTTGCTCCATCTGATCGGTGCTTGATTTATGCTCTCACAGTTTTTCAAAGACAGACATGGTTTTATTTGTGTTAAGTTCATGGGGGAACTTGATGACAAGCCATTTCACGTTGCTGCAAAAAGAGTTTATAATAACTCCGAAGCAGCAGCAGCAGAGATGGCAGTAGAACTATGTTCCTTGTGGAAAGATAACCTGAGGGATCAAAATTGGTTCCCGTTTAGAGAGGATGAAAATTTTGAGGTTTATTAGTACTCTTTTGATTATTTTTATGTGTACTTTTTCTTTAGTTTCATTAATCTTTGCTTTCAACCTGTTTTTTTTTTAATTTTTTTTTATTTCTCAGCAAGGAACTGATGAAGATGATCAGAAGTTGAAGGGTTTGAAGGCCGAGTATGGTGATGAAGTGTATCAAACCGTGGTAACTGCCTTACACGAGTTGAATAAGCATAACCCCAGTAGTAGGTGTCCAGTACCTAAATTGTGGAATACTAAGGAAAGTAGAGCTGCAACAACTACTGAAGGAGTTCGCCACATACTGAGAATGTTTCCTGAGGCATTTCACTGACCTTTGTGGAGGGAAAAAAGAAAAATTCAAGAAGTACTGAAGTAGGAATATATATTTTTGATGATCAGGTGACTTGTTCTAGTAGGCAAACTCAAACAGTACTACCAACTATATTAGTTTTGTTATGCTGTCCTTCATTTTGTCCAATATATATTTTATGGTCAAAACTTCAGTAAATTCTTTTAAGATGCATGTAGCATCTTCAAGTATTCTGTTAATTCTGAGCACAACAGCTAGAAATACATAGACCAAGTCATTTGATAGCTTTTTCTTGATAAACATGTACTTCATTAATTACCAAATGAGTTATGTAGAGAACACTGAAATCTGAAGCTTGGACATACGGCCAGAAGCAATTAGCTAGCAGTCACGTGAACTACATGCAACGTCTTGTATGTTGTCAATTCCCAGAATACTAATGTACCCTCGTGTATACAGTTGTCCAATTACTTTCTTCTTCCGACTTCTTTACCCACTACACTCATAACATGTCTTTGTTTCTGCATAAATTTCATTAGCTTTTTGCATACAACAACTCTATTCCATGTCACAATGTGCAACATATTGAACCCTCCAACAGATTTAGGATAACACAGTTTCTCCCATGAAGCAATTCAGTACTTTCTTTGATGCATCGTGTCTACCAGTCCATACGAAACATCTACAATATATAACTACAATTTCCTTCACGTCATTTGTAGCTTTACATGACGTGAATTTGAACTAATCCGTTCAATGGATTTCAGATACTTAATGGTTAAAGAAGAAAGTCTATGCTACTATATTGGCATTTTTATTAATGCAAAGTAAAAGATTCTTTGTGGATCCCTTTTTTAAAAAGAAATTCTTCCCTCATGGATTAGGAAGATAACCTTTTTTCCTCCTAATTATATTGGATATGTCTTCTATTGGGAGTATAAAAACACTTGTAACTAAAAAGGAATGACCTTGCACACATGAAAAATGAACTTGCAAGGCAAAACGGGAAGATAAGGTTTTAACACGTGTTGGTTCAGACTTATCAGTATTACTTAGTATGATTTTATGAACATACGTTAAATAATTTGGGAAGATGAGATGATCCTAATGTACATGAATCAATAATTATATCTTATCACATTTAATGTCATGTGATTATTCTCTAATTATGAAATTCCCATCAGATCTTTTCATCCCAAATAACAAAGAAAAGCCTCTTATTCTCATTTCACGTATTCCATACTCTCTCTTTCATGAAACAATAAAAAGCTTTAATATGATGCAAAAAGTATGTAACATTCATGATCCTATAAGACTGATATGAAAGCACTAATTAAATTTGCTCACTATACTAAAAATAGTTGTACCATATTAGTTGATCACCTTACTAAATTAAGAAAGCACTAATTAAATTTTTTCCATATTACCCTTGCAATTAATATTTTTTGAAAGTGTTCACACTTGTTTGTAAAGTTCCAAAGAAGTTCTTAAGGGGTGAATTAGTAAAACTACCTTCTCATTTATAATTTCTTAACATGCGTATAAAAAGAAAGCGTGCAACTAATATGGGACGGAAGAGTAGCTCGTAACAATGAGAAACTGATGTGAAAATGACTATAATCCTTTACATGGCTTACAAGTTACAATATCAACAACAACTAGAGAAAGAACATGAGACTATATGCGAAGAAATGCATGCTACACAATTTAAAACGTATACAAAAATGGTGCTCTGCCATTTTATTTGTTTCTCTATGACGAATTAAGTGCGGCATGTGGCTCTTTTCTCTCATAATTATGATTTTGTTAACTCTTTTAGTATTTTCCATATATGCTTTCTTGTTTCATTTTCATATGTCCACTTTATTAATAATTATTATCTCAAAAAAGTAATTTTTTAAAAAAATTTAAAACTACAAGTTGATTGACCAGTGATCAACTCCCAATAAAGTTGATTGATAATTGTAAACTTAGTCATAGATCAGTTCAATCTATAAAGAAGTGGAGGTAAATCTTATAGATTAGAAAAGTATTCGAATTCACATACTTTTGTTTGGATCGTAGATATTTATGAACTTTCATCCTTGATCGAAAAACAGATCTTGTACTTTTTTCTCAATGTAGTACTGCAACAAATTAATTAAACAAATAAATATGATAGAATTTTGTTACAATAATCTACTTGTCATGTAAGGTGTATCAAAACTTTTGATTCAATTCTAAAATCAAACCCTTCATTGTTATAAAATCAGATAAAAATTGATGCATGAAAATTAAGAATATACCTCTAAAATTAGTAAAATTTATTGAATATTTTATGACGAGTAAAGAAAATTAAGAGAATGTTAATTATTAATTTATCATATCTTTATGATCAGAAATTCTTTTATTTTTCTAACATAGACTTGAATTATCCAACTATCAGGTAAAGTGAAATTCTTAGCATTAATCTTGTCACATTTGCATCATTTTTCTTCTCATTTTTCTCTTAATAGCTCTTGTGAAAAATTAGTAGCCCTTCTATGAGCCCTCCTAGGGTTAGTTCTTCTTTCCACTAATGGCTCATTAGTAGATTCGATCGGCGGGAGCTCTTCTTTTTTCTTTATAACCTCATCAAATTTCAAATCTTGCAAATTAGTCTTATCTTTTTATGCTTCTACACCATTTTATTGCATGGTCATTTTTTTATCAACATCAGTAGCTTCTTTCTCTTGTCCCTGATCATTTATACGAAATTGATCATTATCATATTTGTGAATTTGATCAGTTAAAATTTTAATTATTGCGATGATCACATGCATCACCTTCAAATATTGAACTAAGTTCATAAAATATATCATCATAATTATTCATCGCTTTGCAATTAACTAGATAGATAGAGGTTGAATTTAAGAAAAAATGGATCAAGTTCACAAAATATATCATCATAATTATTCATCACTTTGTAATTAGCTAGATAGAGGGTGAATTTAAGAAAAAGAAAAAAAAAGAGAGAGTAGGGGAAAATGAGAAAAACGTCTTTGATAAAAATTGAAAATGTGAGAGTGATTTTGTGGAGTGTTTGAATAGAAATGAGAATAGAAAAAAAAAAATTCTTCAATACAAACTGAAGATGTGAGAGTAATTTTGTGGAGTATTTGAGTAGAAATGAAAATAAAAGTGAGAAAATTTCTCCGATACAAACTGAAGATGTGAGAGAGTGATTTTGTGGTGTGTTTGAGTAAAGATGAGAATTAAGATAACATCATCGTTACTTTTTTTCTAAATAATCACTTAATGGAGTTTATTCAAATGTGTAAGTGATCCCTCACTGCTTTCTTTTTTTAAAATATAATTTAAATTATTTTAAAAACTTTTATTTAAGATTAAGAAGACCAAGAAATAACAATTAGCATTTTGTCATATATGTTGGATCAAATTTTAAAAATGTGTGTTAAAATTTTGGGTTAATTTCACAGCCCTCTCCTGAGGTTTGGGCTTATAACACATATCTGGTTATAAATATTACATAAATTTTCCTTCTTTGAGATTTATTGTGACAAAACTATTATTTAACTTAAAATAAACATATTGGGCATTGCACTTTTTTTTTAAAAAAAATTACCAAATGAAGTATTGCTATTATACTGTACCCATGACTATTAACATTTCAAAAAATCTTTAAAATGATTTAGATAATTAATAGTTAATGTTAAGTTTAAAATAGAAAAAAATATCTTTCTCTTAATATTATATACCAAATAAGTAAAAATAAAAATTTATTTTAGTATAATAGATAAGTAAAAATGAATGGAGAAAGTAAGTATTATTTAATTAAATGTAAATTAGTAAAATCGCTTTTTTCTTTTTATAAGTGAGTAAATTATTAAGGAGTGTGCTCAAGATAAAAGCATCACTTAATATGAAATAGAGGGAATAATTACGAGTTTAGTTTCTATCACATTCAATAATAATTATAAAATACAACACATGAATAAGCTAAGTGAAGACTAGCGGAGTAGGAGCAAGAGATAAACAATTTTTTTAATGATACTGACTTAATTAATTAAAATTAGTCTGACATAAAAAAAATAATAGATAAAATTCTCAAAAGTGCAAGAAAAAAAAAGTACTATACTTAAATTAAATAGTCAACACATGTCAAAGAAAAAAAAAGTGAATTGTAATAGCAATTATTTGACCTCGATTTCATCCTATATCGAACTTAACTTTCTCCTCCAAAATGCATGGATACAGTTCAATGTATAAATGGATTAGAGGTACATTTTATAATTAATTGTATAGGTAAGAAAAAATTTCAATTTCACATACTACTTTTGGATTGTAAATATCTACTTATTTTTATCTTCGAAAAAAAAATATGTCATGTACTTCTCCCCTCTCTCTCTTTATTTATATATATATATATATATATATATATATATATATATATATATTATATATATATATCATGACAATTTTTGGAAGATTCAATGATTAATGATAATATTCGAGGTATATATAAAAATATTGATTATTAAATAATAATAATAAATAAAGATAAAATTTGATTAAAATAATCTAATAGTCATGCAAGGTGTACCAAAACTTCTGATTCAACTTTAAAATCAAATCCTTCATTGTTATAAAATTAGATAAAGATTGGTGTATGCAAAATTAAGAACATATCTCTAAGATTAGCAAATTAATTTAATATTTTATGATAAGTGAAATTAAAAGGAAGTTATTATTATAATTAGCATATCTTTGTGGTTAGGAGAGCTTTCATTTTTTCTTACATGAATTTTTGTTAACCAATCATCAGGTAAGATGAAATCTTTTACATTAATCTCCTTATGTTTGCACCACTTTTCCTCTAATTTTTCTCTAATTGGCTCTTGTGAGGTAATAGTAGCTCTTCTTTGAAACCTTCTAGGGTTAGTTTTCTTTTTTACTAATGACTTATCAATAGATTCGATAGCAAGAACTTCTGTTTTTCCTTTTCTAACCTCCTCATCACCTTTCAACTCTTATAATTTAGTCTCATCACATTTTTGTACTTCTATAATATTTTCTTGTTATGATCATTTTTTATCATCATAAGTAGAATATTTCTCTTATATCATTCATACTAAAATAATCATCATCATCTTAGTAAATTTGATCAATTGAAATCTTACGATAGACGATTCATCACTTTTAAAAAGTGGATCAAGTTCATAGAGTATATCATTATAAGTTTTCATGATTTTGAAATTATTTATATAGATAAAAGGCCAAGAATTTAAGAAGAAAATAGAAAAGAGTGTAGGAAAAAAGGAGAAAAATTCTTTTTGATACAATCTAAGGATGTGAGAGAGTTGTTTGGTGGATTGTTTGAGTAGAAATGAAAATAGAGAAAAGGAGAATTTTTTTTAAATACAATTTGAGGATATGAGAGAGTTGTTTTGTGGAGTGTAAAAATGAGAACAAGAATTTCTTTTTTTTTTTGATACAATCCGACAATGTGAGAGTTATTTTATAGAGTATTTAAGTAGAGAGGAGAATAAGAAAAAAGGGAGAACAACTCTCAGTTATGTGAAAAAGTTATTTTGTGGAGTGTTTGAGAAGAGATGAGAATAGGTAAAAAAGATGAAAAGATTCTTTGATAGAAATTGAAGATGTGACATAGTGATTTTAGAGTAGTGCTTGAGTAGATATGAGAATTGAGATGATGACATCGTTATTTTTTTGCTTACGTCTAAATAATCAGTCAAAGAACTCTATTTAAATGTGTAAGTGATCCCTCACTATTTTTGAAAAAAATTGAAGTCCCTTTAAAAACTTTTATTTAAGAATAAGAAGATCAAGGAGTAACAGTTAAACTAGCATTTATCATAAATTTGAATCAGACATTAAAAATTTATCTCAAAAATTACAAGTTTCAAAAACTAGTCCAGATCAGACTTTGATTTTTTTTTGAGACTTTCACTCACAAAATATCAAAAAAAGAAATTCAAGTAAAATGTACTTTTGGACACAACTTCAAGTTCTAAAATTTACTACTTCAAAAACTCAAGTTTTAAGGTTTCACTTCAAAATTTATGGCAAAAAATAAGCTAAAATAAAGATGTTATTATTACTTTCATATTGAGAAGAATCACCATACATTTGATTCTTTTACCTATTATATTTACAATGCAACGAAAATTGAGGAGATAAATATTTTATTAAGTGAAGTTCTAATTTTGTTATCAATTATTTCTTTTGTGTGTGTGTATATATATACAAATAACATGAGTAGTTTTTGTGTTTAGAATTATTTATGTCATCACCAAATTTAATATACAAAAAGTTAGGACGAAGGATTAGTTATGGTACGTGCGCCCTAACTGTTAAGTATGTTATTATCATTATGTTGATGTTTTTCCGTTTAATTATCGATTAAAAGTTTTAGTAAATCGTGATGCTTTCTTGTTGTTTGTTGAATAACCTAAATTAAAAAGGTGATAATTATGGGGAATCCAAGTGCCCCAAGCCTCGTGGGTAATCCAGGAGATCTTAAGAGCCAGGGAGACACTTATGGAAGCTGGATACACAGAGGATGATGTAGTACAGATGCCACAGTTCTCTATAAAGAAGCTTTACACTATTTTGAGAGGAGACTTTCAAAAGGTGCAATGGAGAAAACTCATGTGCAACAACCTTGGTGCCCCGAAATGGCGTTTCATTTTGTACCTTGCCCTACAACGACGGCTGGCAACTCGGGATAGACATTGATAATCTTAGTTGTCCACTTTGTGAGGGTGAAAGCGAAAGTATAAGTCACTTATTATTTCAATGTCCATATTCTATAATGGTTTGGGGGAAACTCTTAGCGTGGCCAGGCATCATGAGAAGTCTTATGGGTTGGCAGGAAGAAGTTCAGTGGGCAATATACCATGCCAAAGGGAAAGCAGCTGGTGTAGAGATATATCGAATGACTTTGGCAAACTGTGTGTATAAGATATGGCTGGAGAGGAATGGGCGTGTGTTTCAACAAAACAAAGTAGAAGCACGTATACGGGTGAAACAAATTATACAAGAGGTGCATGGATGTGGTATAGCTCACAGTCGGTTGCTTAGTCAATTGTCTTGTCTTAATTTTTATCCCTAATCCTGACTGTTCGAATAGGCAAGTCATGAGCTGTATAGAAGAGTAGTAGAGGCAGATTTGGGGTTGTCCAAATGCTGCCAGTTTCTGTTTTGTAATGCTCATTTGGTAAATAAAAATCTTTACTTACCAAAAAAAAAGGTGATAATTGTAATAATAAACAATGGATAATATTTTATATGTTTATCGATTTAAGGGAATTTAAATTTACATTATATATCACTAAAGAAAATGAAAAAAAGTACATAAGTAGACATCACTTTTTTTTTTTTGTTGTTGTAACTCTATATAAAAGTAAAGTCATCTTGATGAGGTTGGTGATTTGACAGTAACCCCTAACTTATATATTAATCATAAAAAGAGAATGCATAAAGAAAGAAAACTTCCTCATAGTGGTATGTGTCATACAATGATACAATACTCCTTCTTTTCATAATAAATGATATTTTTATATTATTTTTTTGATTCAAAAAATTGATGTCTCACATAATCAACAAGTATTAATTGTTCTTTACCAAATTTACTCTTATTTAAATAAGCGATTTATGTAACCAAGAAACAACATTAAATATCCCTTTGTTCACTTTTTTTTTTGTCCACAATGGACTTTGTACATTCTTTTAAAAAATAATAAATGAAGTGTATATTTTACTATTATATACGCAGCTTTTCAAAAAATCATGAAAAATATGATTTAGGAAATTAGAAGTTAATGTTAAGAGTAAAATAGAAAGAAAAAAAATATCTTTCACTTGATATCACTTTTTTCTAGAAGTGAGTAGACTCCTTAAGGGGTGCACCCAAGTTAAAAAATCACTTAATATGAAACAAAGAGAATAATAATTATGAGTTTAGTTTCTATCATATTCAATAGTAATCATGAACGACTACACAGAAATAAGTGAAGACTAGCAGGGTATGAGCAAGAGATCGATAATTTTTTTAATAATACTGACTTAATTAATTGAAGCTAGTTTGATATAATTAAAAAAAGATAATTAAAATCCTCAAAAGTGCAAGAGAAATAAAGATGTACCATACTTAAACTAAATAGTCTAACACACAAAAAAGAGGTGGGGGAGAGAGCGGGGATGGGGGGGGAGGGGGGAGAGAGGAGAGTTACTCCTGGAGATTGTAATCACAATCATTGGATCTCGATCTCATTCTTGTTGAACTTGATTTTCCTCCTGCAGAATGCATGGATACAAATACTTTGATAGCATCATCAAGTAAAAAGTGACACTGATATAATGAATTGACTTTTATATGGCCACTCAACTAATAATTATTATCTCAAAATATAACTTTTTGAGATGAAAACTATTAATTAATCGATTGACAATAGTAAATTTAATCATAAATGAGTTCATCAACAAATGAAGTGAAGGTACATCTTATAATTAATTATATAGATACAAAAAGTTTTTCGTTTCACATACCATTTACTTGAATTTTAGATATTCACGAACTTCCACCTTTGATCGAAAATTACGTCCTGTACTTTTCTCAGTGTAGTACTGCAATAAATTAATTAAATAATATTAAAAAAAGCTCTAGTTACTATCATATCATAAATTTTTTTGCAGATCCAATGACTCATGATAAGATTCAGGGTATACATAAAAATGTTTATTGTTAAATATAAAAATTGAAAGTAAATTAAAGATAGAAATAGATTACAACAATCTAATAGTCATGCAAGGTGTATCAAAACTTCTGATTCAACTCTAAAATTATTATAAAATTAGATAAAGATTAGTATATGCAAAATTAAAAAAATATATCTCTAAAATTAGCAAATCAATTGAACATTTTATGATAAGTAAATAAAATTAAGAGAATGTTAATCATTAATTTACCGTATCTTTGTTGCCAGAAGATTTTCCACTTTCCCTTACACGGACTTCAGTTGTCCAGCCATCAGGTAAGATGAAATCCTTAGCATTAATCCTCTTACGTTTGCACCATTTCTCCTCTATTTTTCCTTTAATTGATTCTTGTGAGAGTTTAGTAGCTCTTCTCTGAGACCTTCTAGGATTAGTTACTTTTTCCACCAATGGCACATCAGTAGATTCGACAACAAGAACTTCAGTTTTTTCCTTTCTAACCTCCTCATCACCTTTCGAGTTTTGTAAATCAGTTTCACATTTCTGTACCTCCATATTATTTTCTTGTGTTGTCAATTTTTTATCATCATCATCATCATCATCACCAATAGAATCTTTCTCTCGATTCTTATCATCGATACAAAAATAATCATCATCAACTTTGTGGATTTGATCAATTGAAATCTTGCGATGATCAAATTCATCACCTTTATAAAGTGGATCAAGTGTATAGTATATATCATTATCAGTATCCATCTCTTTGAAGTTATCTAGATATAGAAGGTCAAGATTTAAGTAGAAAATAAAAAGAGAGTAAGAAAAAAAAGGAGAATTTGTTGATATAATCTGAAGATATGAAAGATTTTCTGGTGGATTATTTGAGTAAAGGAGAATTTTTTTTCGATATCATCTAAGGATGTTAGAGAGTTGGTTGGTGGATGATTTTGAGTAGATATGCAATTAAGAAAAAAAGGAGAAACAAAAATTTTGATGTAATCTGAGTGAGTTGTTTGGTAGATTGTCAGAATAGAGAAGAAAATTATAAGAAGAAAAGGAGAAATTCTTTTGATATAATTTGAGGATGTGAGAGAATGGCTTGGTGGATTCTCTGCGTAATGAGAAAGAAGAAAATGAGATTTTTTTTTTTGATACAATCTATGAATGTGAGAGAATTATTTGTGGAGTATTTGAGTAGAGTGAAAATAAGAAAAAAGGAGAAAAGATTTTTTGATACAATTTAAAAATGTAAGAGAGTTATTTTGTGGAGTGTTTAAGTAGAGATGAGAAGAGAAAAAAAGGAAAAGATTATTCGATACAAATCGAAGATGTGAGAGGGTGATTTTGTGGAGTGTTGCTTGAGTAGAGATGAGAAATGATATGATGACACCGTTACTTTTCTGCTTTTATCCAAATAATCATTTAATGGACTCTATTTAAATGTGTAGGTGATCCCTCATTATTTCTTTTTTAAAATTTAAGACTTTTTAAAATTTTATTCAAGATTAAGAAGACCAAGAAATAACAATTAAACTAGTATTTGACCATATAATTTAGATCAAATTTTTAAAATCTATCTCAAAAATATTTCAAGTTCCAATAATTAGTCCAGATTAGACTTTGAATTTTTGAGATTTCGCTCACAAAACGTCAATTTTTTTAAAGTAAAATGCATGTCCAAACACAATTTCAAGGTACAAAATTTACTACTTCAAAAATACAAGTTCTCAAGTTTCACTTCAAAATCTATGACAAAACATGAGCTAAAATAAAAATTATTATTATTAACTTGCATATTGAGAAGAGTCACCATACACTGACTTATTTTACCTATTATATTTGCAACACAATGAAGATTGAGGAGATAAATATTTTGTAAGGCGAAGTTCTATTATTATTTTTTTCAATTTGCTATCTAATATGAATAGTTTTTGTGATTGAAATTATTTATGTCATCACCGAATTTAAAATTGAAAAAGTTAGGAAGAAGAATTAACTATTGTACGCATCCTAACCGTTAAGTTTGTTATTATGATTATGTCAATTTTTGCCGTTAAATTGTCGATCAAAAGCTTTACTAAATCGTGATGTTTACTATGTTTATCGATTTAAGAAATTTTAAAGATTACATTATATATCACCAAATGAATATGCATATTTATCAACCTCTTGTTTTCATAGTACCCATTCTGTGATTCATGAGAATGAATATACATGCATGATCACAACAAGTAAGAAATTTCAATTGCAATATGTATATATATATATATATAAATATATTTTTCACTACAATATCATAAATTACAAGGCTCCTCAAATCATGGGTGAATTTACTATTTAGGGTGGGGGTTCTCGAAACCCCCCAAATATTTTTGTAAACTTTATAATTATATTAAAATATCTATTAAACATATAAGAATGTGAAGTTAGGAAACCGTTAACAAAGTTGATGGTTGGCTCAGCAATTCAAAAGGGACCTTTTAAAGAGCTACTCGCGTGAAACCCTGGTTTGAATCCCCTGGACGACCTTTTTAAACTTCTCTGACAATATTAATTTATTTCATTGAGAACCCACAAGCTTCAACTTTTGGATCCGCTTCTGCCTCAAATAAAAGAGTTTCTTTCAAAATAGTGTCCTTAGGCCACATTTCATCGTCTAAGCTGATTGTTTTCATTAAAATCTCTAAATTCGATTTATAAACTTTACCCTATAATTGTCAATAGCATAATATCTATTTATGTATCTTTTGCTCTTCTCTTATTGAAGGTACCTAACATAATAACTATCACATCAAATTAAATTAATAAAAATATGCTAAAAGTCCTATTCCTATGTCTTAAGTTCAATTTTCAATTATTAGGAAATATTATTTCAATTGTGAAGGTGGTATCGTATAATTTTAGACATTATATTGGCCCTTTGAAACAATATATCTCAAAGGTAGCACTTTAGGTATCATTTTTCGCATATGGAGGGTTAATTTAAATAATTTTCAAAATCTAGATCAAATTAATATTTTAATATAATAATTTATATATCCTAAATTGTACAAAAAATTCAATAAATTACAATATTTCTCATACAAAAATATATTTTATAATATTGACAAAGTTGATTTAGTTTGAATTTTAAAAAATAAAAAACACTTTCTTCTTTCAACTTTATTTGTCCACTATTAATTTGACACACTTTTTAACAAGTTATAAATATAAGGGTAATTTTTTATTATATCACCCTTCGAGTATAATAAATGCAATGTCTTAAATAGTTAATGATAATCGTAAATTAGGAATTAAGTGGTTAAATTATCTCTTGATTTTATAAATTGAACAAATAAAAATGAATATCTATTTTTAGTATAGTGGAGTACTCCGGTCCCTCCGTCCAATAATACTTGTCCACTATTGACTTGGTACACATGTTAAAAAAATAATAAATAGAGTAATTTTACTATATCACCATTTGAATATAATTAATTCAATATTTTGTAAAATATATTAGATAATGACTATAATTAATAACTAAGAATAAAATGGGTAGAAATAGTAAATTATTCACTCATTTTTCAAAATAAACAAGTATTGTTGGACATCTATTCTTAATATTCTCTCCGTCCATCTTTACTTGTCCCCTACACTAAAAATAGTTGTTCAACAATATTTGTCCAATTTATGAAATCAAGAAATAATTTAATACTTAGTTCCTAATTTACCCTTATCATTAATTATAGTTATTTTCCCATTATATTTTTCAAGACATTATATTTATTATATTCAAAGGATGATATGATAAAATTGTCCTTCTTTTTTAAGTTTTTTAAGAATTTTGCAAAATTAATAGTCAACAATTAAAATTGAACAGAAAAAAGTAATATCAACAAGTATTGTTCAACGGGGACTTCAAAAATACTCAGCAATCTAGAGATTATCGAAATTCAAACTTCTTTCCATAGGGTCCAAATCAAATTTGATTTTTCTCAAAATTCCAATTGGCCTTTTGTTTTTTACCCAAAGTACTATTTGGCACTGAAATTATAGCAATTTGGACTATCACCTCCCACGTTTTCTGCTCCTTTTTAATACCACGTTCCCCTTTGGCTGCATTTGCACAATTTACAGTAACCGCTTTTGTCCTACTCAGCTCCACTAAAAGTTCCCTCTCTTCTTCAATTTTCATGGCGGACCTCTCTTTCCCTCCCATTTTTTTCTTTTTCTTCATCTTCCTCCTTTTCTGTAACGGCGGCTCCGGTGACTACCTCATCGGAATCAACTACGGAACCGTCGCCGATAACCTACCGCCGCCGACCCAAGTCGCCGCTTTCATCAGAGACCAAACCACCTTTAACAAAATCAAGATCTTTGATGCTAACCCAGAAATCATCCGTGCTTTCGCTGATACAGGCGTTTGGGTTACCGTCACGGTACCTAACGGCGAGATTTTATCAGTTGCTAATCCCACCGGTGCACAATGGTGGGTCGAAGAAAATGTTGTTCCGTTCTATCCACACACCAGAATTGATCGCATTTGTATTGGAAATGAAGTTATGGCTACCAGTGACAAGAATCTCATAGCTCATTTAGTCCCCGCCATGCGAGCGATTTATGGAGCTTTGATAGCAGCTGGAATTCATGATATACAGGTTTCAACACCACATTCATTGGGAATCATGTCCCGCTCTGAACCACCCAGTTCGGGTCGGTTCAGAAGGGTATACGATCGGGTAATTTTTGCCCCGATGCTTGAATTCCACCGTGAAACTAAATCGCCCTTCATGATTTGTCCGTACCCATTCTTTGGGTTCAATGATAAAACCCTGGATTATGCTCTGTTTAAACCTAACAATGGGGTTTACGATGAAGCTACTGGGATGAATTACACCAACATGTTTGATGCACAGCTTGATGCTGTGTATTCAGCAATGAAGGCGTTGGGTTATGATGACGTGGATATCGTGGTGGCGGAAACGGGTTGGCCTTCTGCCGGTGACCCGAATCAACCGGGAGTGAGTTTGGAGAATGCTATTTCGTACAATGTGAACCTTGTGAAGCATGTAAACTCCGGTGTGGGTACGCCATTGATGCCAAACAGGACCTTTGAGACATACGTTTTCTCCCTTTTCAATGAGGACCTTAAGCCTAGCACTTCGGAGCGTAACTTTGGGTTGTTCCGACCCGACTTCAGCCCCGTTTACGACGTGGGCATTCTGCGTAATTCACAGGTAATTCTCGAAAATTTAGATAATCCACAAGGGTAAATAAGTAAAATGGTTTGATCATCCTGTTGGATATTTTTTTGTTGTTGCTAGTGTTAAGGGTATAATTGTCTTTACAATAATGATTATTGATCCGAGAAATCTCCCACGCTTTCTTATAGTTTGATATTTCCGATTCTTGAATGGCATAAATTCACTAGCATTGGTTTGTGTTCTAGTATTAAGGTTTATTTTACATTATAACATAAAGTGTAATTATTAAACGTATTCATTAGGTTGTATTGACTGAGTTAAAATTCGAAATTCAGGCTTCTCCGCCTGCTATGGCACCAGAAGTGTGGTGGAAAAAATGGTGTGTGCCGAGGGCAGATGCTAGTGATGCAGCTTTGCAGTCGAACATAGACTTCGTGTGTAGTTCGGGAATAGATTGTCAACCTATACAAGATGGTGGCCCTTGCTACGAGCCTAATACTGTTAGGGCGCACGCTTCTTACGCGATGAATGCTTATTATCAAGCAAATGGTGGTAACGATTTTGACTGCGACTTCATTAATACTGGTGTTGTGACCATCTATGATCCCAGTAAGTACTTTTTCTTGCCAGAATTGCTGATCAGTTGAATTTTCTCTATTACGTACCTCTTTAGTATTGAAAAGTATAACTTTTGTGTGATAATTTATGCAGGTTACGAAGAATGTGCATATGCTGCTTAAAGTGGCAAATGAGGGCCTAGCATTGGAGTTAAGCAGTAGAATTTAAAAAAATATAATAGTACTATACATTTTGGCATGTCCAATATATGGTTTGTGATGCTGTATTCTGTTATTTTCAAGGCTGAAGAGTTCAATGTTAATTTGCATATGGATGATATATCTCTTTCTTCGAACTTTGGTGATTCTCAAATTGTGCAAATCAATTGGCCTCCACCTTCCTTTACCCGTTTCAATGATATTTACTCAGGACCATTTACTTGTCGTATTTGCTAAAATAGATGATCCAAAATAGTTGTCATTTTTTAAAAAATCAAGGTATAATTAGTTACTTATTTCCACATTAGTCATAAATATGAATAGATATTAACATAATGCAAAAGAGAGAAATACTCCCTTCGTCCAATATTAGTTGGTCACTTTTTTTTACACGCATGTTAAGAAATCACGGGTAAGGCTGCGTACAATAGACCCTTGTGGTCGGGCCCTTCCCCGGACCCTGCGCATAGCGGGAGCTTTAGTGCACCGGGCTGCCCTTTTTTTATGTTAAGAAATCATAAATAGAAGATAGTTTTACTAATTCACTCTTTAAGAAACTTCTTTGAGACTTTACAAGTAAGTGTGAACACTGTTAAAAAGAATTAATTACAAGGAGAATATGAGAAAAATCTAATTAATGCTTTCTTGATTTTGTAAGATGATCTACTAATACGGGATAACTATTTTTAGTATAGTGACCAACTAATATCCAACAAATGGAGTATTAAACATTCAAGAATAATAAATAAGAATAATTTAGTCAAATCATTCTCTAATTAATATTTTTTTTAAAGGGGTGTGCAAACAAAAAAAAATGTGATAGGAAGGGATTAGTACAATACTAATCCATGAATCAAGTCTACAATAAATGCAATATTAAAGACTTGTGTGCTCAAAATTGGATACTCACGAGGGGCACGCTTTCTCTTTTCGCCGTTTACTTGAGAATCCAATTAGAAAGTTACAAAAATGCTTAAAGCAAAATAACTTCTTTTAAAATTAGATATTTAGAATTTATTTTTTAAAAAAAAAAATAAGGAAGACATAAATCACCAATCACTAAATTCTCAACAAGAAGTCAAGGAATAAAGCCCTTATAATTTTGAGCTGCCTGTCATAGAGCATAAAAATATCTAATTTAGACATCCACAAGTCAACTTGAAATTACAACAACAACAACATACCCAGTGTATTCCCACAATGCGGGATTTGGGGAGGATAAAGTGTACGTAGTCCGTACCACTACCTCAGAGGTGAGGTAGAGAGGCTGTTTCCGATAGACGCTCGGCTCAAGACAAAAACAGTCTAAAAATAGGCTAAAAAGGACGTAACAAAGATACAGGATAAAAAAAACATGATAAAACTACAAGAGACAATAGGAAGTAATATGTAGTAACAAACCACAGACAGAAATAGAGCACTGCCACAAAATACTACTACGAGGAATCTAAGAACAAGAAACTATAAGCGTAGCACTACGATTACTAGTCGGGGACAACAAGGAAAAAACACTCATACCTACTAGCCTACACACACTTCTACCTATTACTCTTCTACCCTAATTCGCGTTCTCCACACCTTCTTATCTAGGTTCATGTCCTCGGTAAGCTGCAACTTAAAATTGATATCAGAAATTAGTTAACGATTCAAACACGTCAAAACACATGCATCTCCCCCAAAACCAAAATGCAAGTGTTTTTAATAGGCAAACTCGTTGCTTTTAGGTGCATGGTTGGCATACTTTGACATTTCTAGAACTAAAAACTGTCAAATTAACAGTAACAATTATTTTTTATAAATTTCATTGGGATGAGTTGAAATAAAGTGGAATAAATTAGATGACGGAGACAGCTGAATGGATGACAGGTGTTTAATCCTGATTTTTAAAAATCAGGTATTTGAGCCGTTAGTGAAGAGTGGCACGAATGAACCCTTTGAATCATGACAGTGGTATAAGTAAACCCAATTATTAACAAATGACATAGATGGACCTTTTCTAAAAATTAGATGACATATTTGAGCCTTTTCCTGTTATTTTATTAATACCCTAGCAACATTTCATCATCATTTCGAGATCAAAATAAATATTGAGAAATATACAAAATGGTGGGAAAAAAAGAAAAACTTGCGTTCTGAAAATCATATTTTTAGCCCTCATTAATCATATCGACGGAGAAAACGTTGTGGGAACAAGTATGTTAAACCTGTTTGTAATACTTATAAAACAATATCTTCAATGACTCAACTTTCCTTGTCTTTTAAAACGGCCAAATTGTTTTTTGCTTCATCTTATTTTTCTTTTTAATGTGTTTCACAACATGAATTTTTTATTTTTTTTAAAAAAAAATTATAATATTCTATATAATTTATTTATAATCACAAAATTTAGAAAACATTTTGATACATTACATACCTCTTTAATTTTAGATCATAAAAATTATACGTATAATGGACGTATTTGCCTCTGTGAAGCACATGAAATGCAAAAAATATTATAATAGCAGAGTACGAAGGAAAGAAAGACATGCAAATTATTGTGAAGAGTTTGATACTCTCATTCCCTTTCTTCTATGGCTTCTCAGTTCTCATCCCTTATCTGTCTAACCTCTCATCTCACTTCTATTCTTTATTACTTCCTCCGTTCCATTTTATGTGTCACTCTTTTCTTTTTAGTCTGCCCCAAAGAATGTCACTTTATTATAATTAGAAACAATTTTACTTTAAATTTTTTCTTTTACCCTTAATAAAATAATTTACAGCCACACAAATATCTTGGAATTGTTTTAGATCACAAGTTTTCTTAAATACCATATTAAGTTAAATGAAACAGAGGGAGTACTATTTTTCTGTTGTCTTTTCTACTTAGTTGATCTTTAAGCTTTCCATAATAGTCAGTTTGAGCTTTTGACTTTCTCGTTACGTTGTTGTTTGAGCATTTAAGTGTCCACTACAATGACTCACATTTCCTTGTCCTTTAAGCTCGCTGGCTAAATTATTTATTGCTCCCGTCCTTTTTTTTTTTAGTACTATGTTTTAATAGAACATTATTTTTTATATTTAGTAGTAATTTTCATTCAAAATTATAAAATTTAATGCTATTTTGATACATTATATATGTCTTTAATCTCATATCATTAAATTCACAGGTCTTTCTTACTTTTTTTAAAGTTTATATTCAAGTCAAACTAAAACATGTAAAATGAAATAGAGAGAGTTGTAAATTTTATCCTATATGCAAGTTGATCCCCTTGGCCAGTGAAATAATTCAAAGTTTCTAGTAATAGTAAATACAAGCCAAATTGGACTTTGTTTCCTCTTCTATAATAAGGACGATCATGTCCTCTCTACAAACCCCAAATAAAAATGACTTCCCTTGTGTTGTTGAAGATGTTAGCTTGTGTTCTTCTCTTTTTCTTCATAATATTTTCTTTCACAGAGAAGAAAAAAAAAAGAAAAAACCTCCCTCCAAGTCCTAGGAAATTGCCTATTATAGGAAATCTTCATCAACTTGGAAAATTGCCTCATCGTTCACTTCAAAAACTTTCAAATGAATATGGGGATTTCATTTTCTTGCAATTAGGTTCTGTCCCAACTCTGATTGTCTCATCGGCTGATGTTGCAAAAGAGATTTTTAGAACACATGATGTTGCTTTTGCTGGCCGTCCTCCCTTATATGCTGCAAGAAAACTTAGCTATAATTGTTGTAACGTGTCTTTTGCTCCTTATGGTAAGCTGTTAGAGATAACACGTTTTTATTTATTTAATTTTAACATACCACTTTACGTGCAATAGTGATTTTTTTTTTTCATTATTCAAGATATATGACTATTTTGATATCATATTGAATCATGTGTTCTTTTATATAAAAAAATATAGAGTTGGAGAATATATATCTTGTTTGCTTAATTGTCTTTAACAGGTAATCACTGGAGAGAGGTTCGAAAAATTCTAGTGTTGGAGTTGCTAAGCACAAAGAGAGTACAAAGTTTCTCATCAGTTCGAGATGAGGAAGTGAGTCGTTTGGTTCAAGAAGTTGGCAATTCTTTAAACTCGTCTATTAACATAAGTGCATTGGTACTAACCTTGGCGAATAACGTTGTTTGTCGTGTGGCTTTTGGGAAAATGAGTGATGAAAGAGGAGAAGATAATGGTGAGAAAAAGTTTCATGAAATTCTTTATGAGACACAACAATTGTTGGGTGAGTTTAATGTTGCTGATTATTTTCCTAAGATGGCATGGATTAACAAAATTAATGGGCTAGATGAAAGATTGGAAAAGAATTTTAGGGAATTGGATAAGTTTTATGATGAAGTAATAGAAGATCATGTTGATTCAAGAAGTTGGATTAAACAAAGGGATGATGAAGATCTTATTGATGTTTTGCTTCGAATTCAAAAGGATCCAAACCAAGATGTCCCTCTCCAAGATAGTCACATCAAGGGCCTTCTTGCTGTAAGTTTTGCCCTTTATTACTCCTTTGCTTCTTTTTTTTTTAGTTCTAGATGTTTCTTTTGGCTTCTCTCACAAGAGGTTAACTAGTACTCTACACATTTCTAGAACTAACCACTACAGAACTTAATGGTTTTTTCAATTATACTAACCATTTTGAACATTAGCCTAGAGATACATGGTATTTGAAAGAACAAATACATATCTTCTAGTTCCTTCTATTTCTTCTACAGGTTTCTTTCTAGTCTAGAATTTGGTTGTTTATGCTCTGAGTATACAATTGGAAAAGTAAAAAATAAAATTAGAAGAGTTTGTTGAATCTTAAAGAATATACTCCATCTGTTTTAAATTGATTGACCTATTTTGATTTGGCATGGAATTTAAGAAAATAAAAAAGATTTTTGAATCTTGTGGTCTTAAATTAAAGATATGTAAAATGTACCAAAATTGCTCTTTAATCTTGTGGTCTAAAACATGTCATATGAAAAGTTGAAATTAAAAAGTTACTAAAAAGGGAAAAAAATATTCTTTTCTAAACGAACTAAAATAGAAAGCATGTTTCTTAAGTAGAATGTATTTCATACACCTCAAGCTAAATTCTATTCTCCGGTCTTCTATTTCATTTTCTAATAACATGTAAAAATAACATGACAGTATTATAAGTTCTTTATTTTCTTATGCACGAGCAGGATATATTCGTAGCGGGAACTGATACATCAGCAACAACAATAGAATGGGTCATGGCAGAACTCATATTAAATCCAAGAGTCATGAAAAAAGTTCAAGAAGAAGTAAGACAAGTTGCCAAGGGAAAAAACAAGGTCCAAGAAACTGATCTTTACAAACTCGAATATTTGAAATTGGTCATCAAAGAAGCCCTTAGACTTCATCCACCAGCTCCATTACTAGTCCCTCGAGTAACAATTTCTAGTTGCAAAATAATGGACTATGAAATTCCAGCAAACACAAGAGTCCTCATCAACGCGACATCAATTGGGACCGATCCAAAGTACTGGGAAAATCCTTTGACATTTTTGCCAGAGAGATTCTTGAATAAGGAAATTGATTATAGAGGTCAAAATTTTGAGTTTTTGCCATTTGGGGCAGGAAGAAGAGGGTGTCCAGGAATTAATTTTTCAATACCACTTATTGAGCTTGCAATTGCTAATCTACTGTTTCATTATGACTGGACACTTCCTGAAGGGATGAAAGCTAAGGATCTTGATATGAAAGAAGCTTTGGGGATTACTGTGCACAAGAAAACTCCCCTTTGCTTAGTAGCTTCTTATTATGACTTGTATTAGCTTAGTACGTGTGAACAGTGGCGGAGCCAGAAATTCAAAAAAAAAAAGTTCTTATGCCACGGAGATTCAACGAATTATATATATATATATATGGAAAAAAAAAACACCATTTCCCCATTTACGTAGTGTATTTTTTCAAAAAAGTTCTTCTTGGACATATTATCTCTTGTACACTTGCCACGTTGAAGGTTCTAATTTTTTACTTTTATTTTGAGTTAATGATCAAAAAAATATTTAAATTATTTCAAATTTTGAATTTCATACCTAAATTATTGAGAGTGTGAGTTTTCTACCTGAACTATCATTCAATAGTTTAGCAAAACACACCTCGACTAAAATTTAATGGTGTGTGTATTACACTCTTTCTTTTGTTTAAAATTTTTATCATGTGTCACTCCATGTGGAAAAAAAATTCACAATGGCAAAGTTTAATAAATTAACACAGGTTAAAAGTTAAGGTTAAAGGTTAAGGATTATCACCATATAAATTAATTTATTTTCTATTGCAATATTTGACATCTTCCACCTTCTCAATCCTGGTCTCGTCTCAGTCATGACGTTGATATATATCTCCGGCATGGAAAGGGAGAGTTTAGGATCTTAAAGAAGTCAATTGGAGAATATAAAAAAAATAATTATCTGTCAATTAATAGAGTTGTCAGTTGTTATATATATCAAGTGGGCGAAAATTTTATGGCTAAATACATCTAAAAGTATTTGTAAATAAATATTTGATCTAGTCAATAACATCATTTCGAGATCAAAATAAATATATAGAGCAATATACATCAATGGTGTAAAAAAGAAGAAGTTGCGTATCAAAAAACAATAAACTTTAGCCCTCATTATCATATCGTCGGGTAAACGAACATGTGGTTAGGACTTAGAACATCTGTTTGTTTTACTCTTTTTTTTTAGTTTATTTTAATGAAATTAAAAGTTCATTTTTTATTAGTAAATTTTTAATTTTAACTTTTCACGTGATATATTTAAGACCATAAAATTAAAGTATATTTTAGACATATCTTTAATTTATGATTATAACATTTAAAAGTCTTCTTTAATTTTTTAAATTTTTTATCAAATTAAAATAGAACAAGTAAATTAAAATAGAGGCAGTTAAACAATATCTTCAACGATTCTACTTTCCTAGTCCTTTAAGACGGCCAAATTGTTTATTGCTTCATCTTATTTTTCTTTTCAATATGTTTCAGAAAGTCAATTTTTACATTTAGTAGTTTTTTAAAATTATAATATGTTAATATTCTTTGTTTATAATGACAAGATTTAGCTGTCATTTTGATACATTACATACATCTTAATTTTAGATCATAAAATCGTAAGTCTTTTTTACTTTTTAAAATCTTTTTTTTTATGTAATATAAAACAATATCTTCAAAAACTGTTATGAACTCAGTGGGCGTATTTGATCTTGCGAAGCACGTGAAAAGCAAAAAATAGTTAAATAGCAGACTATGAAGCAAAGAAAGACATGTTTCACCCCCTAATTTACTGTTTAACCCCTCATCTATCTTCTATTCTTTGTTACTATTTCCCTGTTATTTTTTCTGCTGCATTAGTTGATTTTTAAGTTTTCCATTGTAATAGTTAGTTGAGCTTTCAATGTTAATCTTTAAGGTTATTATTGTAACAGTTAGTTAGAGCTTTCAATCAAAGAAATTAGTTTTCTATTTTTGTTAAGCATTTTATAAGTGTTCAGTAGAACTACTCACCTTTCCTTGTCCTTATGATGGCTAAATAATTTATTGCTTCCGTCTTTTTCTTTTAGTTGTTTCAAATAGAATATCACTTTTTATAGGTAGTAATTTTTTAATTTAAGATCATTAGATTTAATGAGTGAAGGGGAGTCTTGGAGTAACTGGTAAAGTTGCTGCCATGTGACCAGGAGGTCACGGGTTCAAGCCGTGGAAACAGCCCTTTGCAGAAATGTAAGGTGAGGCTGCGTACAATAGACCCTTGTGGTCCGGCCCTTCCCCGGACCCCGCGCATAGCGGGAGCTTTAGTGCACCGGGCTGCCCTTTTTTTTTAGATTTAATGAGTATTTTGATACATTATATATATTTTTAATTTCAGATTATAAAATTCATAAGTTTATTTTTATTTTAAATTTTGTGTTCAGTTAAATTAAGACACATAAAATAAAATTGTGAGAATTGTAAATTTTATTCGCTCCGCAAGACCAACTTGGCCAGTCAATAAGTCAAAGTAGGGGTGTACATCGACCGGGTTGGTTCAGATTTTTTAAGTACCAAACCAAATTATTAGTATCGAATTTTTAAATTTATAAACCAAACCAAACCAATAAAAGTCGGGTTTTTCAACCTCGAGTTTTTTCGAATTTTTTCGATTTCCTCGGATTTTTTTGAATTTTTTTCCGGTAAAGTTTTCATACAAACATATAATTAACTTGTACTTCAAATATTTCTTTAGTCCGAGCAAAATACAACTATCTAAGGTATTTCTTAAAAACATAACACAAAATATATTCACTTTATTTAAAATTTATGAACTGGGTGATGACAATAAACCAAAAAAATAATGAAATCGCATAGAATAAATATTGCATATTAATAAGTCATAATAAAAATAATCATAATTTAAAAGTATTAAGTCATGCTAAAATAAGTCTAATAAGTATTAACTACATGACTAAATATTAAACAGAAAAATAAATTAGTTTATATATTTATGTAAAATTAAAGAATAAATACTATCTAACATGATTGTCATTCCTAGTGTTGGATTGAATAATCTTTTGTTAACATTCGTATTGATTTAGGCTTTATTTGAGTTACTAATATCTATAGGTTGTAAAAAGACATATTGGACCATTTAAAATTCTAAGTTTAAACTTGAAATAATATATTGAAAGATAAAAACTATGAAAAAGTTGAAGAAATATTTATAAATTACATCACAATAAATATTTTTATATATAAAATATTTTTAAAAATAGTATACATGTAATATCGGGTTGGTTCGGTTCGATTTGACTCTTTTTAATTAAAACCAAACCAAACCAATCATCATCGGATTTTTTTTTTCTATACAAAACCAAGTCAAACCAAATCATTAGTCATTTTTCTTTTACAGTTTGATTCGATTTGCGATTCGATTTTGTACCCCCTAATTCAAAGTTTCTAGTATTATAAAATAGTACTTGCCAAATTGGCTCTATATAGTAAGAATGATCGTACCCTTTCTCTACAAACCCCAAATACAAATGAGTCCCCTTATGTTTTTGAAGATGTTAGCTTGTGTCCTTCTCTTTTTGTTCATACTATTTTCTTTCACAAAGAAGAAAAACAAAGGAAAAAATCTCCCTCCAAGTCCTAGGAAACTGCCTATTATAGGAAACCTTCATCAACTTGGAAAATTGCCTCATCGTTCACTTCAAAAACTTTCAAATGAATATGGGGATTTCATTTTCTTGCAATTAGGTTCTGTCCCAACTCTGATTGTCTCATCGGCTGATGTTGCTAAAGAGATCTTTAGAACACATGATGTTGCTTTTGCTGGCCGTCCTCCCTTATATGCTGCAAGAAAACTTAGCTATAATTGCTGTAACGTGTCTTTTGCTCCTTACGGTAAGCTGTTAGAGAGAAAACACATTTTTATTTTACTTAATTATATGTCTTTAACATACCAATTTATGTGTGATCGTGATTCATTTGTTCTTTCATATGGGCTAATGTTTTTAACAATGAGTGACAACCGAGGCAGATTTGGGATTTGGAGATTACATGTGTCACACTGTTTCTGAACATAAACGTTATTAGTGACACTTCGTAATTAAATCTTTACTAATTCGGATATGCCATCGTTTAGTATATCTGTATATATATGTATTTTCTTCGATATATACATAGAGTATATGAGTTTCTACTGAAGTTTGGACCCCATCCTCCCTTAGTAGATCTGCCCCTGTTCAGTGGCCGTAAGACTTTGAAAAATTCAAGATCTATGACTGTTCTGATATCATATTGAATCATGTGTTCTTTTATATAAAAAATATATCGTTGGAGAATATATATATATATCTTATTTGCTTAATTATGTCTTCAACAGGTAATTACTGGAGAGAGGCTCGGAAAATTCTAGTCTTGGAGTTGCTAAGCACAAAGAGAGTACAAAGTTTCTCATCAATTCGAGATGAGGAAGTGAGTCATTTGGTTCAAGAAGTTGGCAATTCTTTGAACTCTTCTACTAACATAAGTGCATTGGCGCTAACCTTGGCGAATAACGTCGTTTGTCGTGTGGCTTTTGGGAAAAAGAGTGACGAAAGAGGAGAAGATAATGGGGAGAAAAAGTTTCATGAAATTCTTTATGTAACGCAAGAATTGTTGGCTGAGTTTAATGTTGCTGATTATTTTCCTAAGATGGCATGGATTAACAAAATTAATGGGCTAGATGAAAGATTGGAAAAGAATTTTAGAGAATTGGATAAGTTTTATGATGAAGTAATAGAAGATCATGTTGATTCAAGAAGTTGGATTAAACAAAGGGATGATGAAGATCTTATTGATGTTTTGCTTCGAATTCAAAAGGATCCAAACCAAGATGTCCCTCTCCAAGATAATCACATCAAGGGACTTCTTGCTGTAAGGTCCTTTATTGCTCCTTTGTCTTTCTAGGTTTAGATTTTTCTTTTGACTTCTTTCGTAAGAATTTAACTTATATACACGATACCACAAAAAAAAATTATATTACTTAGGTAACTTAAAAAATATATACGGGTAACCTTCTAAAAAAGTGTGAAATAAAATAGGTTCATGTAGAAGAAACTAGTGAGTATATTTCACAAAAGGGAGTGTTACTTATCGGTTAGGACGAATTCACCTTTTTCATTTTATAAAAAAAATTCCTTCTATGAGCCAATAAAGAGCCAGGAAAGGGATTAGACTTGCGCACATGAGAGTTGGATCAATTTCCCCATGTGCACAATATAAACGTGAGACTACAATTATTCTTACATCTACTTATCAAATTTTATGATTTTGTTTCGTCTTACTTTGAATTTTTCAAAACGTAACTAGCCAGTACAATATTAACTTAATTTGTCCAACTAGCTAGTACAATATTAATTCAACCAAAACTAGTCAACACTATATTAATTTCTCGAAATAACCACTACAGAACTTAATACTTTTAGAAACTAGTCATTTGAACACTAGCCTAGAGATACATGGTATTCTGAAAGAACAAAATACATTATTCTAATTTTTTCTATTTCTTCTACTAGGTTCTTTCCCTTGTAAAATTATGTTGTTTATGCTCTCAGTTTATAATGGAAAGAGTTTATTGAATCTTGAAAAATATAACTAATTATCTTATTCATACAGTGGACAAAATATTCTTAAGTATAATATATTTTTTACACCAAAAGCTAAACTCTATTTTCCGGTCTTCTAGTTCATTTTCTTATAATAACATGTAAAAATAACGTGACAGTATTACAAGTTCTTTATTACAGGATATATTCGTGGCGGGAACTGATACATCAGCAACAACCATAGAATGGGTCATGACAGAACTCATATTAAATCCAAGAGTCATGAAAAAAGTTCAAGAAGAAGTAAGACAAGTTGCCAAGGGAAAAAACAAGGTCCAAGAAGCTGATCTTTACAAGCTTGAATACTTGAAATTGGTCATCAAAGAAACCCTCAGACTTCATCCACCAGCTCCATTACTAGTCCCTCGAGTAACAATTTTTAGTTGCAAAATAATGGACTACGAAATTTCAGCAAATACAAGAGTCCTCATCAACGCGACAGCTATTGGGACCGATCCAAAGTACTGGGAAAATCCTTTGACATTTTTGCCGGAGAGATTCTTGAATAAGGAAATTGATTATAGAGGCCAAAATTTTGAGTTTTTGCCTTTTGGGGCAGGGAGAAGAGGGTGTCCAGGAATTAATTTTTCTATACCACTTGTTGAGCTTGCAATTGCTAGTCTACTGTTTCATTATGATTGGTCACTTCCTAAAGGGATGAAAGCTAAGGATCTTGATATGGAAGAAGCTTTGGGGATTACTGTGCACAAGAAAACTCCCCTTTGCTTAGTAGCTTCTTATAATTATGATTTAGTAGCTTCTTATAATTTAGCCAAGAATTTAAGTAAGGAGATTAAAAAAAAAAGGTTCTTATGTCATGAAAAATTCAATAACTTATATACATGCAAAAAGAAAAAATAAATCATTCCCCCATTTATATAGTGTAATTTTTCAACGAAAAGGTTCAATTAACCCATCTTGCACTCCTTTAGCTCCGTCCCCGTGTGCAAACATATTCTTGGATATATTATCTCTTGTACACTTGCCACTTTGAAGTTTCTAAATTTTTACTTATATAAATGTAAACCCATCAAGAAGAGCAAGGAGTATTAATACACTCAATATATTCTTAGTAATAATAGGAGACAATTTAGTAAGATGTGTATTTGAAGAAGATAATTTGTTGTATGTGTGTACATTGTAATTTACATCCCACATTGAAGTTACCAGAGAGTAGAATTAGATACGAAGACTAATGCTAAAGTTAGCTAGATCCTTTGACTATAACCACTCTGGTGTTGAAATTGCTTATCCTAATTCATTTTCTCAAACGTGGGCACAAAGAGATTATTATGAATGTACGACTTTTAAAGTGACAAGTTGAGGTGAGCAGACTAGATAGGATTATGGTGTCAAAATATAAATAATTTAGATATTTAGGCTTGCTGTTTCAAAAAAATAGAACAATAGTGAAGATGTTATTCATATGATAATCGGATAGTTTAAATGGAAAAGTGTTACTGAATTGTTATGTGATAAAACAATTATAAGTATGATAATGTTATATCGTAATGAATGTCGGGCTGCTAAAGTCCAACTTATTCACAATATGAGTGTTATATAAATGCTACTAAGATGAATGTATAATGTCATATCAGATTAGATAATATTAAAAATGATCACATTCGCCAGAAGGAACAAGTAGCACACATTGAGGAAAAAATGTGAGAAGACCGCTTGAGATGATTTGGACATGTTATACATCGACCAACAGATGCACAGGTCCGTAGGTATGAAATTATGGTAGTGAAGGTGTTAAAAAGGATGAGGTATAACTAAAACCACATGAACGAAAGTTGTCTTGAAAGACCTACAAGTGTTTGGTACAAATGCACCCAGCTAAAAATAGGGTACAATGGAAGAAAAATGCGATAACTACTAGTTGAGGATATGTTTTAGATTTGTTAAAGAACTTCTATTATTATTATTATATTTTATTTTTTACTTTTATTTTATTTCGTATGACTATGATGTGAAATGAAAAAAAGTGAAAAGTTTATATTCTGATCCAATTTATTTGGAATCCTTCTAACTAGGGAACATTCATAATGTAATCTTAAGGGCTTTGAGAGTTTAGTTTAGGAGGAGAATTTGTGAGACACAAGTGTTATGTTTTCACTTGTGTGAACCTCTTTTTATTATGAATGAATTTTGCGAGGTTATTTCTCTCGATATTTTGTTCTCTCTTTTATATGGTGAATTGCTAATTACCGTTTTGCTGATGTAGGTCGATTGACCGAGCCATGTTAAATTATTGTATCTCTTTTGACATATCGCTTATTTGTCTTCTTACGTAGCATCTTTCGAGATTTGCTTTGTTAGCTTCTGCATGACCTTATTATTTCGAGACATAGTTATTGTTTTTGTTGTTCTATTTTAAATTAAAGATATGTAGAATGCACCAAAATTGCCCTTTAATCTTGTGGTCTAAAACATGTCATATGGAAAGTTGAAATTAAAAAGTTACTAAAAAGGGGAAAAGACATTCTTTTTTAAACGAACTAAAATAGAAAGCATGTCAAACAAATTAAAACGGAGAGAGTACCTAATTGTTTTATTTATTATGTGGACGAAATATTCTTAAGTACAATGTATTTCATACCCCTCAAGCTAAATTCTATTCTCCGATCTTCTATTTCATTTTTTAATAACAACATGTAAAAATAACATGAGAGTCTTATAAGTTCTTTATTTTCTTATGCACGAGCAGGATATATTCGTAGCGGGAACTGATACATCAGCAACAACAATAGAATGGGTCATGGCAGAACTCATATTAAATCCAAGAGTCATGAAAAAAGTTCAAGAAGAAGTAAGACAAGTTGCCAAGGGAAAAAACAAGGTCCAAGAAACTGATCTTTACAAACTCGAATATTTGAAATTGGTCATCAAAGAAGCCCTTAGACTTCATCCACCAGCTCCATTACTAGTCCCTCGAGTAACAATTTCTAGTTGCAAAATAATGGACTATGAAATTCCAGCAAACACAAGAGTCCTCATCAACGCGACATCAATTGGGACCGATCCAAAGTACTGGGAAAATCCTTTGACATTTTTGCCAGAGAGATTCTTGAATAAGGAAATTGATTATAGAGGTCAAAATTTTGAGTTTTTGCCATTTGGGGCAGGGAGAAGAGGGTGTCCAGGAATTAATTTTTCAATACCACTTATTGAGCTTGCAATTGCTAATCTACTGTTTCATTATGACTGGACACTTCCTGAAGGGATGAAAGCTAAGGATCTTGATATGGAAGAAGCTTTGGGGATTACTATGCACAAGAAAACTCCCCTTTGCTTAGTAGCTTCTTATTATGACTTGTAGTAGCTTAGCAAGTGTGAACAGTGGCGGAGTCACGAATTCAAGTAAGGGATTCAAAAAAAAAAAAGAGTTCTTCTGCCATGGAGATTCAACGAAGTTCTGTTTAACCCTTGCACCCCTCTAGCTCCGCTCTGTGTGCAAACAGAATTCTTGGATATATTATATTTTGTAAACTTGGCACTTTGAAGTTGCTACATTTTTACTTTTACTTGTATAGATTCGTAAACTCATCAAGAAGAGCAAGGAGGATCATTACACTCAATATATTCTTGGTAATAATAGGAGAATTTAGTAAGTACAATGAGTGTTTAAAAAAAATAATTTGTTTTGTTGTATGTGTACATTGTAATTTACATCCCACATTGAAGTTACGATAGAGTAGAATTCGATATGAAGACTTTTGCTATAATTAGCTAGACTCTTTGACTCTTACCAACTTTTCTGTTGAAATTGCTTATCCTCATTCATATTTCTCAAATGTAGGCACAAAGAGATGAAATTATTTTAAATGTACGAATTTTAAGGAGAGAAATTGAGGTGAGAATGGATGGAATTATGGTGTCAAAATATAAATAATTTAGATATTTAGGTTTGTTATTTTAAAAAAATAGAATGACAGATGAAGATATCACTCATAAGATTAAAATCGGATGGTTGAGATGGGAAAATGCTATTAGAATGTCATGTGATAGAAGAACAATTACCAAAGTGGAGTAAATTTTATAGAACAGTTATAAGACTAATAATGTTGTATGAGAGTGAATGTTGAGGTATTAAGTCCAACTTATTTACAAGATGAGTGTTACACAAATGTGGATACTAAGATGGATGTAATGTCATACCAGATTAAACAATATAAAAAGTTCACCACATTCGACAAAACAGGCAAGTAACACACGTTGAGGATAAAATTCGAGAAGATCGTTTGAGATGGTTTGGACATTTTTGCATCTGCTGACAAATGCACATGTCCATAGGTATGAAATTATGGTAAATGAAGTGTTAAAAGGGGATGAAGTGGACTAAAACCACATGAAAGAAAGTTATCTTGAAAAACGTACAAGTACTTGGTATCAATGCACTTAGCTAAAAATAGAGCATAATAGAAGAAAAATGTGGATGGGGCTCCTCAGTCCTCTCCATTTTCCTCTCTCAATTTTCTCCAAATTCCTACTTAAATGAGAGACATGTGTCATAATTAAGATTTGAAGGTTGGGATTTAATTACCTAAATTAAGGTCTTAACCCTAGTTAAAATAATAAATATTTTCTTCATTTAATCTAAAAAAAAATTAACAATCCCACAATTCTAGCTAAAATATTATCTCGTTTATAAATTAATTTTAAGATTTTCTCTCTTTTCCTATTTTATCACGGTTTTTTTTTTCTTCTCTTGAACAATTTTTTTCTTATAACAGTTCTTCTTAATTTTTTACCCTACCAAACATGAAAGAAATAGAAATCTAAGTGAGTGTTTGGCATGAAATAAAAAAAGAAATTATTTTATTTAGGATTTTCAAAGTTGGAGTTAGAATTGTGTTTAACCATAATTTTTGCAATAAATATTTAGAATTTAAATGTATTTTGAAGAGAACATAAAATATGATTTAAATATGAAATATAATCTAAATGGAGTTGTTTTATGAAAATAAAAAAATTCAGAAAAAAAATTAAAAAATCTTCATGGCCAAACAGGTCCTAAGTAATACTTAGAGGGAATAGTATGATCAAAGTGAATCAGCATATAACATTAAAAAATTATAAAAAATAAAAACTAATATTTTTATAAAGAATAAAAACTCATATTTGTATTTTTTTTTTTTGAAAACAGACGTAAATAGTTGGGGAAAGAGAAAAATAATTGAATTATTTTATAAATGAGATAAGTAATGTTTTAGCTAGAATTGTGGGATTGTTAAAAAATTTAGAGTAAATAAAGGAAATATTTGTTATTTTAATTATGGTCAAAATCTTGATTTAGATAATTAGATCTCAACCTTTAAATTTTAGTTATGACATATGTCTCTCATTAAGTAGGAACTGGAAAAAATAGAGAGGAACCTCATTCGAAAAATGTGATAGCTACTAGTCGATGATATGTTTTAGACTTGTTAGAAAACTTCAATTATTATATCTTTTACTTTTATTTTATTTTGTACGATGATGATGTGAAATGAAAGGTGAAAATTTTATATAATTGATCCAATGGAAGTGAGACGTAGTTATTACTGTTGTTCTATTTTAAGGTATGTTTGTCTCTCAAGGAGTAATAAAAAAGGAATAAACCAGTACTCCCCAAAACATGTTTGGGCCTAATACTAGGTGGCCCAAGCTTTATAACCGACTTGTTTTCAGCCCAATTCAACAAACTCATCTTCACCCTAAAAGCAACAAGGCGGCCCTTAGGGTTTCAAATCCATCCAACTTGGCTCTCTTCATTGTGCGAAATTCATCTTTGCCTGCAGGTTCTATTTCGTTTTTTTTTGCTTTTTCGTGTTAGATTTATTTGATACATAATTCTTATTTTTGATTTGGATTTGTGAATTGCAGTTTTTCATCTTTCTATTACCGTAACAACTTATTGTTGAAGAAGATGGCGTCGCGTTTTTGGACTCAGGTAATTCAATTTCCTCGGAATAGCCGTCAGAATTTCGAGTATTTTCGATCTTATTTTTATGTGTTCCCTTTCTGGTTTAATAGTTTAAGAATATTTCTTCTGAATTTGTTTTACTTTTTTTTTTTTGAAAGAAATTATTATGGAAAGCAATTTTGTATGATGGGAATATAGGGTGTTTGATGGAACATGTTTAAATTCATTCTATTTGATGAACATATTTGCTCATTGTTTGATTCTCTTTTAACTATTAAAAAGGGTTGGAGGTACTTTTCACTGGAAGTGGGAGAATGAATTATGTAGGTAAAACAGTGAGAAGCCATTGTTCTTTACAAATATCACAACCCTTACTTAATATTATATCCTTCGAACTGAAACTTAGACATTATGTCAACCTTTAATATACAAGAAAATCACCAAAACTCTATTCTTATGTCGAATGCTCCACTCACTTTATATGGTTGCAGTATGTCATTGCTTTTATTTTTTAACACTGAATGATTCAGGAATTGTTTTTTTGTGGAGGAATTTTTCTGTAGAATTCTTCCTCCATACCAAGCACAACTTATAAAATTGAAATTAGTTACACTGTTCTGAAAGGAAGTCTTAGATTGGAGTACTTAACATGCATGAGTTTATTTCTTGTAAATGTTAGTATTTATCTTAGACATATGCATGCTCCATTCTGCATAAACTGACCCTTTAAGTAGGTGAAACCTGATCTCTAATTTTCGTTGTCTTTAACAGGGTGACAGTGAAACTGAGGAGGAGGAGGAGGAGGAGGAGGAGGAGGAGAGTGATAATGAGAAGGTGGATGTCAAACCAGCTGAGCGCACCGCAACTGAGGGTGGATCAAGGTATCTTGCAGCGGATGAGAGTGACAGTGACCTGTCAGATGATCAGAAGCGTGTTGTCCGGTCAGCCAAGGACAAGCGCTTTGATGAATTGTCAGCTATAGTTGACCAGATGAAAAATGCCATGAAGATCAATGACTGGGTCAGTCTACAAGAGAGCTTCGACAAGATCAATAAGCAGCTGGAGAAGGTCATGCGCATCACAGAGTCAGTTAGAGCTCCAAATCTGTACATCAAAACTCTAGTGATGCTGGAGGACTTTTTGACTCAGGCTATGGCCAATAAGGAGGCAAAGAAGAAGATGAGTAGTAGCAATGCCAAAGCCTTGAATTCAATGAAACAAAAGCTCAAAAAAAATAATAAGCAGTATGAAGATTTGATCAACAAATATAGGGAGAATCCTCCTGAAAGTGAGGATGAAGGTGGGGATAATGAAGAGTCAGAAGAGGATGAGGATGAGGACGCAGAGGAGTTTGAGGAGGACCTTACAAAGGCAGCTGCATCTGATGAGGACGACCCTCCAGGTCTGGATGAGCCAGATATTGGTACTGGTTGGTTGAAGATGCTGAGCAAGAAAGACAAACTAATGGATAAGCAGTTCAAGGACCCAAGTCAAATCACGTGGGATACAGTCAACAAGAAGTTCAAGGAAATTGTTGCTTCTAGGGGTAGGAAGGGGACCGGAAGGATTGAATTGGTTGAGCAGCTCACCTTCTTGACCAAGGTGGCCAAGACCCCAGCTCAGAAGCTTGAAATTCTTTTCAGTGTTGTCTCTGCACAGTTTGATGTTAATCAAAGTCTCAGTGGGCACATGCCTGTAAACGTATGGAAAAGGTGTGTGCAGAATATGCTTACCATACTTGACATGTTGACCCAATACCCTAATATTGTAGTTGATGACATGGTGGAGCCTGATGAGGATGAAACCCAGAAAGGATCAGACTATACAGGGACAATAAGGATCTGGGGCAACTTGGTAGCCTTTGTTGAAAAGATAGATGTTGAATTCTTTAAGAGCTTGCAGGTTATTGATCCACACACTCGTGAATATGTTGAGAGGCTGAGGGATGAGCCATTGTTCTTGGTTCTTGCTCAAAATGTCCAAGATTATTTAGTGCGTGTGGGGGACTACAGGGCTGCTGCAAAAGTGGCTCTTAAACAGGTTGAGTTCATTTATTATAAACCGCAAGAGGTGTATGATGCTATGAGGAAGTTGGCTGAACTAGCAGAAGGAGAAGGAGAGGAGACTGAAGAGAATAAGGTGGTTGAGGAGAGTAAAGGTCCATTAGCATTTGTTCCGACTCCTGAGCTTGTGCCCAGGAAACCTGCCTTTGAAGAGAGCAGCAGGTCATTGATGGACGTCCTTGTTTCGCTCATTTACAAACATGGGGATGAGCGGACCAAGGCACGTGCAATGCTTTGTGACATATACAATCATGCTCTCTTTGATGAGTTTTCAGTATCCCGTGACCTGTTGTTAATGAGTCACTTGCAGGATAATATCCAGCACATGGACATTTCAACTCAGATACTTTTTAACAGAGCCATGGCTCAGCTTGGTCTCTGTGCATTCAGAGTGGGACTCGTTACAGAAGCACAGGGTTGCCTTTCTGAACTGTATTCTGCTGGCAGGGTTAAGGAATTACTTGCACAAGGTGTCTCCCAAAGCAGATATCATGAGAAGACCCCGGAACAGGTATTTATTTTTGTTGTTTGGCAGTATTTATGTCATATATTTGCTCCTTTAAGCAAGATATTTCTTTTATTTTGCGTCTCATATGTTGCTTTATTGTTGTGTGGAAATTCTTACTTTATCGAGCTTCAGAATTGCAATTTCTAGCTTCTTTTCTGTCACGTTCTCCAAATGTGGTGCCAAGCACAATAATATGTACTATATTGGAAAAAATAAAAAATAAGAGTGGGGGGTCATGGGTATTAATGATTGAAATGGTATTTATGTGTATTTTCTTATGTCTTACTAATAGTAGGACCCAAAGTGTTCTTGCTCTTTTTTGCTGAGTAAGGATGTCGAAGCGTGTTCCACTAGTTCTGTACTTGCTTTTCCTTCATTAATATCCGTGCTGTTTACTCTGTCACAATCCCTCTTTGGACTCCTTCCTGTAATGCATGTTAAGACGCAAAAAAAGTTATTTCTTCCTTTAACTTTAAAAATTGTGACTGTCTATTTGATTTGAATATGAGATTTCAAATTGGGGTTCAGAGGATGAGATTTTTAACATATTCTAAAGCCTTCGCTGTGAAGATGATAGTGATGTAGGAGTGCTTTTAACCTTGTTAAAGCAGTGAAATGTGATAATTATAAAGTGATAAAATACTGATAATGTGCGTTATAGCTTGCAAAATCTGTATATCATATTTGAACACTATTTGATTGAAGTATTTGCCAGTTTGTTTTGCTTTACAAAGTGAGAAGGTACTGCTGTAAATTAATCCTGCATTCGTATTTTCAGGTTTTTGGATTTGATATTCTACCATCATTAGAGTATATGGATGGTTAAAACCTGGCATCGTGTCTGTAAAATAAATCAGAATTTGATATTAACTAGGCTGCCAGGGAAGAAATGGAACTAAATAAGCTTAATGCAAGTTGAGAGAAGTTACAGTTATTGATGGAGGGTTCATGGATATCAGGAAGCATGAACCTTATTATAGTGAAGGCTTTGCTTCTAAAATAGAATTTCACCATTGTTGTATAATTTTATGTAATGAATATAGCTAGGCAAAAACCAACAAGTAGAGGCACCCAAGGTTGTGGCCTAGTGGTCAATGAAGTGGGTTAAAGAGCCTTGAGGCCTGAGGTCTCAGGTTCAAATCCCAGCGTAGAAAAAAAAACACTAGGTGATTCTTCCCATCTGTTCTAGCCTTGGTGGACAGAGTTACCTGGTACCTGTTGTTGGTGGGAGGTGGCAGGTATCCCGTGGATTTAGTCGAGGTGCGCGAAAGCTGGCCCGGACACCACGGTCATCAAAAAAAAAAACAAGAAGTAGAGATTAAAGTTTAACTATGGTTGTAACACTAGTTGTGATGAATCTTATTAATATGGTCAAAGATTTGTATGTCATCATCGGAAAAATGACATTTAAGGAACCCTCTAATTTTAAACAACCCCTAATTAGCATTTAAAAGACAAATTACTTGGTATTAAAATGGACCCGAATAGAGCAAATGGATGTAGAAGATTCATATAGGCAACAACAACTAGTTCAGGATTGAGACGCAGTTTATTGGCTGATAGGTCAATCAAAATGACTCTTAGAAAACACTAGGGATGAAACTGACAGTAGAACCTGTAAGTTCGTCAAAAACTTGCTTCTGTTAGTTTGTCAGATGTTGATACCAAATCTCATTTCTTTCTTCTTTTTTTTTCTGAGTAGAAGTAAGGGAAGGAGAACTTTGTAGAACAAAAATATTTCCACAATGCAACTTGTAGATTGAATTTTGTGGATTTACTTAAGTGAGTGAGGGGGAGGGCTAAATCATATGCAGTAAACTATAACGGTTCCTAGGCAGACATTTCATGTTAACTTCCACATGCCAAATGGGTTGGACATGCAACACTAAATACTCGCTGAATTGCGGAGTTCCGAATACAACAAATTGAATGGGAGGTTTGCAAATAGGCAAGAGGTTAAGCCATATTCATGTTGGTATGTTTTCTGCTGTTCTTCGTTGTGAGTCTGTCTTAGCATTAAATCTACACATATCACCTTGGCAGGAAAGGATGGAACGAAGACGTCAGATGCCATATCATATGCATATAAATCTTGAGCTTCTTGAGGCTGTCCATCTGATATGTGCCATGCTACTAGAGGTGCCAAACATGGCAGCCAATAGTCATGACACAAAGCGCAAGGTCATAAGCAAGAACTTCCGGAGATTGCTTGAAATTAGTGAGAGGCAAACTTTCACTGGCCCACCTGAAAATGTTAGGGACCACGTAATGGCAGCCACAAGAGCCCTCAAGCAGGGAGATTTCCTGAAGGCCTTTGATGTTATCAAGTCCCTTGATATGTGGAGGCTTCTTAAGGACAAAGATAGTGTTCTTGAGATGGTTAGAGCCAAAATCAAGGAAGAGGCCTTGAGGACCTACCTTTTTACATATTCTTCTTCTTACAATTCTCTGAGTTTGGATCAGCTTGCAGGGATGTTTGACCTTTCAGATTCACAAGTTCATAGCATTGTGAGTAAAATGATTATCAGTGAGGAGCTTCATGCAAGCTGGGATCAACCAACTCGTTGTGTGGTCTTCCATGATGTTGAGCATACTAGATTGCAGGGTTTGGCATTCCAGTTGACAGAAAAGCTGGCAATTCTATCAGAAACTAATGAAAGAGCTATGGAGTCCAGGATCGGTGGGGGTTCATTAGAGGGCCTTCCACCAAGGCGCAGGGATGGCCAGGATTATGCTGCTGCTGCTGCGGGCGCTGGTAAGTGGCAGGAGTTCTCCTTCTCCCAAGGCAGGCAAGGAAGCAGTGGGGGGCGGACAGGGTATAATTCCGGCGGTAGATTTGCCTCAGGGCAAGCATCAAGGGACAGGACTGGTCAGGCCCGAACTCATGGTGGTCAAGGTTCACGATATCAGACAAATGCAGCTGCCAGGGGAAGCCATAATATGGACGGATCTCGCATGGTGAGTCTTAACAGGGGTATCCGTGCTTAATTAAGTGGAGGACACAAATCTTTGCACCGAGAGAACAATCCCAAATAATTGTTTTTCAGAACCTTATTTTGTACTAGTGTAGAATTTTGCTAGTTGGTATCCAAACTATCGTACAAAGTATTATTCTGTTGCTTTATTAGCTGAGTACGCTATAATATGCGCTGTTTTCTCACCAGAATTGGATCTGATTTAGTCCTGTGTGCGGTGACATTTTTGTTTGTTAGTACTTTTACTAATCTTTAATATCGTTTGCAAAAAATATTTTCTACTCATTAGTTAAATACCGGAAAGCATTTCTCAGAAAAATCTCTTTTCAATGAAAGATATTGTCCATAAAAAAAATGTCACCTTTTCCCGTCATACATAATAACACTATTGGTCCATATTTTCTTGTCGTTCATGATAATTATTGATTAGAAAATTTGACATTTTCTACTTTGTGTAAATAAAGCATTAAAGCAAGTTGTTCAAGAGGTGATGTTGATGGTGATAAGAGTAATAATGGACTAATGGTAGTGGTGGAATTCAAGTTGATGATTACTTACACGCAAAATGAAATATTCCAACTTCAATAATTTGCACGAAAGAAAGAGTGGTGACGTTTACCTAATCTTCATTGTTGCAGCTTATACTTCCCCTAAACATGAATTTAAGTTATATACATCGATAATGAAATATATCATCTGGTATCATTTAGCTTGTTATAGCATGTTATTTAGGCGCTTTTCATTAAATAAAGTTACTTGTAATTACCTCTTAATTAACCTAATTATATATATATATATTTTTTACACACTCAGTTGCAAAATCTTTTCTACTCATCATATGTATATATGGTTGTAGCATAAAAGTAAAACAAAATTCTAGAAACATAGTGTTAAAACATATAGATTTTACACAATAAAAGTAGGAGGAGCAAACTTGTATTTCATATAGATAAAGTTTTGTGTTACAGCCCAAATCAACTTCCTTCATACAAACATAACCAGATTAGAAAACCAAACATAAAAACCATGAAACAAACATCAAACAAACCTTTGTAAAAAAGATTTGTAGATGGTCAGTTCAATCGCTTTGTAGTTTTATTAATAACAGGAAACTTTTTAAAACACATAGTAAATTAATACAACAAGAGAGACATTTATTTTGGTGTCTCAACAGTTGCAAGGGTCACATGTGCAGTTTGATCCACACTTGCAGCCATTTCCTCCTTCTGTTGCTTTCTCAGCAGATCCCTCAACCTTTCCATAGCTGCAATTAATTCATGTAATTAAATTATATACTTTAACAGGGTAAAGAAATTTCAGATTATCAGTGTAATTTAACATGTTAGTAGTTTTTTTTTGGGGGGGGGGGGGGAGGGTTCAGTTCATAAAAAGTACTCCCTTTATCCCGGTATATTTGTCATAGTTCGAATTTCAAGAGTCAAATTTCTTAATTTTGATTGCAAATTCGGACATATAATCTTTAATTTTTTTGAAATAAAACATACATATTTGGAAACTATGTAAAAAATGCTATAAGTTGCAACAATTAACTATTCAATACATTTAAAAGACATGAAAAAAAAAAATCAAGATCAAACAAAAAGTAGTTTGACACTTGAAATCCGAACACCACCACATAAATTGGGATGAAGGGAGTAACTGATAAACATTAAGTGCGTAAAAACACTTTTAGATACTGAAACTAATTTTTAAGCAGTCACATATTTAGGATCAAAATATTAAAACTGATGAGCCAAAAAAAAACTTTTAAACTAGTTTGACTAGCATATAAACTTAGCCAAACAACTGATAAAAAGTTAATTAACTGATCATAGCAAAATATAGAGAAGAAATTAGACTAACTTCTTCATAGGTGCAACACCCTCAATGATGGTAAATGTAGTGGTGTTCTCCAAATCGGGGTACATCCCACATCTGCAATTAATTCATCAAAATCAAGAAACTAATAAATTAAATTTAGTGAAAGGAAAAAAAATAGTAAACTGTCAACTAGATGATCAGTTATATATGTTACATAAATACTCCTTCAAAATAGTTATCATGTTTCGCTTCTGGAGCGTCAATTTGATTAATTTTCAAAGCTACATTTGATTAGATGAAAATTTAGATATTCAAGAACTATACGGAAAGTACTATAGACTGCAATTTTCTCATATTAATATGATGAAAAAAATACATCTTACTATGTTGGTCAAAGTTCATATCATTTGACTTTCAAAAAGAAAATTGTGACAAGTATTTTAGAACGAAGGAAGTATTTACTAAGATCTTACCCTCCACAGCCACTGCCGCACTTGCAGCCAGATCCACAGCCACAGCTTCCTCCACAGCAAGACATGTTTTTTTTTTCTTAGGAAAGAAAAGATTAAGACAAGTTTAATTTCTTATGCAGTGTATGTGTAGTTGTGAATTGTGATGAATGGTGAAGCTGAGACTGGGATTTTATAGTATTAAGGGAGGTGACTTATTGGTGATTGTGTTGATCATATACCTGACACGTGGACCAATAAATGCAGTTGTTTGAATTTTAGAAGCGAATACTCTCTCGTTTAAAAAAAAATGACTTGTTTTGACTTGGCATGAAATTTAAGAAAATAAAACAGGCTTTTAAATCTTGTGATTCTAAAATTAAAAGTTATGTCAGATATACTAAAATATCATTTAATCTTATAGTGTTAAAATTAAAGTGTTGCCAAAAAAGGAAAAATTCATTCTTTTTTAAACAAACTAAAAAGAAAAATATGTCATTCTTTTTAAAACGAAAGGAATAATTTTATGAGTTATATCCATGATAAAAATATTTGCTCAATCAACCTTTATTTGTTTAATCATTCGATACTTATTCAATTAATTCGAAATCCGCGCTATAAAAACCAAATATGAGTAATGAGTGCTATTAATTAGCGATATATATTCCCATTATGACGGCTATCTCAAACAAAAGACTTCTAATTAAGAATATAAAATTCTTTATGATTTCACCATATTCATTGATGGTTTTTATTCGATAGACTTTATAAAAATTAAGTTAAAAGAGGATGATTTATGTGATGATAAGAATTTGTCTGGAAAAATCTATAATCTCTTGAAATTCGTAAGACCTAGCTAGCAGAAAAATGATCCAATGAGAAAAAGAATGTATATTGGCGATATTAATTGGTTTGGATTAAATTTTAGTCATGTAATGCTTTAGTATTTTAGGTTCATATTTTGCTATAAATCTTTTAATCTTGTTAAAGATGTATATGTCATTAGAAAATATAAAGAATTTTAGTACTTTGATATATTTATTTTGACTATAATTTTATTTTATGCTATATTGAATTGAGATGAACTTAAATTGAGAAACATGAACTTTTAGGATTATACATCAAATTGCAATTTATTTGAAATTGAGACATACTTATCGCAACTGGCTAACACTAAAAATACAATTATGTGTTTTAAAAAAAATACAATTATGTGTTTATATTTAAAAGTAAATTCCACTTCACCCCTTAACTTTGAAGGGCCGGGAAATAATGCCCTTTTCATATATATTTTAAATGAATCCGCTTATGTAATATTTTTCGATAAAACTTTATTTTTTAGCATAATTTGTTTTTTTGAACTAAAATACAAAATAACTTTTATTTTATTAGATATAATTTTTTCATGATCTCTACATAATAAAAACTTAAATGATCGTTAAGGTTAAGGGGGTATATTTGTTTCCCAACCATTTAATAGCTTGTAAGCGGATGAGCAACATAATTTGTCAGAACTCGTCTAATTATACAAAATAACATACTCAGTGCCCCACAAGTGGGGTTTGGGAAGAGAGTGTACGCGAACCTTAACTCTATTTTGGGAGGTAGAGAGGTTGTTTCTGATATACCCCCGACTCAAAGAAAAAGAAATAATAGAAGTGAAGAAGCCATAGCAAAATACTAAAGAAAGAATAACAAAGCATTCTAAAAAAAGGAACAATAACTACAACAAAATAATACGATAATCAAAGTACATGAAACTAGAAGGGTACTAGTAGCGGCTACTAGTATGTTAGTATGGAAGGATAAGCGAGACAAATGTTCTACTGAGTACTAACCTTCTACCCCTATCCCTGTTCTCCACAACCTTCTATCTAAGGTCATGTCCTCGATAAACTCGTCTAATTATACTAAAATGTATAAAATATATAATTATGCCCATTAATAAATAATAATAAATAAAACTTAGATTAGTGCTATGAAAATTTGTTTTTTTTAAAAAAAAAACCCCAAGGATAATGAGAATTGATCATACCAAATAATATCTTAACATTCTCAATGTGGGGTCCTTGAAGAAGAAATCATGTTCATTTAGTCCACAAAATCAGGTGAACTTTTCTTGTGACATTGATTTCCATTTGTGTATTTCCCCATCAATCTCAAGTTTAGTAGACTTTTGCTCTCCTAAATATAATACGTAGTTATTATATAGTACTTAATTATATATCTAGCTGGAGGCATGTTGTAGGGATATTGTCAAAAGGGAATTTCTTTTTTTATGCAACTTGCACTTGCTTATAAACAGATATTGCTAAAAGTATTCATGACAAGATCATATCTATATATGCTGTTTCCATCAGTGTGTTTTAACAGTGGTGATGTCCGGATCATCTTGTTAATCTTGATTAATTTATCGAGTGCCTATTAATTATATTCCACTAATCTAGGTGTGAAATAACGTTCTTCACTAAAACTTAGACAGATAAAAAGATTCACCTAGTGTTGCCTGTTTTCGTATCTTAGTTTTCATAAAGCCGTCGCTCCAACACTTTAATCAGCCCGGCCCATTTTAAGCCGAGGCTCAAGTTATGCTTCGTCTCAGGACATTGTGGGGATAGGAGTAAATCATCCTAAGGCTGGTGCATCTTGTTGAACGGGAGAAGCATTGGAAACCCCAACTTTTTTTTACCGGAGTTGTTTCTTTTTTCGTCACCCATCCCGACATAGCTTTGCTTCCGGATCTTCAGAACTTATTAAGTCTCCCTTCCTTATAGATTTTGGGGACAAGACACCTTCTATCAATCGAGAAATTAAACATCAAGTAAGTGGTTTGATGAGAATAACTGAGCTGATGTGCTAGAGTACTTGAGTGCTACTGGCACATAATGGTGGTGGTTGTTGGCATTTTAGATGATCCTAATATCACAAAAAAACATGTACAAGAGAAGCACTAATCATTTTTTAAAATTTATTTTAGGCGTTTACAAGCTGTGGAAATTACATGGATATGAGTTCGGATATATCTAGTATTATTCTTAATCATTGTTAATATTATTTTCTCTTCCTATTGAGTATTGTCTATGTTATGAATAATTAAATAAAATGCCTTTTTTGTACTTTTATTAGCAACCATCCAATGTAGTAGACAATAGACATTGATCATCAATCTACTTCTGCTTTATAAAGCACAGGCTCCATTTAGGCTACGTACCTCTCCCATCCATTTTTAGCTATTTAAAATTCTGAGGGTGGAGAGAACAAGATGCTTCACATATATATATCTTTTACGAAAAAGAAAAGCATATATTTTACTATTTTCAAACACTACCAGCAGTGCTACGATTATTCCAATATTGCAATTTCACAATTTGTTTCCTATTTTCTCCATGACATGACATAATTCAACGACGGGGGAGGTAGTCGTAAAAATGTAGCCTATCGATATGAAATTTGGCTTTGAGTTGATGGAATGACTTACAATTTTAACTAGTATATGATATGCTTATTTCACGAAGTATTTCGTACGTATTATCGATCTGTCTTTCGATATTTATCAAAATTGTTTATGAGCAATGAAAACGAAACATAACATTTTTCTTTTACTTGTGAGACGTAGCTTGACGTGCTAACCAAAAAGGTTTGCGCAGCTTATATTATTACCAAATGTCAAATACAATATGATAATATCTTTTCTCTGTAAAGCTTTATTAAAATATTGTGGTGAAGGGGTATCACAAATTTTCAGGGGAAAAGAATGTGCATATTTTATTAATTAAAGTTATAATCTAGTGGTAGGACTAGATGCCAAAAAAGGAAAAAAACATCACTAATAAAGAGCTATTCCTTCTGTTGGCCATTGAGCCTAACTTAACTTTAAAAGCTTGCTCGGTGAAAATTATCCGCATATATGAAGAAGGAAAAAAGAAGAACTAGTTCAATTCCTCGATTATTGTGGAATAATATTCTAATGCACCCCACACGCATAAAGCTGGACGTATGGAGCATTAACAATATAACACGGGTGTAAATATTAGTACCAAGAGTACAAATGAGTTTGGCTCTGATGTTATGTTTAAAAAAGAATGGCGTTTGGCCTAACTCAACAGCCAAATGGTGTGTGCTAAACCCATAATATGCATGGGCTCTACTAATATGCCCTGCAATTTTGGGGACATCTCAAGAAAATTGCTATAATTAAAGTAAGTTATCTATATTAGGCCTCAGGCCTGTGAATTTTATACCTACGACAGATTTAGCTTTTGATAAAGCCCAAGAATGGTTCTTTATGAATGTCAGAATGGGCTTTGGCTGAGTAAAGGTAAGTGTCTCAAGAGAGAGCACTGAGCTTACTTTTGACACAATCCTTCTTACTGCTTCTTACGGTATCACTCTCTTAGAGCTATTATTGAAGATTGTATGTATTTGTTGGAAACCAACAAGGCTACTATTAAACATATTTGAAGGAGGCAAATAAATGTGTCCGACTTTCTGGCAAGTGAGGGTCATGAAGAAGATTTGATTACCTCAAAAGTCGCGTTCAAGGAAATGAAGTTTTTTTTGTCTTTTTCCTTGTGCCACTTTCTGACAAATGATGGTCATGAGGAAGATTTGATAAGCTGGGGAGCTCTGCCCAAGAAAATATACCATGTTTTGGCTCCTATGAAAATTGAAAAATTCAATAACAGATTGGCCAAGATCATTTAGACTATCTACTTTCCCATTAGGTGAAACACTTTATACTACTCAACTGAACATGTGTAAACATATATATACATTGAGCAAAACCAAAATTCATATACATAAATTAATCAAGAGAAAGAACAAACCAAAAACAAGCAACACCGCAGACTCAAAAATATCTTAGTTCGTCCAAAAGATCATCAAAAATCATGTCTTCTAGTTCAAGTGCTGAACATTCACTTTCTAACTGAAGATTCATCCAACCATTATCCTTTTTCAAATCTTGATCCACAATGTTGTCGATAGATTCTTGCTCCGGTTTCAACCTCAACAATGTACCAACATTGTTGCATACCTCTTCATTCATTCGATTTTCTAGCAATGGACGAACGCAACAACTATAGGATAAGGCCTTAGGGTAGTATGCGAATGATCTTTCATACATTTGGACTAAAACCTCATTGACCAAATCAAATAGTAGATGATGATGACAGCAGAAGTCGAAATCCCCTAGACAACATTCTTGTTCTTCATGCCACAAGGACTCGAGTTCTCGAACTACTGAAGGGTTCAACACTTGGTCTTGTGTGTACCATGTTGTCTTGAAGAAATTGCTTGAGAAACCTGAATGCTCAAGAATATCCCGCACATAAAACAAGTCCGCGTTTTCCTTTCTGTAAGATTTGCTATGATGATCTGCTTTTGCAAGAGTATCGACATCAACATTCTGTTCAACAACCAAACCTGAGCCAGAAGAAACAAATTAAACTACAACTCACACATAGAATAACATAATGATGGAAGTCATTAATTGAAGAGAATGTTTTTGTATTAAAGAACTAGAAATATTTGATGATTAATGAGAAAAATAGACATACCTTCCAAAATCTGGAACTCTGCATAGCTGGCAATTTCTTCTTTAGAACAAATTTCTGAATTTGGAACCACATCACTTGGGATTGATTCATTGCATTTTATCTTTTGTTCTTTGTAAGAGTTACCATCGAACACCTTTACCTCATTGATGGTCTCTGAAAAGTCTTCGACTTCTCCATTATCTGCTTCATCTATCTTTGGTTTTAAGCTTGTTACAGTTTCTACTGTCTTAATATCCTCACTTCCTTCTACTTTTTCAATTTTGCATCCAGTCTCTTCAGTGGCGTATATCGACTTCTCTTCTTTCTCAATTTCAGCTCTCATATGTGAGTTTCTCTCCTCCACAGTCTTAATTAGCCATTCTGAAAATTGAGCATCACCAGCCACCCCATTTGATAAAAGAGTACAAGACTCGGAGTAAGATAGAGAACGGATCCTTCTGAATGGAATTGATGATGGTATTTCGTATTCACTAGTCAATCTCAAACTCTTGGAGGAATTCAAGTTCACTTCCTTTCTAAAACTATGTTCAAATAATTTAGTATATCGATTCATGGACTCGTTCAGAGAGGAACTTCTCTTGTGCATGATTGTATTTTTGCTTATGTCAAATCCATCAATTTCACAGTATCCATTGGACTTACTTTCATATTCTCCATTCAAATTTTCAAACAATTCACAAGTAGAGTCCTGCTTATTTAGCTCTTCTACATCGACGAGCTCTTCATTATTTTCTCTATTATCATCTGCTCCCTTAGTACTGTGGCAGGCAATGCTCGACGACTTGTCTAGCTTCAAGTTCCCACCATCATCATCCAGGAGGCCTAAACTTGTGAAGAGAGTCTTTGCATAATTAGACAAAGATCTCGTTCGAGTAACACCTATCAGTCTTTCTCCTTTAGCAGAAGACCAAACTTCATTCTTCTTGTCCTCAAGCTTAATTGGTTTGAAGTTTGTTTTTCGCGACAAATGAGACACAGGATATGATCCTGACTTAGTTAATCTTGCCTTTTTCTTTGAAGCCAGCTGACCGCGGGATAAATTCTGATATCCTGCTTCTGATTCCCTTAAAATTTCCAAAAGTAACTCAGCATGATCTTTAAGCTGAGATTTTAGAGCACTCTTATCAGTGGAAGTATCATATGCATCGATGGCATTCAACCGTTTCTGAACTGGTGATCCAGTGGCTCCATCCTCCACATTCGCGGGAACCAAAATAATAGGATGTTTCTTGTCACTACATATTCCATTTAGATCATATTCAGTAGGTTCAACATGATGGATTGAACGAGTTCTCTGGAACTTAGGTTGATCAGAAGAGCCTGATTTCTTTGGCTTGGACCTCTTCTTTTCCTTGTGCATCTCCTCAGCAATTAAATCTTTTATTTTAGCTTTTAGAGACCTTTTGTTGGAGCCCTTTGATTTTTTGGTGCCCTTATCAACCTAAGAATATGACAACATTAGTCTTCATCAAAATTGAAACATTTGGACACTGATAAACTTACAAATAGTTTTGAGTATCAAGCAATCAAGAATGCTTACCAAAAACTGACTTTCATTATCATCCAAAAGCATTTCTAGTTCACTGGGATCTTGGTCAATCAATTTTTCTTTGGAAGAATGAATGCCTATTGAAGGGGTGAATACAAGAATTTGTTAAGACATTGAATTGAACAAAAATACATATTTCAGATTGAGAGTTCAATATTATCACACCATTGCGTTAAGTTGCCAGCAATAACATGCGATTGTAACCTATTATAACATGTTAAATTACACTGATTGCGTAAAAATTCTTTACAGGATCTTCCAAATTTAAGTTAAAGAATGACTTACTTCTGCTATGGCTGCTTCCATCATTTATACGGGGCAGAGATTTCCTCTTTACGCGAGAGTGCCAACTGTGGTAGCCAAGGGCATGTACGAATCCCCACATACAACCTGGATGAATATCCTCATCTTCATGATCCACATGCCTACTCCACTTGTTCTTTCCCATAGTATAAATTTTTTGAACCTGTTTTCCCTAGCCTGATAAGAATAAACCATCCAATATTCAAAAATCCCAGTACAAATTTCTTTACTAGTACATAACCAAACTCATGGCCAAGAAAATTAAAGAGGTTAAAAATCAAGAAACCCAATGAACTTTTTCAACATGTTAGCCGTTATAAGGGCAGCCGGGTGCACAAAGCATCCCATGTTAGAAGGATATGGGGATCACAAGCATTAGTGGCTGCTTCCACGACTCGAATCCGTGACCTATAGGTCACGCAGAGACAACTTTACCGTTGCTCCAGCATATTAACAGTTTTGTGCAGGGAATTCCGGGCCCTGCAATGTTTTCATAGACACATAATTCATGGAGCTACTCTGTTCTTGTAACATCAAACAGGGGCGGAGATAAAAGGTGGCCGGAAAATCATACTGTATATATAAAGTTAATATTTATTTTTAATGTATATATAGTAAGATGTTGAACCCCCTCGATAAAAGTCATGTCTTCCCGACTGATGTCAAACAAGGCTCACAGAGATAAAAACGTGACAAGAAATCAAGAACTAAAAATTATCGAATCAACTATGTTTTTCTTTTTCCTCCCAGTAAAATATTCATCAAGCAGAGGAACATAAGTTCACTAATACCAAATCAAATGTAAAAAACAGAGATCAAGGTAAATATCTTTCTCTAATTAGAAAAAAGGGCTGAAGGCAAAAACAACATATTTTATACAGTACTAACAAATTAAATAAACCCCCATGATCTTAAATGAAAAGAAGATCACATAAACTGAGAATTAATTGATGGAACAGCCAAAAGTAGAGAAATTTTGTTCACCTAATTTTGAGCTGAGAAGCAGAGGTTGAAAGCTAAGAAAGGCCCAAAAGCTGCTGATATTTGGAGGATTTTGGTATTAATTAAGTTAAGAAATATGAGAAATTTATTGGATTTTGGCATAAAAGTAAGTAACAGAAATCACTAATATGAAACTGCCTAAGGCTATAATAACGTAAAATAGTCAGAATGAAAAAGCAAGAGGAGGAGGAGAAGAATAGGGGAAAAAGTCTTTTTAAAGTTTTTTCAACCACTTTCAAATAGGAACAAAAGAAGCAGACGCCAAAAGCCTCTATATTAGGCGCCTTTTTTTAACCCGTCAAACTATGTCTACTGCTATTCATTTGTGTACACTGTACACTGATAGCAATTAGCTATAAGAAAAGATATACTATTAGAGATTAGAGAATAAGACATGTAATCTACTGCAACAAATTAAATTATTTTACAAGTTAGTATATAAGTGTTAAATCTTAGTTATTACTCCTACTAATAAATATTTCCTTTGACTAGATTCCAGAGTTTAAGAAAAAATATTAAAACGTGTAGTTATAAACATGTCATGACATTTCTATAGCTATAAAATCATGTCACCATGACAGTAGTAACAGGTTTGAAATTAAATAACTCCTAATTGTCGAAAGGTGTTTTTTTTTAAGTACTGAATAAAAAGAAAAGTGTGTCGCGTGAAATAGGACAAAGATCTCTTTCTCGGTCAAATCTTAATTTCGTTCCTGATCGACTCGACTCTTTTCTATGTCCCCGACCTCTCACTTCGTTTCATTCTTCTTCTTTACCGTCACTTGAATGAAGACACCCGATCGGCCAACTTTCCCAAATGCCCCTCATAGACCCTTTTCCTTTACGGGTCTGAATTTTATGTTATACTCTTTCTTTTTTAGTCAATCTCAAAAATATATTGCAACCCTTTTTATGTTAAATAACAATTTGACGTTAAAATTTCTTATTTCACCATTAATGAGATTATTTACGATCACATAAATAAATATTACTGTATTTATTTAGACCATAGTCAAAGTGTGTATATGTGACAGTAAATTAGAAGCCAAGACTCGAAAGAATAGGTCAAATTGAGGGTGAGTGAAAGAGATAAGAGTGTTTGATTAGATAACCAACCACGTAATTAAAATAACAAATGAAGATAAGGGTCAGACCAACAACCATTAAGGGTTTTGTTGGTTTTATTAGTATGCACTTTGGTTCTGATTTAATGCTGAGCTGCTCAATTTTAAGGGAACATTATTTAGTTGGTTAGTTGTTGGATGTTCCTTGTCTTTTTTTTTTCCGGAAAATTGGATGTTCCTTGTCTACAAAGTACAATCTCCATTCTCCAAAAGCTATAATTTTTATAGTTGAAATTATATAAAAATATTATAAACCATAACTTCTATAATTAAAAACATCTAGAATGTTTGGAAAAATCATACTCATGGAAACAAATTGATTTTTCAAATAGAATTAGTGTCATTCTTTATTATATAACCAAAAAATACGGTATTTCATTCCGTGCATTTAAAAAGTTTGTACGTAGTGCAAGTGATAAAAAGTGTTAAAGTTCGTAAATGATTACTTAGTTTTTATTTATTATATTAAAATTCTAATTTATTTGTAATTAAAGATCACCCAACTTTATTTAAGTATTTTGAAGGTCACTAAATTTTCTTTTGTAACTATAATGCCACTCAATTTTGTCCAAGTATCGTAGAAAGTCATTTGGATAACATAATTAAAAAGTGATATTTTATAAGATACTTAAGCAAAGTTAGACGAATTTTTGGTTACAAAAAGATTATTTAGTCATTTGTTGTGATTCTTATGCAAAATTAAATACTCTTCGTTTCAATTTGTTTGTCTAATTTAACTTTGCACGGAGTTTTACGAAAGTAAAGATTTTTTTTGAATTTTGTGGTCTTAAATTAAAAATATGTAGAATATAACAAAATGCCCTTTAATCTTGTGCTTTTAAACATGTCATGTGGAAATTTAGAATTAAAGAGTTGTCAAAAAGGAAAGAAACATTATTTTTTTAAACTGACTAAAAAAGAAAGTAAGACAAACAAATTTAAATAAAGGGACCTAATACTCTTTTTTGTTACTCCCTCTGTCCCATATTAGTTGGTCATTATACTAAAAGTAGTTGTTCTATATTAGTTGGCTACCTTACTAAATCAAGAAAGCATTAATTAATTTTTCTCATATTACCCTTGCAATTAATTCTTTTTCAAAGTATTCACACTTGTTTGTAAAGTTCCAAAGAAATTTCTTAAGGGGTGAATTAATAAAACTATCTTCTTCTTTATGATTTCTTAACATACGTATAAAAAGGAAAGTGACCAATAATATGGAACGCAGGAAGTATAAAAGTAAAGTAAATGTCCTTTCATGATAATTAGATTTTTTATATACATAAAAATATTTTAATATCTTTGATACAATAAAGTAAAAGTTGAATCTGAGTGACCATATTCCAAGCAGTAACATGAATCAATGTTTTTCGAAATGGTATCAATCAATAATAGAATATAGCAATAGAATATAGCTAGATAACTCATGTGACAAAACCAACATGTGATAAAACGAAAAACCTAATCTTTTAGAAGTTCGAAGGCGAATCGCCCTAGGAGAGTGCAAAATGGCAAGTTAAATAGTTTGGTTTCACTTAGTAGCCCAAATCCACATACCCCATGTAACACTCAAGTACATTTTAGCTACTAAGCTTCAAAACAACCCTAGACTTACCTAGTACGGTTGGCAAAATCAACTTATTATAAGAGAAGTCTTTATACTAGGCAAGTTGCACCAAATCTCATTCTAAAATGACAATATTATTCTTGGTTTGAGGCATAATTTCACTAGGTGACATACATTGTACGTATTGCTTGGGCTATCATTGACCATTAATGAGTATAACTAGGGGTGTTTTAGGATCGGTTTTTGGTCAAAATCAAAACCAAACCAATTTAATCGGTTTTTGAATTTCTAAAACCAAACCAAACCAAATAAAAAAATAACCGTCGGTTTGGTTCTTGTCGGTTTGGTTCGATTTTTTTGGTTTTTTCGATTTATGATCCTAACTAATGATAAATTGATAATAGTATAAAAATGGCAATGGCCAAAAAGCTTGCCTAGATACAAGTTCTAATAACACCAACTAAGAAAATGTCTTTTGAATTTGTGAACCAAATGCCAAAATAATAAGCATTAGTAGTACTATCTATATGATAAAAATCACAAATAAATATTTTGTGGGGAAGTAATTACCAAGAAAACGTGACAATAATCCTCTAAATTCTAATGCATTAATTAGTATTATGAAAAGAATCCCAAAATGCAATAATAAGCATTTGATTTGCTGCGCATTATTTTAAAATAAAAATAAAAAGTGAGATCCTATGATTAGAACTTAGACACCTAAAGATTAAAGTGCTGGGCTTGAAGTTGTGGGTTGTTAGATTTGGGCTAAAATGTTGGGCTTGAGTAATTATAATATAATAAAGTTAAGTTCATGATTAAAATGTAATAAAATAATTATATTTTATTTATGAATAATATATAAATAATTATAAAATTTATATATATAATTTATCGGTTCAAAACCAAACCAAACATCGGTTTTTTTTATCGGTTTGATTTGGTTTTTAACCAAACAGTGAACAGCCCTAATCTGTATAAGTAGCAATTAGCATACACCTTGTTGGAAAAGAAAAAGGTATAAATAATTAATATTTGCATGTAGACTCTCTTGTCGTTTGTATGATTTGTACATTTGTACGATAAAAGTCAATCTGATTTATGGAAAGATGAGATCAACAGTTAGACGAATCTTTAAGACTCTGAGAAGACTGATGATATATATGGAGTAGCTACCAAGGACCACATTACACTTATAATTGGTACCTTCTCTTACGTTTCTTTTTCTTGTTTGTTTTTGCTTCCTCTTTTTTCACAGCAAACAGGACCATCCTTTAGAGAGGAACCCACCTCCACCACCCACAACCCCCTAAAATTAAACTCTTGCAGAGTTGCAAAAGGATCAAACCATATGGAGTCTATACAGATAGTATTACTTTGTATTTATGTTGTCACTCGTGAGCCATAAATTTTCACAAGGGAATTCAAAAAATAAATATGGCATATCTAAAATTTGAACATGTATTTCTCTTGTATTAAGGAAAATTCAAAACTTATAAAAGTTTTTTTTTTACCTTGCTTACATTGATAGATTTTAGACGAAGACGATTCGATTAATTCGGTTAATTTCTTGGATGTAGCTTCTAGCGACTAGCCGTCTTGAACTCACCTAATAGAAAACTATTGTTGATAATACAATTAAATAATAAAAGTATATTCTCTCTAATAGCTTAAGCTTTTAGATAAGATGGTTACATATTTCAATATGATATCAGAATAAGCAAAGGTCCTGGGACTGAATCTCATTGCCACCTATAATCAAAAAGAATTTTCATGTACTTGGCCCATAAAAAAACAAAATTGCACGTGAGGGGGCGTGTTGAGAATCATCAAGATTCTCCGTTAAAACGTAGTTCTAATTAATTAGGTGTATTCCACAACCAATTCTACTAAAACAAGGCTTCGCCATTTAATAATCAGTAACAAAGGGTTTTATAAATCTCTTTTTTTTCTTTTCAAAGGTGTTGAAAAAGCATCCAAAATAGACCATCGAGAACTACTTTGCAAGTCCTAAAAATGGGCGGTGTGGACTTTTGACTAGTACGATTATCATTAATCACAATTTGCACTTAAAATAATCCATGATTCTAAACAATAGATCCCTTGCTTTTACGTCTTTATTGACTATGACATCTAATATTATCACCTATATATAAATTTAGTTTATGCTACAAATTGGACTAAATCAAAGCTTCGTCTGGCAGAGTGTTTGTTAAATTAGTTATTCTTTGAAATGAAAATAGCAAGTAGTTGTTGACAACAGAAAAAGTAAGCTGCCAAATTTATGATTGATTGAGATTTTCGTGTACAAATCCTGCCTAAAAGAGTTGGAAAAATAGGTACTATATAGTATCAGAACACTTGACTTGTAATAAATGAAACCTAAAATTGGTCCAAGTTTTTAGTCTATAAGATGCCGCGTTGAAGTCCATCTTTGGGTATTTCTAGAAACCCCACACACACACAAAATGAGGAAAAGAAGAAGGAAGAAAAAAAAATCTAAGACGCCACACAAAAATAATTGACATATTTTTATATATAGAGTTCAACTAATATATATATATATATATATACAATTAAAACTCAATTACATATAGGGTGTGGTATTGGCAATGGGGAACAAATTTTCCGATTTAACTCAACTCAAAATCTAGCTCAGGAGGTGAGGATTGTCCAAGTGGAGGCGGATCTAGGATTTTTGGGACATGGTGCACGACAAAAAATATGAAGAAAAAAATTAAGGTGAGAATTGATCCATGACTCAACATTCAACCAAGTACGTGCACCATTTAGACTTTCTAAAGCACGGTTATCAACATATAATATTATATCAATTTCGAAAAATATATACATAACATATTTAATTTTACAAAAAAAAATATGGATTCACGTGCATCATAATTTACAGAATGAATCCCTTGCCGAAGCCACATAAAGAGACCATACACCCATCCCCTTCACCATGTATGTGAGACTTCTTCCCAACTTCATATAGCAACCATGAAATGGTAACTTGAGGGGGGGGGGGGGGGGGGGAGATATATACATTAGTTCTAAAAAGTATATACATAACATACTTAATTTTACAGAGAAGCTATGAATTCACATTTACAGAGAAGCTATGAATTCACATGCACCATAATTTACGCAATGAATCCGCCCCTGTCCAAGCCACATAAATTGACCACCCATCTCCTTCGTACCAAGGTGAAACTTCTTCAAAACCTTTTTATAGCAAACATGAAATGGTTACTTGAGGAAAAAAGAAGAAGATAAGTAACACGTCACAACAGATAAAACTATATTGATTATGTAAAAACTTTATTATATAGTTTGGATATATAATTGAAATTTCATCTTTAATTATTATATCTACGTGAGGAAGAAAATGAAAGAGAGACTCATAGAGTGGTCCTCGTGTTGATGAGTTCTATCAGAACCTTATCGTATTACGTACCATTTCATATGGTTGTTGTCTCTCCATTTCTTTCTCATGGAATATACAACTCTTCGTGGGCTAATTGTTGTTAATTGTTATTACTTACCCATATTATTAATTAAAAATGTTTATTAATTTAGCTCTCATACCTTTCCCATGCAATTTTAGTATTTAGCTTGATGTTATAATGACTACCAAATATTGACATTTTAAACGAATTAAAAAACATGTTTCACCAAAACATGGAATAACAACTACCACTAGTTATAAAGAAGTAAACTGATGGATGGATACATAAATAAAAAATATATACTATATAGATAAAGAAACAAAGTTGAAGAAGTGAAACATGTAAGATGGGATGAGAAAGAACCTTTTCATATATATATATATTTTGGGGGGGAGGGGGGGAAGAGAGACAATTGGACATACGTTTATGTCATGGGTGGAATGATAAGAGTAGTAGCCCAAGAATGTTGGGCTTCAGTAGTTCACACAATCTTACGTAGCGTTGGGCCTCTGGAGCCCAAAAACCAAAAAAATTACAAGAATGATATTCGAGGTTAGTGGTCTTGAACTTTTGACGTCCCTGCTTATTTCATGAGCAAAACTTCACGTTTAAAAAGTTTTGACTTTTGATCTTGAAGGTTTACCATAAAATTTTAAATGGGGGTTAAAAGTTCAAGACCATCCATTTTCACGACTATTGGGTGTAATTTCCTGAATTGCGATGGTTGTCCTCTATAAAGCTAATGTTTAACTCTTGATCCTGTTGAAGAAGTTTGTACAATAATATTCTCGTTACGTACCAACCAAAACTTGCCCTTGTTCTTCTTCTTGCAATAAATTATGTGCACATGTAAATAAATTTTATATTGAGGTTGAAAATAGCTTGTTAAAAAGACGAAGTAGGTCTATTGATTTTTTAAGGTATGGAGTTGAATTTATTTAACCATTGAAAATTATTGGGAGTGGGAGAAAATGTTGGATATCAAATTTACAATCATTTTAAGTTAATTTGGATAATTTTGAAACAAAACGTGTTGGTAAAATTTCTTAGAATCTTTGTGATCCCCTTGGAATTGTGAACAGATTGATTCAAAGTTACAACAAAACACTCATGGTGATCTGCTATGGGTTTTGTCAAGTTTTATCCATCAGATACTCCTGATGATCTCTCATGATGAGTTATGCTAAATCCATATAATAGAAATTCTAGATGATATATTTGGACATTTTCATACTAAACTCCTAATGATCCGCAATGAAACCCACAACAATGAGCTAAACATTATGCCTTTCGATCGCTGAAGTGAAGTTCATATTATGTTAATTAAAGAGACTCAAAATTAAATATTTATGCATATTAGTATAATTTTTTAAAGAAGAAATTCAATTGAACCTCCTATTGCACCCCGTAATTCCGCCCCTAAATTCATAGTTGGTTAATAACCTAGAGGGATTTTGTGTAACACACTCATTCGTAGAATATTGCACGAAGTGAATTTAGTTTATTCAACGTAGCTATATATTATTCTCTCCATAGAGTCATAAAGTAGTACAAGCTGATGGTAAAAGAATAACAATGATTCTATTCATCATTTACTTATTTTCTTGAGTTGACACCACCAATTTTCCTCTTGATTCTATTCTGTGAATATATTACTCATTTATTGCAACTTTTATTCAATGTAGATCTTAGAGCTCCACTTATTTCCTACAACAAAAGAAGAAAAAATACTCTATTCCGTCTGTCTCAATTTATGTGACATACTTTCTTTTTAGTATATTTCCAAAATAATGTCATTTTATATATAGTTAAAAATAATCTCACTTTAAAAGTTCTCATATATAACCAAACAAATGTCTAATGTTTGTTTTAGACAACAAATAATAAAATTTTTTTTTTATTTTTTAAATATTATGTCAAGTCAAATAATGCCACGTAAATTGATACGAGTAAAATTTTTGCTTCATGTAAATCCAGCATGTGTAATGGGGTCCCTGCATAGGTGTATTTTGTCCTGGCCACCCAACTCCTACCGTCTTAAATTATAAATGCAACCTTTCAAGACAGCTTTAAAAGAACAACCAAAACATAAAACCAAAAAAAAAAAAAAAAAAAAGCAACTAATCTGTCATAAGAATTACATCTGTTTATTTTATCGCAAGAATTTAAAAATGTCCAATTTGATCAAAGTATAGATAAGAAAGAGGCACTTTTTGTAAACAATAATTGATTATTAACTTTTGTATGTACCTTCTTTAAGAAACAAGCACATAAAAGTTAGCCACTTTTGCATCTTTTATTTCTTATCACTTCTTTGTTTGGTAGTTGTTCATATGCTGCCTGATCTGCCCTTTCATTAATTTCCAGAGACCTTCCTCTTCAAGCCTCATTATTTATTGTATCAATAATTTTTCCATACTTCTTCTTCTTCTAGATAACTGCTGAGTTTAATGATGGAGCCAAAATTATACATTATGAAAATTCGAAAATAATACCAAAACAAAAAACTCACTAAAGATTTTTTTTGGAAAAAGGCTTAAAAAATAGCCTTGAATGTGTCTTAGATTTGTTGTTACATACTTATATATTTGTGGGAATCCTATTTTATTTTTATTTTTTTGGTCATATATAGAGAATCCTATAATTTTTTGAACTTTGTAGGAAGTCAATAAATACTATCTTGAGTTGACACAATCAAAACTTCTAATTCTCATAAATCAAACTCGAAATGTCGCGAACGAAAAGATCATGACTTTCCATGGACCTTTGATGATGGATTTGCTGCTTTCATTTCACAAACTATATCAATACTAAATAACAGTACAACAATCTATTTAATATAATACGGAAAATGATAGAGTGTACTCAGAATTTGTCAAGATAATTGGCTTAAGTAACTCATAAAAATTAATGTTAAAAATAACATACCGACGCGAAACAGAGTTAACAAATAATAACAAAAGTATTACATAACATTCAGGAAAAAGTAATGTAACAATATTAAAATAATACGATAATCAAAATAAAAAATAATATGTATTAGTAATAGAAAGGGAAGAGCAAGAAATTGCGAGATTAGTGATAATTTTACTTAAATGCTTAAAAATAATACTCATCTACCTATTAACCTTCTACCCTAATCTAAATTTAGCTTTTAAAATTCTCTATAACCTTAAAATATATCATAACTCAAGTCTTATCTAATCACCTCACCATAATACTATATGTTATGAAATTTTCTTTTAGCTGTACAACAAAAACTAGCTAAACACAATTGAATACACCTGTCACAATTTAGTCTCTCCATATAATTATATTTTTGTGAAAGTTAATACTAGTAGTAATATAGTATGAAAGAATATGAATGTAATAATTGTTTGCATCACTATGATGGACCATAATCATCACATCAAACCCAAGATGGGGGCCACAAGGCCAAGAGGAAAATGTGTGTGGAAGCCAAAGAAGCATCACTCTCTGTTACTAGAGATAGAAAGAGAGCTCTCTGCTTCAATCTTCACAAAAATGGCTGTCACAATTTCATTTTCCCATTTTACCCCTTCCACATTCCTCTATTTTCTTCTTTTATCCACTACCCACTTACCCATTTTCGCCATTAACATTACCAATCTCTTATCTTCTTACCCTGATATTTCTGACTTTGCTAATCTCCTCGCCACCACTTCCGTCGCCGCCGATCTAGCTCAACGCTCCTCTCTTACTCTCCTTGTTGTCCCCAACGCCTTCCTCCGCTCCTCCGATCTGTTGAACCACCGTTCTCCGCCGTCCTCCTCCGCCACCAATTTCGGTGATGTCCTCCGTTACCATGTTCTTCTTGAGTACTTCTCTTGGCCGGACCTCCGACTTATACCACCCACCGGAAAACTTGTCACCACTCTGTTCCAAACCACCGGCCGTGCACCTAACAATTTTGGGTCTGTTAACATTACACGCAACGTTAATTCCAATTCGGTTACTGTTCATTCGCCCACCTCCAACGCTACAATTTTGGGACTTTTGAAGACCCTTCCGTATAATATCTCTGTTTTTACAGTCGATTCTTTGCTGGTTCCAAATGGGTTTGATCTTATGGCGTCTGAAACTCGACCCCCTTTGGGTCTTAATATTACAAAGACGTTAATTGATGGTCATAATTTCAATGTTGCAGCTTCAATGCTTACTGCTTCAGGGGTAGAAGAGGAATTCGAGAGAGATGAAGGGGGTGCTGGGTTAACTCTATTTGTGCCAACAGATGAAGCATTTTCCGATATGTCATCGTCGATGAAATTCCAATCGTTGCCGGCGGAGAAAAAAGCTGTTGTATTAAGGTTCCATGTGTTGCACTCGTATTACCCTTTAGGTTCTTTAGAATCTATAGTTAATCCAGTTCAACCAACATTAGCTACAGAGCAAAATGGTGCTGGGAGTTTTACACTGAATATTTCTAGAGTTAATGGGTCTGTTGGGATTAACACCGGAGTTGTTCAAGCGTCGGTGACTCAAACGGTGTTTGATCAGAATCCGGTAGCGATATTTGGGGTATCAAAAGTGTTATTGCCTCAAGAGTTCTTTGGGAAGAATCCAATTGAAGTGAATAAGCCAATTGATAATGGTGGGGTAGCTTCACCGCCGGAGATTTCACTCTCGCCGGAATATTCGCCGGAAATCTACGGCCCACCAAGCCACTTATCTTCGCCGCCGTTAGGGAAAGTAGTGTCACCGGCGTCGGCGGCGAACAGGAAAAATGGAATCTTTTTATGGTGCATAGGGTTCTTCTACCTACTTGTGGCCATTAATTAATTCTGAAAAAATTGTTAATTTATTTAATTTTTGTCCCTGCCATTATTTCACCCTTTTTTACACGGCATATTTAAATTGGATGCTTACCAGAAAGCAGCCAATATGTTAAATTCTGTATCTGTGTAATTGAATTTTAGGTTAGTCAGTACCAATTTTTTTGTATTTTCTTTTCTGCATTTTGCATTTAGGTTAGCCATTTTCTGCTGTTGTAATCTGTAAAGGTCCAATTTTTTTTTCCACTACATTGAATCGATGAGTATATTTATGATTTATGTAAAGATGTTTTTTTTTTTATTTGTTTTTTTATTCATAGTGCCACTGATTGCAGAAAAAAGTGGAAATCCTTGCACTTTGCAGTTGCAGGTATGTGTAAATGTGTCATCAAGCACCACAGTTCAGCTGATTTTCAGGTAAATATATTATTCCACACTTTCATATTACTTAATTTATATAAAAAAGTTGAATGTTACGGTGATGGAAGATTTTCTAGTCTTTGCTCAAAATATTGGATTCTTAACAGAAAAGACTAGATTTTCCATTGTAAAATTTAGTAAACCAGAAAGGGAAAAAGAAAATCTCTTTGGAAGTGTTGGAATGTACTTATAGATTCTGGAAGGAGCTTTTTGTAGAAATGTACTTAGCTGTTATGTATTCACTTGAACTCAGCAATGTAGTACCCAACAGAGGTGTTGCTCCGGCAGCAAAAGAAGCCATTAATTAGCCACATGTCATTGGTTCGGTGCAGTGACATGTTATATGTGGATTAAGCGCACGTCAAACTTAAAAACGGATAAAAGATTGATATTTAAATGAAAAAAACTAATAAAGAGTGATATTTAAATGAAGAATGAAAGAAGGATGACCCTATTATTTAACGAAATAAAAGGTAGTAGAAACACAGAGAATCTACTCTGGACTGTAATGGCATAGTTGTAGGTCATTAGAGGTGAAAGTTGAAGAAAAAGGTTCTTTGGTCGCGTTTTGGGTGTGGAGTCGTTTTTGTTAGATTGATATGGAGTCGTCTTTATTAAATTGATGAGTTCAGTGGATAGATTGATCGATGTGAGTCCTAGGTCAAGGCAGGAAATTAAAGTGTGACTTTCCCCGTAGTTGGGGGCAACAATGAACACTAAACGAAAGAGGCAAATTAATTTTCTCACCTGCGAAAATTTGTGTCATCGCTCTTTAATATGTTGTACTTTATCTTTTGGGCATATTGTAGTAAGGAAAGAAAGTGAGGGCACTCATTCTAATGAATAACTAGAAACTATTATAACTCTTATTTTTCTGCTTTAAAAGAAGCCTTTTGGCTCATTTTAAAGCGTTAAAAGAGAGATAAAACATTCTTAAGATAAACATGAATTCGAATTTAATCGATTTTCAATGCCGGTATTGAACGCTGGGTTTGTGAAACCAAAAAAAAAATTCTTTGATTCTTTTGCAGCAATGACAGTAATACATTGGTTAATTCCAAAAGTTAATGTCCTTATAGATTCTTGCCCTTACATATTTTTAAAGGGTCACTGTTAGGTTTGATCTGGACATTAGCGTCCTGTGTGTGCTGGCTCTTTCATGTTTTCCTAGGGGCTGGATATGGTTTCTCATTTCATAGGATATGAACCATTGGACAATCTTTTTTTATTAATAGTATCTTTTAAAAAATAAAAAATAAATAAAAGGGGCCAAATTACCTTACTAATCTAAGTGAGGGAGGGCCAGACCCCTCCATTAACAATTACGCAAAAAATAAGAACGTTCAAGAATAAATGTTTTAGTGTTATAATAATAATATATTCGATGTGATCTCACTAGTAGGTTAAGGGAAAGTGGATATACACAAACTTTATCTTTATTTTGCAGGATAGAGAAATTGTTTTTTCGAAAAACTTTCGGTTTAAGACGTTCTCAAAACTGGTTTGAAAAATATAAAGGTAAAAAAACTATGGTGAAAATTTTAAAGAAAAAAATATTACTAACAACATAAATAGTAAAGATAATAAAAATGACTGAAACAACATTATTAAAATTGAAGAATCAAATAATGATAAAATAATATTGGTAATAAGATGAGTGTGCAGATAAGGTGTTCTAAACTAAAATCACACTTTCCCACTAGAATGGAAGAACCTTCTCCCAATTCTTAGACTTCTTAGGCCTATCACTGCCTAACTCTCACTCCTCCTATTCTCCTCCTCTTTACGTGTCTCAATTATCTCACTCTCACTTTCTGCATTTTGTCCATCACGGAGGTAGCTCGTACCTTGCTCTGTAATCGTTATTCTTATAGTCTGTTTGGTCAAGCTTCTAAAATCAGCTTATTTTGAAAAGTACTTTTTAAAAAAATACTTTTGATGAAAAACAATTTGTGTTTGGTCAATAAATCTGAAAAACACTTTTGAGCAGCAATTAGTGTTTGACCAAGCTTTTTAAAAGTGCTTTAAAGTATATTTTTTTATCAAAAGTGCTTTTGGGAAGAAACTACTTTTTTTAGCTTCTGTTACTCCCCCAAAACACTTATTTTCTTCACAAAGCTAGGCCAAACACCTTAATTTTTTAAAATAAGCAATTTTGAGAAAAAATAAGCACTTTTGAGAAAAAATAAGTATTTTTGGCAAAAAATAAGTTTGGCCAAACAGGCTATTAATCTCCCTAGTATATTCAAACATCATCTAAGCATCCTTGTTTACGCTACTTTTATTTTTTGTACGTTTGAGTTCTTGATTGGCCAACATTCTGTCTTATAAAACATAGTAGATCTAACAACTACTCTATGAAAAATTGAAACTTATCTTTAAGTCGCGGTGGCACATTCTTATCAGATAGAAAATCGGATGCGAGCCTCCATTTCATCCACTCTGCTTCAATATGATGTGTCATCGTCGATCTTTCAATTTTCTTGGATTATTAATCAAAGATACTTGAAGCTCCATCTCTTGAAAATAACTTGTATATTTATCCTCACTTTCATGTCCGCCAGAGAAAATAACTTACTCTTATAGACAATATTATAAAGTGAAATATTAATGTAATGATAAAAAATAAACTTAAGAAGGAAGCTTGAGTTAATAGTATAACAAAACTTCTTTTACAAAAAGTGAAAAGTGTATAAAATAAGTAAAGACGCTAATCGCTATTATTGAATTCTTGAACATTTTGGACAAACTGATGTTCCAGTTTTCCATCATTTTGAACTCTTGAATTCACTGTCTGGGCCATGTTCTACTAAAATCCAATTTGGGCTTATGTTGATTTCATTCTTGGGCTCATCACTGTCGGGTCCTTAAAGTTGAGGCGGAGAGAAAAGTTTAGAAGAGAGCCACTTTTGGTCAAATCTTTGAAAAATAGTCAGATCCGTGAATTTCAAATTCGGTGAAACTATGGGGACTTAATACTTCATGACAACGGCTATTTTTTAATTGCACGGGCTGAAAAGTGGCTATTTTGTTCTTTTTTTGTTTATGACGTAGGGTATAGGCCAGTTTGTATGCACCTTCGACTATTTTATTGAATGCATACTATCTTCCACCAACACAGCATATTAGCAAACAGTTATTTGACAAATTTAACAAACGTAACGGATCAAAACTGTTCAGAACATACTTTATATGGGATTATTAGTCTTCTCACCAAAAGCATCCAGAAATCTTGGACTACAACGTTAGGCTGCAGCTTTCGTGTCCAGTCTATTAGCTGGTCCTCATGGTTTAACCTACTAGTAATATGTTGTAGTAAGGGAACAGGTCCTTTCAGTACTTGCTTCCTGTTTGGCCCAAATATGTTGTAATATACTTCGTCCTAGACCTAGCCCCATTACACTTAAATTAGCAAATGCAACATCATTTGCTCATCTATTCTTTGAAGTTTGACATGCATGTCTCTTCATCCTATCCCACTTTTAGCTTATTGCACTAAATTGATTAAACTAATTTGGTAATGGTAAAGTAACCCAAGGGTATGACCTAGTGGCCAATGAAGTGAGTTAAGAACCATGAGGTTTGAAGTCTCAGGTTCAAATCCCAGCGGAGAGTACAAAAGAAATACTAGGTGATTCTTCCCATCTGTTCTAATCTTGGTGGACAGAGTTACATGATACTGGCCTGGACACCACGATCATCAAAAATTGATGGACAGAGTTACCTGGTACATGTTTCTGGTAGGAGATGGCAGATATCTCGTTGATTTAGTCGAGATGCACGAAAGCTGGCACGGACACCAGGATCATCAAAAAATAAAAAGCTCTGATGTGCCTATATATCCCCCTACCCCCACCCCCTCCCCCAAAAAAGTGTGAAATGGCAAAATTCAGAATAAATTTTCTTGGAAAATATATATTTTCTTACATTCCAAACACACCAAGAAAAATAAAATTAATTTATACAATGTAAAATTTGCAAGATAACGATTTCTATAATCTCATATATCAATTACATAACATAAACAACCTCAACTATTTAAGTATAGTGTGTCAATGTGCTATTTATTTAATTTGTTACACTTTGTGGGCTATTTTGTTTCACATAAATTACTTACTAATCTTGTCCGATTTGAGTTTTCTAGATTCATGTTGGTGGTATAGATACTAATTAATTCATGCTACATCTAGTGTCTACTTGATATATAATTCATCTTTGTTGTCATCGTATTATATTAATGTAATATTCTTGCTATACAAGTTCAGTGGCGTTTCTTGATCAAGCCTAGTGTGAATTACATTTCTGGTGTGACTAGCGGGTTATTAGCTGTCTACGAAGCTTTTTTTCTCCCCTTAATCGTAATACTCAACTTGTGTCTATTTTGATTCAAAAGATAACCAACGATTCTCAACTTTCATATTAGAATGAGGTTTATCCAGAGCGTACACGAAGAATAGCGATTGCATATTTTCTTATTTAAAAAAAAAAGGTTCAACGCATATTAAATAAGAGTGTTTTGTCACATTCATTCTCATTCAGGACATATGACGTACGTGACCGACATTTTTGAATTCTTTTTGTCTTTGATTTCTCTTCCTCTTTTTTTTGGGTTCATGAATGGAAAAGAAAAGAAATCAATTTTAATTGTCAATTTATTGACCTTTGAGTTGTACTCTATTATGAAATAATAATATAAATGAACCTTCAGAAAGGGAAACTTATAGTCAAGGGAGAAACTTACATTATTGGTTTATCTAATTAAGACAAAGACTTCCGTAGAAGACGTGCAGTTTTTAAAACTTTGATTCCTATCAAAAAATATATTATTTGAGTTTTAAATTGAAACTATATATTATTTTTATAATAATGGTTTCTTAAGTTCTTCAATCCACCTAACATCGAATCTTTTATATTTAGTTAATAAAAATTCACTATTGCTGAATGTGTTAATCACATCATTTATGATTAATGATTTACTTGTCCTTCTTAATTAGGCCTATTTAAAATTCAACCGCCTATATACAAAAATATATATATGTTTTTATTTTTTTATATAGTATAATTTTTTGACGTAATGATAAAGTGGGCAATACCACGTGTTTGGTACACGAATGGTAAATCACCTATCGTCCTAATTTTATTGTTCTAATTTTTTAATGTAATTAACATAAAATAAACCAACTCTCTTGCTAAAATCCGATATTGCAAAGACAGATTTTTTATTTTAAAAATGTGGGAGTAGGTAACTTCTGATCCTATGTCTGCAACTTCTCATCTTAGAATTAATTTAATTTGACTATAAGAAAAAAAAGTCTTAACTCCTTCTTTCTTTCCAAGTCTAATTAAGTATACAATGAGATATACATCTGCTAAAAGGAAATTTAGCAGAAGATGTCTTTTTCAACTTATTCACCATGTGCATAGTGAACCCAAGAACATAAAGAAGGAGAAGTAGATCAACTAATGCATTGTTTTTAGTGAAGGTTAACGTGAATATAATTTCTGATAAAATGAATATTGACTTGAGATAAGAGTAGAGTTTGACAAATATAATTAATTTAAAGAGAGCCCGCAAAAAGTTACGCAAGTCGTAAGTACTCCTTCATCTTCTAGTCAGAATCGTAAGGTTTGAATTTTAATAATAATAATAATAACAATATATTTAGTGAAATCTCACAAAATGAGATTTAAAATGAGTAGAGTATACGCATATTTTATCTTTACTTAGGGGTGCCAAAATCAAACTCAACCCGTCCAACCCATTTAAGTTTGAATTGGTTATTGACTCGCTCATTTGTTAGCTCAATCTATTCCAACTCAACTCATTAAAAATTGGGTTGATATGTAACTCAAATTGACTCACGAGAAATCTTGTCAAAATATTCTTAAAAAACTTTTTTTTGTGATTTTATATGTTATATATAGTCATAATATGGAAAAATAATAATTTAATTGAGTACTAAAAATTTATAAAAGAAGAAATAAAATAATTAAAACTCAGATAAAATTGGACGGGTGGGATCTTGACCCGTCATCTAACACATTTTGACCCAAGTAAATTTGAGTTGGATCAGGTCTTGACTCATTTGTTGTCTTTACTCATTTTGATTCGCTCAAATTTAATCCAATTCGCTCAATTATCACCCCTATCATTACCTCAGAAATAGAGAGGCGGCTTCCGAATAAGGTTCAAGTTTTTCAATAAAGTTCAAAAATAAATATCGAACACCAAATAAAAAATAAACGGGAGGGAAAATAAAACAAAATGAGTGTAGTTGGCAAAAATGGAGTGTGAAGACAAAAGGCAGGCAAGTAGTAGTGTAGTGGTTGAGGTGGATTTGGTGCTGCTGACGCCTATCAATACACCGACTTTTTCTGACCATTATTCCCATTTTCTCCATCACCCATATTAATACTTTCATTTTTTGTTTGCTCATTTGATGTCATTTACTATGCTTCTTCTAAAAATACCCAAGTTCTTTTCTTTCATGACGGAAAAAATGAAAGAATGAAATTATACTTGAGAAATTAAATCGTCACCAATAAAATAAAAGTTTAACGATCAACAATCAATAAAGCTATTAAGATCTCCATCTTTTTATTAGTAATGGAGTTCCTTTTGTTTTTTAGGAAATGGTACAAATTATTTCTTGTATTATATTAATTAATTTTGTACGTTTTAATATAAAGATCTTATGTAAATTGTGTCATACTAAAAGAATAAATGGGTTAGATAATCATTAAACCCATTCGATAAATTCCGTTATGATAATAGCTTTTACATCTAAGTTAACTTTAAAAATTAGTTCAATGAGAATTTTTCAAGATCTATCGAGGTAACGAGTTATTTCCACAATTATTACGAGACAATATAAAATGGGGATTTGAGTCCGGCCCAACAATGAGTAAAACCTAAGATAAGGTTGTGTATGACTTTGATATTCGGCGTTCGATATCAACATTGGAACTTTGGCTAATTTAAATTTGTGTCGCCTAACGCTCATTAAATAGGGGAACACTCTCTACCATAATTTTTAATTATATCCAAAGCCTCAAAATCTCTGATTAAAGATAGAGAAATTCTATTTGTTCCACCACAACGTCTTTCGATGGTAAATCTTGTTGACTAAAATTCTTTGAGTTGTTAAACAAGTTTTGTTGAACTCTTTAATAGTAGTTCAACTTCAGCAAGGTATAGATAGATGGATTGAGCAGCCTTCAATCTCAGGACCAATGTAAAGTCTCACAAATATAATATATAGTCTTCGTCTTAATTATTATATTGTTGAATTTTGTTGCTAGTTTATTTTGAGGGAGGGGGTTCATCAGGCCAGTTCAAATTGGTCTGGGACAAAACGTGAAATAGAGATTTGACAAATCTTTATGTGTTTTTTTTTAACAAAGGGTCATATTCGACCCGTGTTTTTTTTTTATGTCAAATGGACCAATAATTCACTTACTTTTCAAAATTAAATAAAGTATATGAAAAGTAGTACTATTATGTAGTGAAAAACTTAAATTTCTAAACTATGATAAATCGTAAGAAAACATTGGCCAAATATTATTCATTGTTTGACTCTCAATGAAATTTTAAAACATAATTTAGACAACATTTAAGAGTATATATTAATTTTTTCATAAGAAAATAGTTCAATAAATTATACTCCTATATTTGTTTTTTTATCTTTTTCACTCCTATATTTGTTTGACTATTGATACTTGTACGTGTGCTTTGCGTGTGATGAAGACTCAAACACTAAGTGGAGGAAATTGAGGGCATGATCAATCAAGTGTGGTGCTTGATTATATTATATTATAATAATACTAATTAATCATTAATTACATTATAATAGTACTAATTAATAAATTAATCAAATGAAGTCAAGGTTAATGATCCCAAACATTAATTATTTAAGTACACAAATTTGTTTATAAACGTCAAGGCTATGAAACTATATTATTATCTTTCTTCTAGAAAATTTGAAAGATCTTTGACAACAGAATTCTTGAGTTAAATTTATTTCATGGTCACGTAATTACTAGTTATTATCTTAGAAAGTTACGTTTCTTCTTTTATCTCAATTTTCTTCGTGTTCAAATTAAAAAAAAAAATATTTACATTTGCCCCTCAAATTTTAGCTAAGATTTGGAATTACCTTTGTATTAGAGCTCCATTAAGGGGTCAAAAAATAAGACTTTTTCCTAATAATGGGGTAAGTTCAATTCAGACCAAAAAATTAATGAATGGTAAAGTCGTTCAAATTCAAATAATATATGGACAAATTTAATCATTTCCCCTCTCTTTTTATACACCCATGCTTCACTTTCAAAGGATCAATAATAAAGATAGTTGAACAAATTAAAGTCTTTTATGAGAAATTAATGACATGAACAAGTAAATAAATTCTAAATGAAAAGAAAAATAAAATAATTAAGGAGATAAAACTATATACTATGAAGTTTGAGACAATTAGGAGGAGCATCCATTAATGAAAGGGAAAAGTGGGGTGAAAGGGTAAGTATTTGTTCATTTTTAATCAAAAGTCTTTTGAATTTGAATTTTCCCCGCGTATGAAGTCGCCTTTGTTAGGGAGCACTTTACCCCTTAATATGAAACTTTCCGGTCTGAACTTGAATTTAGGAAGACTCCAATACAAATATCGAACACCGGAATGGAAACCAAAAAAAAATGAGCAGAAGGGAAACAAAGGGGTGATGAGTGGGTCATCATCAAAGAGATTGTGGAGAAGGTGGGTTAGGAGGGGGTTCTCCACTTGCAATTTTGAATCATTATAACTTGGAACTCTTATTTAATTTACATTATTATAATGCCAGTGGAAACTTAAGCTTTGTTATTCTTTAATTCGTTAATAAACCTAGGTTCTTGTTCATTATATCATCTTTTAATTAATTATGCCATCAACTAACCTTATAATAATTATATTGTACCTTGTCAACATCCATCTTTATTTACTATGTGAAGTGTTTTAGGTTAAAATTAAATGTATCTTTGTAGTTAAAATATATTTTATCTAGCACTAGTTGACTTAAAATGTGTAAGGTTGTATTTTAAATTAATAACATTAGAAAAGTCACATGTCAAGAACAATCAATGCCAATAATGTAGTACCCTTTTCTTTGTTTTTCTTTAACTTAGTATTTTTATAGTTGTCACTAATTTCGTTCCAATCAGAATATCGTAATTCTTTTTTCTCAAGTAGTGAAGGAAAATATTTTATTTATAAACTTAATGATGTTTTGAATTGTTTCTACAATCTCTCACAATTGAAAATAGTTATCAATAGCTTTATTTAAAAATAGTACAAAACCTATTTTAGTTTAAAAATAGAAAAAAAATCAATAATTAAAATGTGTACTTTTTGATCAATTACCTAGGGAATATTTTTGATTTAAACTATTTTTATATGTAAATTACCTTCAAATATGAAGTAAGGAGTTGTTTGATAGCTGGTTTGGCGGTGAGTTGTGTCAGATATTAAATCATGCATAAGTAATATCACGCAATTTAGTAGGTGTTTAGCAAGTAAGTTATTTATGTATCAAATTAATACGATGATTAATTTGTAATTTATAAACTCACATAACTAATACATGTATAAGTTATGAGGAAATCAATGTTTTATTTAATGCATTATAGAAGGTGAAATAACTAATTTATGAATAACTAACACATGAATAACTCCAAACTTTAACCAACTATCAAACGACCCCTAATAGTACAAGTTTAACATAACTCATAAAATATTAAATGACGAAACTATTAATAATTCTAGAAGTCTTTGAATGTTTACGATCAAAGTATCAAAGTACACATTTTAAATAATAGTTATTAAATATTTTTAATCAAATATCATAATAACTAAAATTAGAATTTAACAATAACCGAATCACTAAAACCACTATTTCTTTCGTTCCATAATACTTATTACGTTTCGCTTTTTGATAGTTAATTTGACAAGCTTCAAAATTAAATCAGATTAAACTAATTCAAAACTTAAAACTTAAAACTTAAAAATTAAAATTTAGATAGTTAAAAATTACACGAAAAATACTATAATGTAATTGTTCTTATATATATTATAATATAAAAATATATTTTAAAATATTAATTAAAATCTAAGTAACTTGACTCTCAAAAAATAAAATATGATAGAGTATATATTATGGGACGAATGGAGTAACCTTTTTCTTTAATGAAGTTGATAAGATAAGGAAAATAAAGAAAAAAAGGAATATGAACACAAACAAATAGCATTAATTCATGATTAAGAGCATTTAGTAGGTGCAAACATCATTTTGTTGAAGTCTTATCACAAAGTCAAAGTGTGACCATTTTCTACTACTCCATTGAGAGGTAATTAATGACAGATTTAATTAACTTGCATTAAAAACAGCTGACTTTTGAATGGTTAAAATCAGACATTTAGGACCCACTCAGAATAATCAGTAAATGGAAAGAGTTACTATTTCCTTCCTTTCAAATTATCTACCGTAATTTTTAAAAATAATTATTATAAAGAATTAAAATAAAATAAAATAATTATTTTTCATTGAACCCTTAAAAATAATTATTTTTAAAAATTATAAATATCTCAATTATAAAGCGGTGTTATAATTATGCAAATATCAATTAAAAATAAAACAAATAAAAATTTCTTATAATTGATATTTTTAAATTTAAAAAGTATGACAGATAATTTGTGACGGAGAAAATAATATATTTAGTCAAGCCTACCTAAAACACTAAGCCGACAATAAATGTTTTACTACTACTAGTAGCCTTTGCCTTTTGCATTTGCATTTGCATTTGCAACCACCCCACCACTCCAAAATAAATATAGACCTAATCGTCCTTATTACTTTTAACTCTCCCTAAATGGGTAAAAAATAAAAGTACATTATTTTCGAAGGATTGAAGTTGTTCATTTCGTAGAAATACACTGAATATGTTATTGTTTATTGTTAAGGATAAGTTAGTAAAAGTATATTTTATTTTCTAGAAATTAATAATCTTCTTAAAGGTCACGTGCTCAAGCTAAAAATACTACTCCTTATTTTAAAATGAAGAGAGTATATATATTTTATATTTTTTAAAATGAAGAGAGTATATAAGATTAAAAATTATCATATTCGTCAAAAGGTGCAAATAATACGTATTAAGAATAAATTTTAAAAAATCACTTCAAATGATTTTATCATATTTTACATCGACCTATGAATATACTGACCGTATATAAAATTATAGGGAGTGAAAGTAATGTCATTGCAAATACTAGAGCTACGTACTGAGAGAGCCAAGATTTATTTCCATTCATGTACTTATTACTTATTAGTTTCTTTATACCCATGAGTTGTTTGGTAACTGGTTAGAGTTATGCATGTAAATAATAATATATAAATTAGTTATGCGAGACTTTATGTATTACTTTAGACAGAAATAATTATGGACGTTTAATTATTTAGGTATTAACCCTTGACCCCAACATTTGCCTTTTTTATTCTGTACTTAAATTCTTTCAGTCATCAATTTTTACTTATTAAAGCTTTGATGTTTGACTTAATAAATATTATTATCATGTGTCATTACTTAAAATTTTGAGTTTTGACATAAATATATTACTTTTAAATCATAGATTCAATTATCCATTTTGTCGAATTATTTTAATTTTAAACATATATATTGGCTTGTGATGAGAAATTTAAACAATAATTACTATCTAATAAGAGGGAATAATCGGGCAGTAGAGCGTCAACATGTCTGCTTCTGCTGCTTGTTTATTTATTTGTGCGTCCGATCTTCATTTTAATTTATTTGTCTTTTTTTAAATCTATTATATATCGGAAACAGCCTCTCTACCTCACCTCTGAGGTAGTGGTATGGTCTGCGTACACTCTACCCTCCCCAGACCCCACGCTGTGGGAATACACTGGGTATGTTGTTGTTGTTGTTGTTTTAAATCTATTATATATTACATAAAAAAAATAAATCACAATAACTAACAATTTAAAATATTTAAAAGATATAAAAAATTGATTGACTCTCGAAATTTTATCTGTGCCACTTAAATTGGGATAAAGGAAGTAACATATATTATTTAAAAATAATGCAAAAAGTGCTATAAATCACAATAACTAATAATTTAAAATATTTAAAAGACATAAAAAATTTAATTGACTCCAAATTTTGTCAATATCGCATAAATTGGAGTAGAGAGAGTAACATACATTAATTAAAAATTACCTAAAAATTACTATAAATCACAATAACTAACAACTTATAATATTTAATAACTATATAAACAAATTAGGATGAATCTCCAAATTCCATCAGTGCCATATAAAAAAGTATTATAATTCACAATAATTAACAACTTAAGATACTTAAAAATTGTACAAAATCTTTTTAATCAATTCTCTAAATTTAATTTTTGTTATATAAATTAGGATAAAACAAAAGTAACATATATTGGGCTCGTGCGCACGGACCGTCGGTAACTAGTTTATAAGAAGAAGGGAGAAACCTTCAATAAGTGGCAAACGAGAATTGCCACGTGTCAAGACCAAATGGTATTTGATCAAACAGTAATACTCAAAGATCTAACGCTGATCATGATGGCACAGTTTCCAAGACATTAACTGGGCTGCTCATCTTTGACTTTTCAGATTTCATTCCTCACCTCATTCGCTCGACTACCACGTGAACTCTACGCTCCCCTCCCTCCACCTTAATATTTTGTCATTTTTATTGGAATAAATCCCAAAAATTGTCTGATTAAATACGATTCTTGTAATTATATTTTCAGAAAAGTAACTTAATGAGGAAAATTGTGCTTGAATTAAAACAATTCCCTCCTCCCCCACCCCCCAAACCACAAGGAAAAAAAATTTACCAAAACTTAAAGGGGAGGTTTAAGGAGGATATATACGTAGACCTTATCTTTATTTTTTGTGGAGTAGAAAAGTTATTTTTGATAGATTTTTAATTCAAAAAAAATGTAATAACTCAGAAAAGTAAAAATGAAATAGTGACAACAAAATGGCAATACAAGCGTAGCAACATATATTAATACACACACAAAAAAAAGAAGCTACATAATATCTAATCATACAGAAGAGAAAGAGACAATAATAAAATAAATATAGCAACAAATACTAATTAGAAGTTATTCAAAGCATATTGTAAAATTGTAAATCCGATTCGGAGTGAGCTACAATTTCATGGATAAGCTTACATTTGGAATGCATGATATGACGACGACGACAACAACAACAACAACATACCCAGTGTATTCCCACAGCGTGGGATTTGAAATGCATGATATGATTTTTTTTTTCATTTGATGTTTGCTATAACGCATTAAATCTAATTAAATTTGGATTCGCATTGAAAATTTTCACATTGAGATGTAAAAAACTCTCTAACAAAGGCGATTCAAACTCGAGACTCTGATTAAAGATGAATGAGTACTTCGCAGTCCATCACAATCTTTATCGGTGAAATGCAATATATGAATACAAAAGTTTATACTTTAGAAATTCATGCTATATATTTGACTATATACCAAACCGAAACAATATGCAGTCAAAGATCAACAGCCTATACAATTTGGAAAAAATCATATGGTCCCCTTTTCTATGTCCTTTTCCGTTTTTGGTCAAATTTACTCTAAGCTCATTTCATAAAGTTGAAAAATGAAAAGCAATAGTATCACTTTTCATGTTTTTTAATTATTGGAGTTCAGATTTATGTAAAGTTTATAAACAATTTACATCTACAAAAAATTTCAAAACCAAGGGAAAGTATTTTAAAGTACTTTAATTTGCCCAAACTCTTTATTGCAGTAAATGAAAAATTATCATAAGAATAGTCTAAATTCAATGAATTACTTAGAAAAGAATAGACTTAAATGGAGTGGAATTAAAGAGTTTGGATGCATCCCATATCTAATTAATTTGATACTTAAAAACATAATTTATTAGTTGATTGACTTTAAAATAATGTTATGCCAAAATGTGTTCGTATTAAATTTTTTTGCCACTTTTACATTAAAAAAATGAAACCTTTAGCTAAAAGCCAATGGAGTGAGTAGATCCAAATTCTAAACAATCTGAAAATTCAATAATGCACACAAAGACACATCAAGTCTAAATAACATACTAACATAAATAAACTAGTACATTTTAATTTTAATTCACATATTAATAGATACTTTATTTATATCAGAAGTAATTTTACATAATGTTTAAAAACATCATATTAATAGATACTTTTTATATGTTATATATAGATTACAGACTTGAATGTTACTTCAACATTTTTCGTAATTTCTAAGTTCAGTAATGATATATGTTAAATTTGTGCTTAACTAAAATAAGACACATGAACTAAAATATACTCTCTCCGTTTATTTTTATTTATCACATTTTACTTTTTAAAAATTAAATTAAATAAATTCTAATTAATATTTTAAAATATGTTTTTTTATTATATTAATATAAAAAATTATAATTTATAATATATTTAAAATATTTAAATTAATTTTGTGAGTGAAATATGATGACTAAAAATAAATGGGTTGTACGTAGCGACTAGCGCGTAACGTGGTAGACGGAGTAAATGAATTGTGGGTGTATAATGGAATAAGGTGACGTTTGGGTCTAAGCTTTACGTCAACGCCTCACACACACTAAAAGCCGAAACTAATTTGGAAAAAAAAAATCACATTTAATTATTTTAGAATAGAATAACCAAACAAATGATCAAACTCCAAAAGTTGTTACTGTACTATACTATATAATCTATGAGTCCAATAATATTTGTTCACTATTACCTGGTATATATTTTAAAAAATAAAAAATAAAAAAATAATTTTATAATATTTCTTTTTAAATATAATAAATTTAATGTTTTAAGAAAACATATTACATAATAAATAGTACTCCTTTTGTTTTAAATTGATTAACCTATTTTGATTTGACATGAAATTTTAAAAATTTTTTTTTTTTTTTTGAATCTTCTAATCTTAAATTAAAGATTTGTGAAATGTAGAATCAATTTAATACGTGTAAAATAGGCATAAATAAATAAATTATTTATTAATAAATATTATTAAATATTTATTTTTAGTACAATAAACAACTAAAAGTGGACTGAAGAGTACTCTCTATATCCTTTTATTACTGCTTATATTTCAAACGACCCCTCAAACCAAAAGTCAACGCCTCCCCCCTCTCTCTCTCTCTACTTCTTGCTCATTTCTCCCATTTTCCTCTCCACTCTGCAATGAATCTTTTGTCTTTCTGAAGGTTTTTAAAGAAAAACCGCAGCTTGTGATTTGATTATTTTGATTTTCAGAGTTTTTTTTTTGTTTGTTTCCATGGGAAACGGTGTAGGAAAGCTTAGTGTATGTTTCACCAGCGGCGGCGCCGCCGTGGAGGGTCGTCGGCGGAAGGATTTTCCGTTGATGATTTCTGACCCACTTGAAGATTTGGGTCATTCTTTTTGTTATGTTCGACCCGATCAGGCCCGAATTTCGTCCTCCAAGGTTCACTCCGAGGAGACCACTACTTTCCGGTCAATCTCCGGCGCTTCTGTTAGCGCCAACACTTCTACGCCGCTGTCCACGGCGTTTGTCGATCTGTATTCTTACAACAGCATCGATCGTTCATCGGCTTTTGAGGGTTCAACTTCTTTTGCTTCTATACCCCTTCAGCCAATTCCGAGAAACTCCTCTATCCACTCCGGCCCGCTTTTCACTTCGGGCCTTATTCCGGCGTCCGGCCCGATGGAACGTGGGTTCATGTCCGGCCCGATTGAGAGGGGATTTCAATCGGGCCCGCTTGATCGTGGTCTTTATTCGGGCCCTCTTGAAAGGGGCTGTTCTGATCAGTTCCAGAGAAGCTATTCACATGGTTTTGCTCTTCGATCCAGATCAAGAAAAGGGTCATTCTTTCGGGTCCTTCAAAGAGCAATATCAAAGACCTTATCAAGAGGTCAAAATTCTATTGTTGCACCAATTAAAGGGTCAATTTCAGTAAAAGAAAGTGATTGGGTTGTGGGTGCTGAGAAGCAGAATGAATTGACTATCAGCAGTGTGAACTTCAGCAGTGAGTGCAGTTTGGATGATGATGACTCTTTAGAAAATCAGAATCTTCAGTGGGCTCAGGGGAAAGCTGGTGAAGATCGTGTTCATGTTGTAGTTTCTGAGGAACATGGTTGGGTTTTTGTCGGGATTTATGATGGTTTCAATGGCCCTGATGCACCTGATTTTCTGGTAACCAATTTGTATCCAGCTGTTCACAAAGAGCTCAAGGGATTGTTATGGGATGACAAGTTAGATAACAATTCCTCTGTTACAATCCCAGCTCCGAGTTTGGTAGTGGAAGAATCCAATCAGACTCTTGATGATGAATTCTCAAGGGATAGTTGTTCAAGATGTGTTGAACAAGAGAATTATCCTTCAGCAAGGGATGATCTTTCTTCGGATTCGCGGTTAAAGAAGAAGAGGGGGAAGGGTTCAAAGAACAGGTACAGAGGAGTATCAAAGAAATGGGAAGAGAATCAGAGGAGATGGCGATGCGAATGGGACAGGGAAAGATTAGAACTTGACAGGAGATTGAAGGAACAGCTGAATGGAAATGGTTCAAATGGATCAGGATCAGTTAATCATACAGATGTATTGAAAGCTCTTTCTCAAGCATTGAAGAAAACAGAAGAGGCATATTTGGATCTAGCTGATAGGATGAATATGGAGAATCCTGAACTGGCTTTGATGGGTTCTTGTGTTCTTGTTATGTTAATGAAAGGAGAGGATGTTTATGTGATGAATGTGGGCGACAGTCGAGCCGTGTTAGCTCAAAAGAAGGAGCCTAATCTCTGGAGCCAAGATTTGGAAAGGATTAATGAAGAAACTTTGAAAGATCTTGAGCTTTTCGATGGCGATGAATCGAATAGTTTACCTAATTTAACTGCTTTTCAGCTTAGTACAGATCACAGCACCTCTGTGGAAGAGGTATGACAATCTACTTTTTTAGGCTAATAAAGTTTTTATCTTTTCTTGATTCAATTAGTTAACTTGATTTGTTGTGTTTCAGGAAGTTCAAAGAATAAAAAGTGAACATCCAGATGATGCATGTGCACTGATGAATGGCCGCGTGAAAGGTTCTTTGAAGGTCACAAGGGCTTTTGGTGCTGGTTTCCTCAAACAGGTACTGTTGGAATATTTGCTTTTTTAGCTTGTTTACAAGTCAACCCTTGAGAATATTGTAGGTGGGGGAAAAAACAAGTCCTTTTGATTCCCTTTGTGCTTGTGAAAGAATTCTTGCTTTATTCACTCCATATATGGATTGATATATATCTTGTTGAGAACAAAGTTTATGCTTTTTTCATAAAGCTTTTCAACACATGTCAAAAACTACTTTTTCTCTCTAAGTTGAAAGGCATATTCGACCAGATGCCTACTTGTTAGCTTCCTTGTGTTGTTCCTGTGATCAACATTTTGCATTTAAACAAATTTTTTTGCTATACACCTTAGAAGCATGGTCAATTTACTTCCTCTTTTTTGCTATGACACAAAAACAAAACTGAAATTTGAATGTTTCTTCTTTTACATCTAGAGTGCCATTTGCTGGCCACAAGACAATATGCAAAAGGTTTTATTTGGCATCTAAAATTTCAATGCTCTTTACTTTTAAGGATCTTTTGGAAGCTTACTACTATCAAATATGATGGCACCCCTTATTCGGATTAATACTGTTTCAAGAACCTATTAACGTACAAAAGAATACCGTCTTATTTCCAACAGACTTATAGTTTGTCAAACACCATTTTCATGTTAAAGCGATGGCTAAATGAGGCGTGGAATTGCTGAATCAATAACTATATGCTCTGTTTTTGATACCTTGTCTTTCTCTTCTTTACTTAAAAATGATCGGACGTATAATTAACTTTCGACTACTCACTCTCCTGCAGCCTAAATGGAACAATGCGCTTCTTGAGATGTTCAGAATCGACTATATTGGAACTTCCCCCTACATCAGTTGTCTTCCATCTCTCTATCATCACAGGTTAGGTCCAAGAGACAGGTTTTTGATACTATCGTCCGATGGACTCTATCAGTACTTCACAAATGAAGAAGCTGTATTAGAAGTCGAACATTTCATCTCATGGTCACCAGAAGGAGATCCAGCTCAACATCTCATTGAGAAAGTGTTGTTCCGCGCTGCAAAAAGAGCAGGTAATTGCTTTTTACTTATGCTAAATGCTCGAATTGCTTCAACGGGGAAAAATATGTAGTAAATCTAAGGAGAACTAGTCTGAAATTTGTGATTTGTGTTTTATTTCAGGTATGGAGTTTCATGAGTTGCTTGAAATACCACAAGGGGATCGACGCCGGTACCATGATGATGTTTCAATAATTGTTATTTCATTGGAGGGGAGAATATGGAGATCCAGTGCATAAGTAGGAAAATAAATGAGTTATAGACCTATTCAAAAAAAATGAAAATGAAACATCCAATTTTTGTTCTTTCCTAAGTCACCATTTTGTAAATAGCAACTAAGCCCTGGAACCAGAGTTACTTAGTTGTAAAATGTACTGGGTGATTATGGGACTGTAAAGGTGTTAGATCAACTCTTTATTAGTTTATAAGCTGTCATATAAAGTGTAATTTTCTTTAATAAATGAAATCTCTAAGAAGAAACTCTGTTCAAAAAAATAAAATAAATTGTGTACTCAGGTCACCATTCTTCCTCAGCATCATATATCAAACTTCTATATGTTATTTCATTTGCCACCAATCAAATGCCGGAGCGGAGGTAGGGGAGCGCAAGGGGTTCATCTCGATCCCTTTTGTCGGAAATTTACATTGTATATATTATTAAAATTTTTGAATTCGCCACTGATGGAGGGAAACAAGGTTCAAAGTCTCTTTCAATTCAAAAAGAAAAGGAGGAGAATTTGAAGTGTTTTTCTAATGCTTGTCTGTTCAACTTTTGACAAAATATTAGACGTGTAATTACCAACTCCCGTGATTCATGTGAACTGAATTCTGTTCAAACATATGTTTTTTGTAAGAGTATAGTATTTTCTTCTTCTTTCATTCTCCGTTCCTAAATAAGTTATTTTTTAGCTAGGGTATACCCTTAAAAAACTACACATTCCTAGAAAACAAAAAGTATTTTTACTAACTTGCCCTTAATAAATACTTTAAAAAAAATTTGAACTCTTTAGTAATTTTTTGGTTTTGTAAAATTTTCTTTATTTAAAGAAGGGTAAAAATGGAAGAACATCATTAATGTCTTCTTGATTATCTAAAACATCACTTATTTAAGAACAAAATGAAAAATTAAACAATCACTTATTTAAGAACGGATAGAGTATTAAATAAATAAATAGGCATATATTAATTCATTCTAAATGACTTGGTGCAATTAAGTCAGCACCTAAAGTAAGTCAAATCAATTATTCTTCTTACTCTTTATGGACGCGGCATGCAATCAATTTCTTATCTGCTTTCTTGTTCTAATGTTTTCGTCTTTATGATTTTTTCCTGTCATTCTTACGTGTATCAAACTATATGTACCTGATATTTTAAGGTTGCTACGTATGTAGCCTTTGGTAAATAATCCGTTCATTTTGTACATACTTCGACTATTTTACTCAATACCTGCTTTGATAATCGTGGTGTTCGGGCTAGTTTTCGCGCACCTTGATTAAATCCACGCGATACCTGCCACCAACAACAGATATCAGGTAACTCTGTCTATCAAGACTAGGACAAATAGGAAGAATCACCTAGTGTGTTTTTGTCTCTGTTGGGATATGAATATGAGATCTCATGTTCTCAACACACTTCATTGACCACAAGGTCACACCCTTGGGTGCACAAGCTCTAGATAATTCTGTCGATCAAAGCTTATTCAAGACAACAACAAACCAGTGTAATCCCACAAGTGCGATCTTGGGAGGGTAAAATATATGCAGACCTTATCCCTACTTATGTGAGGTAGAGAGATTGTTTCTGATAGACCCTCGGCTCAAAAAAAAAAAGTTGTTCGGAAGACCAAAGCTTAAGCATAGGAAAAAATAATTGCTTATACAGATACAAAAAAATGATTTAACGTTTTTTTTCCTTCATACGAATTTGAACTCTGATCTCCAAAGTTTTTACCCGTTACATATGTATTTATGACTTCCTGAGCTTGTATAACTACCAAGCCTGCATGAAGCAGGAGTGGCCAAGTTAAGTCAGAGCTATATTCTGGGTTATGAATTCATCCCCTTATGGCTAACTACTAACCAATCTTTTAAATTTGGATAGTAAATGCAAAAAAAAAAGTTGGGTGGGAAGGTTGAGTAGTAGAAGTAGAAGAAGTTGGGGAGTATCAAATTCATCAAAACAATAAATAAGAAAACCTGTCATTTTGTCATAAATTTTGGGGCCAACATTTCAGGTATGTAGATGCTAACTTTAGTGATCAATACTGAAACTTTGGACAAAATTTTCAAAATTCAGTTTCTCACATTAAATAAATTCATGTGTGCGTTGAAAAAATAGGCATTTTGGTAGGGGATTTTATGGATGAATAAATTACACATATGTGGTCCATATTGTATATACCTCTAGTCAACATTTGTATAAAAGAGAATGACAATTCAGAAATACTGGAAACATTGAAGCATATAGATAACCATTTTAATTCTAGCAATCACTTTTTAAAAAAAAATGGTATACTTTTTATATCTCCAAATTCAACAGATTCATGAAGCTGGACACACTCGATTAAAAAAACATTCTACGTGGATGATAATAATTCGTGTGTATATCCATATTTGAAATGAGCATAATTGTATTAATCATCTCTTTTCAAATATATTGAAATGGAATAATTTAAGGATAATTCTATGCTAGATAATTCTATGCTATGTGTTTACTGTTTAGTATAGTATGACTGGAGATATTTTCGAAATATGTTTCCTAAAAATGACTTTTTTTTTGAAAAATCCCTCTGGTGTTTGGCTGGAGAGCCAGAAGTATTTTTCAGAGAAAAAAGCGTTAGCAAATCTAATACTCCTGTTTTGATTTTAATATCAAAGATTGGTATTTGATGGTTGAATTTACTGTTTACTTTTTTTCTAATCCGTAAATTATACACAATTATAAATAAACTATACATATATTATATCATATATCTGCCGATTATTTTTAATTTAAGCGAATGGATGAACGGCTATTTATATATTTTTTTTTTAAGGGGTTTCAAGGTATTTGCCAGAAGTAGAGGCCTAAGTCGGTATTGGGCCTAATATTTGGGCATTGCAGATACCCTGGAACTTAAAGAGTAGCTATCGTACGCCAAACGAATTCAGAATTTAAAATTTATGGATTTCTTATAATTTCAAACTAATTTTTTTTAATGTGCCAAGGGGAATTAAACGCACATAAAGAAGGCCAGCTAAGATTAAGCGGGTTTCTTGCCTACGGTTGGACCAAGTGACTATTTTGTTACTTGGTAGGTTCACAAAAGATATTTCTTATAAATTTAATAAATTTCTCAATATAAATATAGAATTTGTGCAAAGTTATTGGTTCTCCAGAACCTACACCTAATACTGTAATTTCCTAGGGGTCGTTTGGTTGGGAACAAGTTATCTCAGGATTAGTTATCTCGGGATTAACTATCCTGGGATAAGTTATCCCACCATATATATGGGATAACTTATCCCATCACTATGATATAAATGGTGGGATAAGTTATCCCAAACATGGCAATCAAACAAGATATCAAAAAGCTATCTCTAGACTATTTTTTTATCTCATGACTATTTATTTTAATCCCTCACACCAAACGACCCCTAAATCCGCCCCAAACCACACTACTCTTCAACTGCATGCATACACTCAATTTATTGAGTGAATCAGTAATGTTTTTTTTTACAGTCTAGAAGGCAAACTTTTTATAAAAGCTACAGTTTCGTCTTTAAATATTACTCTACAAGATTAAGAAAAATTTGATTTATATAAGTAGAATAGTTGCTGATACTTGTAAAAGAATTAAGGCCTTCAGAAGTCTACGTTGATCCAGTTACTTCTTTTACCATATACTCCCTCCGTTCATTTTTACTTGTCACTTATTTTATTTTTGATTTCCATTTTTAATTGTCACTTTTGACATATCAAGAAAATACAATTTTTTTTTCCTGTTTTACTCTTAATTTATTTACTACTAAAACTTTTTGAAATCCCAAATGGTCAATTTCAGCTAATACTTTTTGGGATTAAGTATCATTTAATAAGGATAGTGTGGTAAAATGGCTATATCAATCATTGTTTTCTTAGTGAATGTGCCAAGTCAAAGTGTGACAAGTAAAGATGGATGGAGTGAGTATAACACTACACATATTTTATCTTCTTATGTAGTCTTAGACACAATATTTAACAGACTATTGTTGCTGTAGTAAGATGAATTTGACCAAGATTGTTGGTGTGGTAAAATGAAAGAGGATGTCATATCATCAGAAGCATTTCGAGTTACAATTAAAGGGCAAAGGTTCACAACATGAAAAATTCTGTATATTCTGGAAAAATTCTTTGCCTTGGTTATAATAACAAAGTAACTTATAGTTACATGTCTAAACAATTAGAAGCATTTCCTGTGGACGATGGAAGGACCAGATTCATCGTACTCTGCCTTTGCAATCCACATCTGCAATTTCAAACGGGAAAAAAGTATAGCGCGTCATCAGGAAAATGAACATAAAGAATGAAATACAGAGTAATAAGAGGAAACAGAAACATATGATGTAACTCAACTTTGTACATGTAACAATGACAAGAAATTAACCTGTTTTCTTCAAACCAAATTTGATAGATTACTTTAGGAATTGAAATTTGCCAAAACGAAGTGAGTTTTCTAGGCTTTATGACTAAAGAAACAGTTTCACAAGAAAAAATGATATACAATCAAGCTTCTCTATAACAACATTTCACAGTAACAATCAAGTTTTCCTTGGAACCAATGTTCTTTATAACAACATTTCACTATAGCAGCCAAAAAATATCCAGACAAACGATGCCGTTATAGAGAGGTTTGACTGTATTTGGACAAGTGCTATGATGTGGCAAAAGAACATAACCAGTGTGACAGAGAGTAATAGGAGGAAAATAACATATATACAGATGAAACTTTGCACATGTAACTGTGACAAGTTCTAGTCACAGTTAACCAAATTTGACATAATTTAGGAACTAAAATTATGATAAGAATCAGAAACAGTTCCACAAGAATCTGATATATGTCAAGAAGTGTTATGATATGGTAAAAGACCTTAAACACAAGCAAACTATATGTACTAATGACAATAAACATAGTAATTGAATTGTGTCAATTCCCAAGTTTTTACTAACCTGTTGGAAGGTACTTAGAGAAGCCAAAATAGAACCTCCAATCCAAACACTGTACTTCCTTTCAGGTGGAGCAACAACCTTAATTTTCATGCTGCTTGGAGCCAATGCAGTAATTTCCTTGCTCATTCTATCAGCAATTCCAGTGAACATAGTCGAACCGCCACTAAGTACAATGTTTCCGTAAAGATCCTTCCTGATATCCACATCACACTTCATGATCGAATTGTACGTTGTTTCATGAATGCCAGCAGCTTCCATTCCGATCATGGAAGGCTGGAAAAGTACTTCTGGACATCGGAAACGCTCAGCACCAATTGTAATAACCTGACCATCAGGCAACTCATAGCTCTTCTCAACAGAAGAACTAGTCTTTGATGTATCCAATTCTTGCTCAAAATCAAGAGCAATGTATGAGAGTTTTTCCTTCACGTCCCTCACAATTTCCCTTTCTGCTGAAGTGGTGAATGAGTAACCACGCTCCGTTAAGATTTTCATCAAGTGTTCAGTAAGGTCCCGGCCAGCCAAATCAAGACGCAAAATAGCATGTGGAAGAGCATATCCCTCGTAGATTGGGACAGTGTGACTAACACCATCACCAGAGTCCAGGACAATACCTACATATGAAGTTCAGTGTTATAGCAGAATCACCATAAAGTAAACACGGCAAAATATAGAGGAAGAAGAAGAAAAGAATCCATTTTTTGACATGGAATTAGGTCCTCCATGTTTCTTATGAATAGAAAGTATTGAAAAAAAGTTGTGCAAAACAAAATTTCATCTTTCTTGTTTACTTTCTTCGCGCCAAGTGAAAAATAAATGTTCACTAAGCTGATAAGAATGGAATGCAATAACAACTGCACTTCAATCTCAAACAAGTTGGGATCGACTATTTTATGAATCTTCACAATTTATGTCACTCCATTTAAAGTCGAATATATACAACATTAGAAGTCTCTATATTTTGCACTAGCATATAAATATATGACGAGACTGAAGTACTCACAGAAAGCATCGACCTGAAGTAAACGTACTAACACGATTAGAACTTAATCCCAACTACATGGATAATATTTCTCAGTTGATTGAACGCTCAATTACTAGATACAGAGGAATGAAAATGATGAAAATAAGAGAAATTGTTCACCTGTTGTACGGCCACTGGCATATAGGGATAGAACAGCTTGAATGGCGACATACATTGCCGGAGTATTAAATGTCTCGAACATGATTTGTGTCATCTTCTCACGATTAGCCTTCGGGTTAAGAGGTGCTTCAGTTAGTAGTACAGGGTGTTCCTCTGGAGCCACACGAAGTTCGTTGTAAAATGTATGATGCCAAATTTTCTCCATATCGTCCCAATTGCTAACAATACCATGCTCAATTGGGTATTTCAAAGTGAGAATACCACGTTTGGATTGAGCTTCATCTCCTACATATGCATCTTTTTGCCCCATTCCTACCATTACTCCTGTGTGACGAGGGCGACCAACAATGCTAGGGAATACTGCTCTTGGAGCATCATCTCCAGCGAATCCGGCCTATTAAATGACAATTACACAAGTCAAAAGAGGAACATATAATTGGTAAATCAATGGCATTTTATCCGTCAAAGGGAGCATTGGCATGCAATGGTAAGAGTTGTCACCATGTCATCAAAAGGCCACGAGTTCAAGTTATAAAATTAGCCTCTCGCAGAAATATCAAATAAGGTTGCATGCATTAAAATCAAGGGTGATTTTCACAAAGAGAATCTTTCGGTGCCACCATTTAAATTTAGACCTTGTTTAAAAATGTTTTAAAAAGATAGTTTTGCCGCCAGAAATTGGCCAACAAATCTTCACAATTTTGACAGAGCACTATAAAATTAGCTTGTGTTGTCACAAATCCTGACGATCGCCATAAATTGGCAACCAAATCTTTGACGATTTTGGCGGATTGCCATAAAATTCATCTGGTTGCCTTGTCATAAAACTTGACGATCACCAAAAACCGGCCACCAAATCCTAATAATTCTGGAAAATATTCGTAAACTTGTTGTGTAGAAATTTCAGCAACACGTTTTTGTTAAAATAGCCACAAAAAAAAGGGCATTCTTTCGGGGGATATTTGGTTTTGTAGCTCTTTACAAACTTGTTTTTAGTTTTTTTGACCCTTTTACAAAAGATCTTAATTCTTAGACATAAGTGATCTTCATTTTTATACATAAACAATCTGAAAAAGACAAAATGTCATTTCCTTCTATTCAATTTGTAAGTGACTATAAAAAATCATTTCCTTCCTTTAGGAGGACACCCAACGTATATTCATGTAAAGTCGATATGATCTAGTCCTCCAAAATTCCGTATATGGCGAAAGTTTAGTGCTCTGAGCTAAACTTTAACGGAACATTTTATCCATTGGAATGACTTAATAGAATTAAATTTTAGTGAATGCTTGGTAAATTTAAAAAATTGTTTAAGTACTATTTCAAACCTTAACCATTCCAGTTCCATTATCACAGACAAGTGGCTGGATATCCTCACCATCTGCCATTTTTTATCAAACACCTATGACCAAAATTGAAAGCCCTCACATCAGAAACTGAACAAAATTAAAACATAAAGACAATGAGATGAAAAATCTTTACTTTAAATTTTTTTTTGGGTGAGGGAGGTCCTGGAACAGTAGTAGGCTGGAATTCCAATATACACAAGAAGAAAAAAGGAAAAAAACTGAGGAAGAATAGGGAGCCAAAGCTGAAACTTTTAAAGCAGAAATTTGTTGTAATTGCAAAGTCATTGGTGGAAAGTAACCGCACTTTTTGCTGTCTATGATCTTGCTTATCCTCTCATTTTCCTCTGACTAATCAGGCCTCATACATTCATAACTGCTAACTTATAATAATTATTTGTTAATAAAAATATAATTTATAGCGAGTTTAACTTCTATACACTATATATGTAAATGAATTCTTATACTATGAGGATATCTATAAGGTAATTAGAGATAACTTTTCATTGTAAGTGAAATTGGTAAATATGAAAAAGAGAAAAGGCTCGCGTGTCTTGCTTTCCAAAACTCCAATTCAAATAAAAGTATATTTATATTTGTAATTTGATCCATTTAGATCATCAATTATTTTATTAATATACGTGAAAAAAAGATTATTCTTTCTATCCAATTGAATTTACAAGAAATGTTCTCTAAATACACTAATGTCTTAGACTGCACGAAGCACGGCAAATTCACTCTATCATTTCAAGAAAATTCATTTTTGAAGTGTACGACGCTCCAATACTTTAACAATAGGAAACTGATTTTTTTTAATAGAAAACTCAAAGTAGTAATTACAATGGAAATCTTAAAGATCAAACTAAGAGAATAGAAAAAATAACAGGGAATTGTAACATAGAGTAGAATGGGATGAAGAGATACAAAGACTAATAGGGATAAGAGAAATTAGACTTTTCTCAACAATATTTGCATGAACCTATTTCTCCCACCATGTCCTATTTATCAACCTGAATTCCAAACATAGCCACTTAATTTGGTGTTGGACTGCTCCGTTAATACTGATCCAGGCCCATACAATAACAATTTTGATGGGTGCCTCCAACTTGTAAGTGTAGTAATGGTACGTAGGTGCCTCCAACTTGTAAAATTGGACTAAAACTGTCCCACTATTGGCTTTCAATATTGAACGCCAGCATAAACATTAGTATTATATACTAGTAACAATAAATAAAGAGGAAAGATTTATTTGAATTACAAAAGTTTTGAAGTTGTAGGTCGACAATCTTTCTTTTTCTAAATAATTGAGCGTATTTTCAAATACTGATCATTTAAAATTTCTCACCACTTAATTTTTAAATATTTTCTGCAGTACTAATTATAAAAAAATGAATCTTGAAATTAACTCAGTCTCAAAATCTAGTTTATTAGGAGAGAATAGGCAAAAAACAACTCATCCCCGACGTGGAACTCTTCTAACGCTAATTCCTTTTACATCATCCCTTCAAATCTTTTCTTGTAACACACATGTAACAACAGAAAAAATGAAGGATATCATCATATCTTTTCTTGAAAAAATAGGGGATATCAAAACTGACGAAAACATCAATTTTCAAATATTAATCTAGTCAAAGATAGGTTTTCTGCGTCTTCATTTTTTAATACATTTCAAGATTATTTCTTTTTGAGTAATTAGTTTTTTTTTTGTTGTTTTGTTTTCCAATTTCCTGTTGACTTTTCAACGTAATTGTCAAGTTGGACACTAGCTTGAAGTACTTTTTAGACCGTGTCAAAGAAAGTTCGTAGTCCTCTGTAACCAAATTGCCTCTTTATTTAATTGAGAAAACGTGCAAAATTCCATTATAAATAGACAAGCTTATTGTTTAATTTCTGCATATCCAAACATTTTTCTTACACCTGAAAGAGAGAGACACTTACAATAGGAAGAAAGGTTGTAATTAGCTAATATAACAAGCAGAGGAAAAAAAGATGAAGAACGTTACGAAAGTTGTGCTAGTGCTTTCTATCATTATGTGCATCCTCCTAACACCTACCGTTGCTGGGCGGGGTGTGAGTGGTGGAGCCAAGGCTAGTAGCGGGTCTAGTCGCGGTGGCACTGCAACCACAACCAATTGGACCCCAGCAGTCCGTGCTGCTAATCGCGCCAACAACAACAACTCATCATCATCATCCAACCCCTTGTGCATGTCCTCTATAGCTATGGCTCTGTTTGCTTACCTTACATTTGTATACTTTTGATTCTACGGAACCATCGAATCAGTAGTTAAATCTAAAACTGTCATGTATTATATATTTGTATAAAATGCATTTCTTGTTCTTTATAAATTTGTGGTAAAAAGAAAGTATATTATTGCCTGGAGTACTTCGGCCATGTCATAATGTAATCTGTTGGAGTTTTGTATAAAGTCTGGTTTGATATTAAAATTTATTGTATGTGATTTACATATACATTTGAAGCTGAATTTGGAGTTGGGGAAATTGATTGAAGTAGAACTGCAGTTGGGGATCTTTACACGAAATCAGAACATGTAGGTAAATGAAATAAAACAAAGAAGAGAATGTGTAAAGGACATTCAAAAGAAACACATGCCAATCCAGTTGACCAGCCAAACTTACATATTTTTGTGACAGAAACACATGCCAAAAACTTATTGTAACTGAATTAGAACAGATTTTAATGCAGAAAATCAAAACTAGGAACTTTTCAAGCATACAACAATATTAATATATGTTCTTGATTATCCTCATTGATCTCGATCTCCCATGCTAGGAAATAGATCTTACGTCTGACTCAACCCCAAAAGCTTTGCTTGCTCTAAGAGGTGAGGATTGCCTAAGCCATATTAAAGAGACTGGCCATCCCTTAAAGGGCCGATGTGGGATTCTTCACATCCCTTCCTGTTGAACCTCAAGAATGTGATCAATGGCACATTTGAGAGCATTATTGTTCCATTGTATTGGTGTTTTCGAGCTCCCTACTTATAAATATGCTATAAGTTGATATCCCAAAACTCTGTTTTTTCCCCCCGCTTATGCGACTATTTGGAATTTGCTGTTACATTATTACGACAATTCCAAAGCTTGAATGAAAGTGAAGCAATTTATCGATGTTACATTGTACTAGAAGCACCATACTTCTAGCCATATCTGAAGCCTGTTACAACTGCTAGATCTAATAAATCCATGAATCTCTATTTCACTTTATAAATAGTACTGGCTCAAGGTCTACTACAGAAAGTGAACCTTGAAGATATACGCCCATAATATCCCTCAAGACATCACAACCCCAACCCTGGATAAGTACACTAACGTTTTTTATGACTGTGCAAAGCGCGGAAAATTCACTACTCGTATATATTACGTATTATTATTATCCCGGATTAATATGTAAATATCAATTATTAAATATTAATCTTGTTGAAAGATCGGTTTCCTGACGGTTTTTTTTCTTTGTTACATGGCAAACTATGTCGTTAGATCATTAATTATCTTATGGATATACGTGAAAAAAGTTTATTCTTTGAATTTACAAGAAATGATCTTGTTGCGCTTTCTGATACCAATTGTTGAGATCTGATAACAATTGTTGCGGAAGTATCGTGGGTTAACTAGCACCCAATCAACACACAAAGAAAATAGAGAAGAAAAATAACACAAGGATTTAACGAGGTTCGGCTAGGCCTAATCCTCCAAGCAAAAACAGAGAGAGTTTTCCACTATGAAAGAAGAGAAGTTTACAATGTACAATGTCCTTTTACTAAACTTTACCCTTGTTTGCTTACCGAACACACAATGCTCACAAAAATTCAAAGCTTGATTTTTATACCCATCCAACAATTTTTGCTTGCTTAACAAAGACAATCCCTTGTCACTCATATGACCAAGCCGGTAGTGTCACAACTGAGACTGATTCGAATCACTCCTTCCAGAAGCTACAATTGCTTCCCCTTCAACTACATTGGCTTGAAGATAATATAGTCTAGAATGCAGCTTACCCTTCATGAGTACTATAGAGCCTTTACACACTTTAAATATCCCATTCTCTGAGTGAAACTTATATCCTTGATCATCCAACGTCGAAAGAGAAATCAAATTCTTTTTCATTCGAGGAACATTCCAACACTCAATATTTCTGATAATGCCATCGAACATTCTTAATTTGATGTTACCAATCCCCTCTACCTCTAGTGGATTATCACCACTTAGGTAGACAGTCTCACTCGTCTGCTTGTAAGTTGCAAATCAGTTCTTGCGTAGACACATGTGAAAAGTTACACCAGAATCAAGAATCCAGGAATTATGCTTATGATCAGAACTCGCGGCATAAACTTCCCCTACATAGTCATTATCATCAGAATTGTTGCTAATATCAACAATATTTGCCGAGTAATCAACTTTCTGCTTCCCTCTTTTCTCCTTTAGCTTAGGACAATCTCTTTTGTAGTGACCTTGCTTCCTGCACTCATAGCAATTCTGCTTCCTTGCTCTAGACTTTGATCTGCCGTTGAACTTTTTCCTATTAAAGTCCTCTTGTTGTGTTCTTCCCCTACTCACAAGACCTTCGCCCTCAGTTCTGCTATCTAGAAAGCTCTTCTTCAACTCTTTAGATTTTAGTGCATTACTAACATCATCCAGTGAAATACTGTTTTTCTCATATAGGAATATATCAACAAAAGTATCATACGATGGTGGTAAAGAACATAACACGATCAAGGCCTGATCCTCACTCTCAATTTTGACATCTACGTTCTTCAAGTCCATTATAATTGAATTAAACTCATCAAAGTGAGTTTTAACGGGTGTACCTTCATACATCCGAAGATTGTACAACCTCTTTTTCAAGTAGAGGCAGTTTGTCAGCGATTTCTTAAAATACAGATCTTTCAGCTTCTTCCATGCCGTTGCTGCAGATTTCTCTTCAGCAATTTACTGAAGAACGCTATCTGTAACGCTCATGAAAATCGCACTCAAAGCCCTCTCCTTCAGGTCTGCCTTCTCTGACTCTTTCATCTCCTCTGGAAAAGTCTTCTCGATTGCTTTCCATAACCCTTGTAACACCAGGGACGATCTCATTCTAATTTTTCATAGACTGAAAATAGATTCCCCGTCAAATTTCTCTACTTCATACTTTGTTGAAGATGATGGAAACATCTTAACCCTTGACTATGTGTAGAAACCCTAACCTTGCTCTGATACCAATTGTTAAGTTTTGATAACAATTATTGCGGAAATATCGTTGGGTTTACTAGCACACAATCATACACAAAGAAAATAGAGAAGAAAAATAACACAAGGATTTAACGAGGTTCGGCTACGCCTAATCCTCCAAGCAAAATCAGAGAGAGTTTTTCACTATGAAAGAAGAGAAGTTTACAATATACAATCTGCTTTTAGAATTTCCAACTACAACCCTATATATAGGCCCCAAGTAGTCCCAAACCTATAAGGAAAAGGTTCTCCCAAATCCTATAAGGACTATACTTTCCTTTCCCAAATTTATTAGGACAAAGGGTTTCCTAAACCAATAGGGACTATCCTTGCTAACACATGAGTGTGAAAGCATACTTCGTGCCCTATCACAAAGTGTTCTGTTCATACGTTCTGCAACACCATTTTGTTGTGGTGTTCCAACACAAGTGCGGTGTCTTACTATGCCCTCCCTGCTGTAGAACTCATTGAACTCTAAGTTGCAAAATTCCAACCCATTGTCAGTTCGAAGACGCTTGACTTTTCTTTCAGTCTGCCTCTCAGCCATTGTCTTTCATTTAATAAATGTCGGAATTGCCTCATCTTTTGTTTTCAGAAAATACACCCATACCATTCTTGAGTAATCGTCAATCAAAGTCATAAAGTACTTGACACTACTTTTGGAGGGAACTCTGTTTGGACCCCACAAGTCTGAATGTATATAATCTAACTTGTCTTTTGTCTTGTGCTCTGCCCTTTTGCTGAACTTTACCCTTGTTTGCTTACCAAACACACAATGCTCACAAAAATTCAAAACTTGATTTTTGTATCCATCCAACAAATTTTGCTTGCTCAACAAAGACAATCCATTGTCACTCATATGACCAAGCTGATAGTGCCACAACTGAGACTGATTCGAATCACTCCTTCCAGAAGCTACAATTAGTATCAGAGACCGCAACAGATCTTTTAAAACACTGATTTCTCAATTAGACTGCGTGAGGAAAATTCACTAATCATTTCAAGAAAATTAATTTTGATAGGTGCCTCCAACTTGTAAGTGTAGTAATGGTGGTGGGTGCCTCCAACCAGAGGCGGTTTTAGGATTTCTAGAGTATGGGTGCACTACTAAAAAAAATAGGAAAAAATGTGTTAAGTAGGAATCAATCCTTGTTCCTCTTAGTAAATAACTAAGGCTTTTAACCAAGTGCACCATCAAGCCTTTTTGTAGCATGGGTGCCAAAGGGTAATATAATATCAATTTTAGAAAATATATACATAAAATATCTAGTTTTACTGAAAGAGCACGGATTCACGTGCCCCAAAAATTACTCATAAATTCCCCCCCGCCTCCAACTTGTAAAATTGGATTAACATTGTCCCACTATTAACTTTTAATATAGAACGCCAGCATAAACATTAATTAGTAGTATTATATACTCGTAATTAACAATAAATATAGAGGAAATATGTAGTTGAATTTCAGAACCTTTGAAGTCATAGGTGGACAACCTTTCTTTTTTTAATAATTGAACGTGTTTTCAGATTATTTCAAATTATCCTGATAAATTTTAAATATCCCACCACTTAATTTTTTTAATATTTCCTGTGATACAAATTCCTTGCATCATCCCTTCGACTCTTGTCTTGTAACACACATATGGTAACAGAAAAATAGTGGGATATCAAAAGTAATAATAAAACCATCAGTTACTACTAAACTAGTGACAAAAAGTTCGTGCACAATATTTGTTCAAAATTTTTATTTTTAAGTGGCATTGATTAAATGATCAATTTTTTTATCTAAAATAAACTATATATATATTTGTATGACAGTAAATCATCTTATTAAGTATAAAATAAATACATGATAAATATTACTTATTAATATTGATAAATTTTAAGTGGTGTTGATTAAATAATTTTTAATTTTTAATTTTTAATCTAGAATATGTGAAGGGTCCCACTGGGATGTCCATAATCAAAATATTTTTCTTCATCGATTGTTTTTTTTTATACTCAAAGTAATTATAAAATGTACACAAATCTTAGCAACATTCAAAATAATAAAGCTATAATTAAATGGTATGAATTTAAAACTAAATGACGTAGCCTAAATGTGAGTCAAAAAATGCACAAAAACACATAAAATGATAAAATTACCCTTGAGAGCAAGCAAACACATTGACGGAGACGCGTGTGCTTCTGCCCCGACTCCCTCTTATATAATAAGAGAATATTAATTTAAGTTCAAAATTGTTTCCTTTTGAAGTCTAATAAAAACACGAGGCAAACTATGTACCAAGTAATTAGATATGTTTTCTTTTGTTTTCCAACTTCCTGTTGACTTTTCAACGAACTTGTCAAGTTCAACACTAACTGAATTTTTCAGACCGTGTCAAATTAAGTTGCTAGCCCTATGTAACCAAATTTTCCTCTCTTCTTAATGAGAAAATTAAACAACCATTGCCCAATTCCAATATAAATAGACAAGCTTGTTGTTTAATTTCTGCATATCCAAACTAATTTTCTCTTACACCTAAAAGAGAGAGACACTTACAAGAGAAAGAAATATTGTTCCTACAAGTAAAATCCAATTACCTAGCACGCCAAACAAAAAACGAAGAACGTTATGAAGGTTGTGCTAGTACTTTCTATCATCATGTGCATCCTCCTAACACCTACGGTTGCTAGGGTGAGTGTGAGTCGTGGCAGTGGAAGGACCACAACCACGACCACACGGATCCCAGCAGCCCGTGCTGCTGATGCTCCCGCTAGTAACAACTCGTCACCATCCACCCCCTTGTGCATGTCCTCCATAACTATGGCTCTGTTTGCCTACCTTTCATTTGTTTACTTTTGATATATATATATTGGGCTGCGGGTTTCAGAATTTGGATTTTATGGGTTGAGTTGTGAGTGTGAAGTCTAAAATGTATATGTAATTCTATCGATTTACAATTGTTTATTACTATGTTCGTAGGAGTTTGACCACGAGTCACAGGTTTCTACGGAACCAGAGAACCAGTGGTTAGATTTGACACTGTTAATATATATATATTTGTATAAAATGTATTTTTTGTACTACATAAATTTGTGGCAAAAAGAAATACTATATATTATTGCCTGGAGTACTAAGGCCATATCATAATGTCATCTGTTGGAGTTTTGTATAAAATCTGGTTTTGATATTAAAATTTCTTGTCATGTGATTGACTACTATATGCTGCTGGAATTTTGAAGCTGAATTTGGAGTTGGGAAAATTGGTTGAAGTAGAAGTGCAGTTTATTAAGAGCAACTGGTAGGTAAATGAAATAAACAAGGGCATTATCCTCATTAATCACTCTCATGTTAAGAAACGGATTTTAAGCCTAACTCAGCCCCAAAAGCTAGCTCCAAGAGGTGAGGATTACCGAATCCATATTAAAGTTTGAAATCACACATCCCTTAAAAGACCGACATGAGACTCTCTCACATCCCTTTCCATTGAACTTCAAGTTAAGAATGTGATCAATGGCACATTTGAGCTCCCTACAGAAGCAACAAAAATGCTATAAGTTGAAATCCCAAACTCTATTTTTCCCCTTCTTATGCGACTATCGGAAATTTGCTGTTACATAATTACAACTCTCACAAAGCTTAATGTAAAGTGAAGCAGTTTATTGATGTTACATTATTGTACTACTAGAAGCATCACACTTCTAGCCATATCTGAAACTTGGTGCAACTGCTAAATCTAATAAATTCACGAATCTCTATTCACTTTCCAAATTGTTCAATGTTAAAAAAAACCACTTGGTAGAGTGGCTCAAGGCTTCTTTTGGTTTGGCCAAGTGACATATGTTCAAGATTCTATGAACTTATATCTTTACCTTTAAGTCCCTCCCACGCCATCATGATAAATACTCTAATGTTTTATATGATTGCACGAAGCGCGACAAATACACCGGTCATTTATACAATGTATTGACAGAGGTAAAATTTATTTTCAGATTAGTTACCAAAAAAATCACATTATTTTCCAAGTGAAGAAGTGAGAACAATGAACAAGGTTTTAGTTTTTGGGTTTACAAGAGATACTTTATATTTAGTAGTAAAATATAAATATGATAATTCTTAACGGGTTGATGGTTTACCGGATAAGAAAATTAAGTAATTCGCCCCCGCACCGATAAGCCATTAACTATAAAAATTTAATCCATTCACCAATTGTTAGTTCGATAATCCATTATCATAAGCCAATAAACTCATTTTGCGACTGAATTATTGATTACGATTCGATTTTGAACGATCCTAGACCCAATATTCCGTCAATATCTGATTGTAACCGTAGTGATGGTGGATGCTCCAACTTGTAAAATCAGAATGCCAGCATAAACACTATTTTTCTGATTTAATTTGTTTGTCTTGCTTTTTTTCTTCATACCGAACACATCCTTAATTTAATAAGTAATATTTTTTGTGGTACTTTTTCTAATCCTTATCCCCCTTCAAATCTTTTCTTGTAATACACATGTAATAACAAAAAATTTTTGGGGGGATATCAAAATTAATATTAAAACATCAAGTATTAAATATTACTCTTGTTCAAAGATCAGTTTCTTGCCGCGTCTTTTTTTTTTTTTACTTGTCAAGATTATTTCTTTTGAAATCTAATATATTAAAAAAACGAAGCAAACTATGTAATTAGATCATTAATTTTTTTATGGATATACGTTAAAATAGAATTTGTTCTTTCTCTCCAATTGAATTTACAAGAAATGTTCTCCATAATCCATATACTAACTTCTATTTAGACTGCACGAAGCGCGACTTATTCAAGAAAATTAATTTTGATAGGTGCCTCCAACTTGTAAGTGTAGTAAGTGCCTCCAACTTGTAAAATTGGATTAACCCTGTCCCACTATTGACTATCAATATAGAACGCTAGCATAAACATTACTAATTAGTATTATATACTACTTCCTCTGTTTCAATTTGTTATTTTGTTTGGCCTATTGACTTGATACGGAGTTTAAGAAAGCAAAGAAATTTTTTGAAACTTGTGATCTTAAATTAAAGATATGTCAAATATATTAAAATATCCTTTAATCTTGTGGTCTTGAATATGTCATGTGGAAAGTTGGAATTAAAGAGTTTCTAAAAAAGGAAAGATGCATGCATTCTTTTTTAAACGGACTTAAAAGGAAAGTAGGTCAAACAAATTGAAACGAGAGTAGTAATTAACAATAAATAAAGAGGAAATATTTAGTTTTCCAATTTCCTGTTGAACTTTTCAAGTTGGACACTAATTGAATTTTTCAGACCGTGTCAAATTAAATTCCTAGGCCTATGTAACCAAATTGCCTCTCTTCTTAATGAGAAAATTAAACAACCAGTGCCCAATTCCAATATAAATAGACAAGCTTGTTGTTTAATTTCTGCATATCCAAACTAATTTTTTCTTACACCTAAAAGAGAGACACTTACAAGAGAAAGAAATATTGTTCCTACAAGTAAAATCCAATTACCTAGCACGCCAAACAAAAAACGAAGAACGTTATGAAGGTTGTGCTAGTACTTTCTATCATCATGTGCATCCTCCTAACACCTACGGTTGCTAGGGTGAGTGTGAGTCGTGGCAGTGGAAGGACCACAACCACGACCACACGGATCCCAGCAGCCCGTGCTGCTGATGCTCCTGCTAGTAACAACTCGTCACCATCCACCCCCTTGTGCATGTCCTCCATAGCTATGGCTCTGTTTGCCTACCTTTCATTTGTTTACTTTTGATATATATATATTGGGCTGTGGGTTTCAGAATTTGGATTTTACGTGAGTTGTGAGTGTGAAGTCTAAAATGTATATGTAATTCTATCGATCTACAATTGTTTTTCGCGATATACTAAGTAGTTTGTCATGTGAATTGTGATTGACTACTATATGTTGCTGGAATTATGAAGCTGAATTTGGAGTTGGGAAGATTGATATATTGAAGTAGAGCTGCAGTCTATTAAGAGCAACTGGTAGGTAAATGAAATAAACAAAGAAGAGAAGGTGTAAAGGACATTCAAAACAAACACATGCCAATCCAGTTGATGATCCAAACTTATAATTTTTGTGATAGAAATACATGCCAATACTTATATTGTAACTGAAATACTCCCTTCGTTCTTAAACAAGAGGTTATTTTAGCATGAACACATCCCTTAAGAAATTACTCATTTCTAGAAAACTAAGAGTATTTTTACTAACTCACCTGTAATAAATACTTTGAAAAGAATGTAACTCTTTAATAGTTTATTGGTTTTGTAAAACTTTCATTATTTAAAGAATGAAAAATATGGAAGAACATCATTAATGTTTTTTTGATTATCTAAAAAACACCACTTATTTAGGAACAAAATGAAAAAGCTAAACAATCACTTATTTAAAAACGGAAGGGGTAGAACAGATTTTAATGGAGAAAACAAAACCAGGAGCTTTCGACATACAACACTATTAATGTTCTCGACACTGTAAAGGACATGACTATCCTCATTGATGAGTAAATATATCAAACGATCACTAAACTATGAGGAATTCTGTAGCTAGCAAAGTTATTAAACTTTGTTTTGTATCAATAATGTCACTCAACTTAAAATTTGTCATAAAAAAAACTTATTTTACCCCTCCCACCCTAACTTTTTGGCTTTGGGAAACAAAAGCCCCTTCACATTTAGAATGAGAAAACAATCATCTTAACCTTAAGCGTACACCCAAACTGATGGGGCTTATGACTCACAATATTTTCACCCCGACAAATCGCTTCAGAGCGTTTTTACTACGTTTCGCCCTAGAAACGCCTTTTAAAACAAAATTGGATTAAGAGCCTGTTTGGATTGGCTTTTGGCTTTTGGCTTTTGACTTTTAACTTATAAGCCAAAAATCATAAGTACTTGGATAATTTATGACTTTTGGCTTATTTTTATCGTTTTGATTTAAAATTAAGTACTTATAAGCACTTTTTAGTTTTATCCAAATACTATAAAAAAAATTAAAACTATTTTAACTTAAAAACATTAAAATAAGCCCATACAAACAGGCGCTAACACTCTCATTATTGACTTTCAATATAGAAGGCCAGCATAAACAGTATTATATAGTAATAGAAATAAATAAAGAGGAAGTATTTATTTGAATTTCAGAAGTTTTGAATTAGTAGGTCGACAACCTTTTTCTTTTTCTAATAATTGAACGTGTTTCAAGATTATTTCAAATTATCCTTGATAATTTAAAATTTCCCACCACTTAATTTTTAAATATTTCCTGAGATACTAATTCCTTTTACATCATCCCTTCAAATCTTTTCTTGTAACACACAGGTATGTGATAAAGATACAGAATAAAATAGGGGATATCAAAACTGACGAAAACATCATTTATTAAGTCATTCGTTTTAATTTGTTTGTCTTACTTTTCTTTTTAATTTGTGTCTCTCTCCTGTTTTGATAAATCTCTAGTTTTAACTTTCTACGTGATATGTTTTAGACTTCAAGATTAAAGGGTATTTTAGTATATTTTACACATCTTTAGTTTAATACCACAAGATTCAAAAGCTTTTATTTCTTAAACTCTGAAATCAAGTCAAATCCAGACAAATAATTTGAAACAGTGAAATACTAAATATTAATCTAGTTCAAAATCAGTTTCCTGTGCTAATTAATTAAGTTGACATGATCATGAGATGGCTTCACCCTAAGACATGCACGTGCATAGATTCATCAAAGTTGGTGGAAGATGGAAATCACAAAAAATAACTTAAATCCAAAATTTGAAAGTCCACCCACATGTGTAGGTCAGTCTATGTTTTTTTTTGTTGGCATTGGATCTTTCGCCGAAGGATCAAAAACTAGTAATATTATCTAAACAAGCAACTTCCACCCTCTCTCAACACACATCTAAACAATATTGGAAAAACTCACTTTCAAATCAACAACAAACAATAATATATTTAGTGCAATTCTACGATGATGATCGCCGATTTATCCCTGCCTTATTTATAAAGATAGTGACTATTTTCAAATAGATTAAATATTTAGCTATATAAATTTTTACACAATTATGTCATTAATTATAAGGTGATTATTATTAAACATAAATAAATTTAAGAATTGTTTGTCATCTCTAGCAGTCCTGGAAGTAGACAGAGACTTAGTTGATACAAACCTATGAATAGGAAAACGAAGACGGGTGGATCTACCCGAGAATAGAAGCTAGAGAACCTAAGAATCAAAATTTAGATAAAAAATATATTTCCTCCGCCCCATGTTAGTTGGTCATTTTCCTTTTTTACACGCGCATGTTAAGAAATCATAAATAAAAAGATATATAGTTTTACTAATTCACCCCCAAGAGATTTTTTGGGAACTTTACGTGTTTGCACTTTCAAAATAAATTAATTGCAAGGGTAATATGAGAAAAAAATAATTAATTCTCTCTTAATTTAGTAAGGTGCATGGTCAACTAATATGAGACAATTATTTTTAGTAAGGTGGTCAACTAATATGAGACAATTATTTTTAGTAAGGTGGCCAACTAATATGGAATGGAGGGAATAGAAACTATATGAAAACTCTATGATACGCATTAACCGATAAGCTTATAAAAATATATGTATCCTTAATAAAAATAATACAGATTAAACTACACTATCAGTAAAAAAATAAAAATAGTGGAGTATACAACTTAAATCCTACCATTAATTTATAGTAGTAGAGTATATATAATACACTCTCTAGCTTTCCTTTCTCTACCAATTTATGCTTTGTATTCTTGTTTAATTGCTCTAATTTAGTAATCCCGCCGGCATATCTTTCTAGGTTATTGGTTCTTCTTGTCTCTTTGTTTCTCTCCTTTCTTTTTTTTCTTCTTTTTTCCAGGTGTTGTTATATTCCTCTTATTTCCACTTTGATGTGCCCAAAATTTAACTCATGTTCAGTCATGGTTGTAGAAACACAACAACAAGAAGATCACCAGAATGGATGGAGAACTCCAACATCAAAGGAACATAGAATTCCAGTGAAATGTCCGAAAGCTCCGAGGAAGGCCAAGTCAATATCAGTACCTAATAATGTTACAAAGAGAAAGAGAAAAATGTCTTTTGATGTTTACAATAATGATGAAGTTGAATTACTCTTTCCTCCAGCTCTACTAGCAGATCTCATCAAGAAAATCAGCACAACTACAAGTACAATTATGTGATGTAGATCTTAATTAGTATGTTATGTTATGTATGTAATTAACCTCTTAATTATGTTCTAACATGATGATTCAATATCTTTCCAATGTTTGATAACAATCTATGTTGTCTCTAAAGTGTATCTCATTTTGTTCACCTAATGATATTAATGTAGCTCTGTCATATCTCTTCCTCATTATAATCTTCATTGAGTTTAAGTCATATACCATGATAGTGTAAGTAATTTTTACATCACCGATGAGGTTATTGTAACAAGTAATCTGTCTTGTTTTTAATGTCACAAATCTCATATTTTAAGAATGCTTACTTGCAGATATTATGATCTAACAATGTAAAATAAAAAATAATATCAACGATGTAAATAACTTAAACTAAATTCTCATTTATTCATAAATGACCAATCTCAACAGCTTAGCCAGATCTTTTTTTTAGCTGTTGGTAATTTTATTAAAAGAAAGAAGCATATGATAGGCATAATTGATTGAGTTGTCATGTTGGATGAAGATGGAGAAACACAGACAGCAATTGACTTCACCAAGACACAAACATGCTGAATAATTTACATCTTTGTTTTATAAGTACTAATTTAATAGTACTATTCTCTATTATTTATTTATTATTTTTTATTTTTTTGGGGGAGGGGGGCGGGGGTGGAGGTGGCCTCACTTACACGCACTCATCATCATTACTTTTTCATTTTGTCGCATGAAACAAACTTATTATTTTTTAATCTATTTCTCATCTGAATATATTCACTCTGGGGCTCGATTTATTGGAGTTCATACTAGGAAATTTCACTTTGTAAGTGAAACGCTATCTATTATATTAGTACGAACTCCCTTTTATGTGAAATTCTAGCATTGTGTGTTGGAATTTCAATAGTGTAAATGATTCGAATTTGAGCATATTGTCCTGAGTTTCTTTTAGTATTTTAGCTAGAGATATTATTGTGCCGCATTAATTAGAAATGGCTATTTGAATAATAGAGAAAATCGATCCAAAAAGTGGCTAACCATTCGAATTTCTACAACAGTTGAGGCAGTTTCATATCGCGTGTAGCCCAAAATGAAGCCCATTGAAATGGTGCACTGGAGGACTTGGATTTTGAACAAAATATATGCAATTCAAAAATATAAACTAGACATAATTTAGACTTTGAAATTCTAAATAATATAGGTTGAATTTATACTTATAGATACTATACCGATTAATGAGGTCCAAAATTACTTGGATTTTCTTTAATGAAGTCCAAATTACATAGATGGAAGGACTAGTTAAGCGGCAGGATAATTGATTGTTTTTAAAACTCCTCAACTTATTTGTGTGTTTACTTCTCATATTTTGAACTTTATTCTGGTTCGGTCACTTGCTAGAGTATAGGTTTGGTTCTCACCAAGTACTTTTTTTTTCCCTTTTACTATTCAATAGTTCATACTTTCTCAAAAACTATAGGAAAAAAGAAATTAAAAGAAGGTGGCGCTTTCAAGCGAGGAAGACAGACAATTTTGATGGACCATCCCTATTAGACAATTTGTTATTTTGATAAGTCAACACCTCTTGTAATGGTATAGCAAAATAAGACCTTTAATATTGGCCCTTATCCCTTGACCCTTCAAAAAAGGAAAAAGTTGTATGGGCACAATTTGGCCATATTCTCGTGCAGAGATTCAAATTTTAAATTTTACATATGGGTTTAATTTTTCAAGTTTTTGGTATTGAATCCATCATATTTGCAAAAAACTATGAGTTCATACTTATGGTTTATGTACAATTTTAGCAAATAAATATATATTCCCTCCGTTTATTTTTCCTTGTTACGTTTTGCTTTACGAAAATCAATTTAACTAATCTTTAGAGCTAAATTGAATTGAATTAATTCAATATTGTAAATTTAAAATTCAGATGTGCAAAAATTATGCTGAAAATACTATAAGTTGAAATCCTTCTCATATTAGTATGATGAAAAAATATGTTTTCAAATGTTAGTCAAAGTCTATGTAGTTTGACTCTAGAAAAGCAAAGCGTGACAAGTAAAAGTGATATTTGCATGTTGCATCCGACACTGTTGTGGTGGACAAGTTGTTGCATGTGAAACTAGCAAAAAGTCCACTCCAGTGTGTCCTAAAGTGAGTCGCTGTTTTGTTTTCACCTTCAATAAACGGTCAATTCCTCCAAACACATAACAACAAAAAAAGTTTCAAATACAAGGGGAACCCACCTTTCATCGATCCATTTAGTTGCCTATTTTTCCTTTAAACAGATAAAGAAAACGACAAATTCCTTCTCCAACTAATTACGCGTAAATTGGAAAGTGGAAACTCGATAGATACGTGGACTCGCTCCTCTATTCTTCTCTGGCTAAAGTTTCTCTCTAGCAAGATTTCGAACTTGTATATCTAATCCACACATCAAGCGTTTTGTTCTTACTAATAAAGTCATGCACATTAGGTGCCCTTATTTAGCAAGGGTTTACATCTCCATTCTCCACCTAAACCCCACCCAATCTTATCAACTCCACATTGATTATATGAGACCATTAGATGAATAATTAATCAATATGTTCCCATGGCAAGAAATGGCCTTTCCATTCACACATTATTACACTTTCACATTTGTATTATGGATAGTTCATAGTATTACATATTACACATCTAGAGACTGCTTTTACCTCCGCAAGTGTTACATATTGTAATCTTTAAGCAATTCAGATGAGGGAAAGAATGTTGAATTTTCATCAGCCAGGACAAAACAGAATAAAAAATGAGGAAACTGTAAAGAATTCTTTCTATTCCAAGTAACAACTAGGCCCTAAACACCAACCTTCAGCCATAATAAGTAAACAGAATTTTACAGCAATATTGTGAGTGTTCTTCCACTCACACAAAACAAATATACTACTGACCGATCCAAACGCGCAAATCATTTTGACTTTGCTTGCTTCCTATCAAGAAGATTGGATGGAGGGAGACGCAAAATTCTGCTATCAGTCAAGAATTACTGGCTTATCAATGTATTCATTTTCAGCAGCAATTCTACCAGAGCCACGACCAACCATTCTGCCAAAAGAGCTTACTGCAGATAAGCCCTTAAAACTATTACTGCCCTCGCTGAAGTTTCTTGATCGCCTAGACTTCCTACGCTTTGAGGAGGAAACATCGTGGCTCGTGCCATCATCCTTTTCAAGCTTGATAACATCTAATTGAACAATGTTGCTACGACAGAATGGGCACACAGGTGCGGTAGGACTGGTCGTAGTAGGATTAGGCTTTTTATGACAGCACAAGGCCAGTACGCAATGTGCACACATCTGGTGCCCGCAGTCCTGGACCTGAATTGTGCATACATGATCAAAGCATATACAACAAACTTCTGTATCACTGACCTGCATTAGGTAATTGTAGATGATATGAGACTCTGCATCCTTCAGAAAATCTTGATTAGGTATTTTACTCGAAGCTATGTGCAGATAGGTCTTAAACTAAAACTAGTCGTAACAGTTTATCAAAGATCATTGTCATCTTTTAGAAAATCTAGAGTCCCTCATAGATATTTGAACGGTAATTACCTCAGAGATGTTGTCATCCATCCCATTATCAGAATTGGTTGGCGAAGGTGGCGAATAAGTTGTTCCTTTTAGGATGTTCTTTTCCCTCTCCTTGTTAGCCTCTATCAGGGCACATTCTAGCAAATGTTTTGCTTCTTCATTCAGCTCAGTGATGAACTTTAATGGCGATGGCCAGACAAGAGGCTCTGCAGATGAAGGATTCAGCAAAGCCGCACATGCACCATGTTTGTGTCTAAAAGCAATTGTGTATGGTATTCTCCTGCACCCAACCACCACGTTGCATATTTTAGATAGACAAGAAAACAAGGCGATTGTGGACTCATACATTCAGTTTCAAAATTAGTAAGCAAGATAAACTAGGAAAAAATCAGCTTCACAGGGAATCGGTTCCCCAAATCACTAAATAAAAACAGGGGAAACTTTATAGATCATTAAGAAGTTCATGACTATACTTTGTTCTACAAAAATCGGCAAGTTTAAAAGATGAAAAGAATGATACCCTGAATCATCCCTTTGTAATCGATCTGCTCCCCATGCTAACAATTCACGGATGCAATCAAGAGAACCAGCTCTTGCAGCCAAATGAAGTGGTGTACTACCTGGGAAACTGTTTTTGTGCAAATAACAAAAAAAATAGCTACTATATGTATAAAATTACTATGAAACCACCAATAATGAAAAAGGAAAGTTAAGTCTTGGACGGGGATAATTACCCATATCCACCAGTAGAAGCACAAGCTAGAGCACCATTGTCTAGTAAAATATGAACACATTCGGGCCGTCTTTGACGAGCTGCCAAGTGCAAAGGTGTTGCTCCTTTATCATCTTTAACATTCACAAATCGGGCATATCCCCTAAAAGTTTAATTCCAACACAAAGACTAAGAACAAATTGATAGATATATATCATGGAAAGAACAAAAACAAGTGAATTCTCAAAGAGGTATACCAGGAAGACGCAATGTGTGATGTCCGAGCAGCAGAAAGAATTGTTTTGAGACAATCAGAGTGCCCATAATAGGCAGCATAGTGCAAGCATGTTCTCCCATTCAGCGAATCAAACATCAAAATCTGATTATATATTTCACAATTAGACCCATAAATTTTGCAGAAAATAACAATTAGCAGTTCATAGATTCTTTTTTTGAAAAAAGTTCAAAGTGTTTAGTATTGCATACATTGGCCCCCGCTTCAGTAAGCTTTTGCACACAAGAGATCTTCCCGTGCATTGCTGCCAGCATCAATGGAGTCTACAAAAATAAACAGCAAAATCAGCGGAATTTTTTTTAAAAATAACTAACAGCTACTCAACGCAATCAGAAATCAGAAGACCACGAGAACTCAAGAAGAAACCACCAATTCCATAGGAATTGACGAAAATGAAAGTTCAAACTTTTTTTCCACTCAATTGGAAATCGACCAAACAACAACATACCCAGTGAAATCCCACAAGTGGGGTCTGGGAATGATAAAATGTACACAGATCTTACACCTGCCATGTGGAGGTAGAGAGCCTGTTTCCGAAAGATCCAGCTCAAGTGTAGCAAATCAAAGTAGTTATGAAAAACAAAAATGACATGGAAGAAAATATAGCAACTAATAAGAAAAGCAGTGCAGAGCATTCAGGGAAGTAACAGTAACAACAACTAAATAGTGCAAAAAAATCTACCAAGCAAATAAAGAGGAAAAATGTAATAATCGTACCTGCTTATATCGATTGAATAAACCAGGATTGACAGACTGGTCTATAAGCATAGAAACAACCTGAAAGAACATAAAAGTTTCAACAAAAAAGATTACCCAAAAAAAAGAAGATTTTTTTTTCTTCAAGAAAAACTCCATTTCCAAGAAACCCACCTCAATCTGGCCATTGGCAGCAGCAATATGTAAAGCAGACTGTCGATCATAAACTGTAGAATGATGAACAAGACTCGGATTTCTCTCAAACAGAGCCTTCACAGTCTCCAAATCACCACACTGAACAGCAGTGAATAATCCATGTTCATCACTTGTTCCACAACTGAGTGTCTGACCCATGATAAAAATCTCAACTTTATTCAGCTGCCACGGCGATAAGGAGGAGTGGAGGACCCTTTTCACCACCGTGGACGACGGTGGTGACGGTGGTTGGTAGTGGTGGGAGAATTGGGAATCGTGAGAGTCTGCAATTCTGCATATTTATGGAGTTCAAGAAGAGAAAAGGAGAGGTGGGATGTGTGAATATTGAAGTTTGGAGCTGCCCGAAAATCGACGGCGGGGAAGAACGGGCAGCTGAGAGGGTGAAATAGGAGCAGAAAACGGGCAGTAATCAGATACCTTTCGGGCAGTAATGTATATTTTTTTATTTTGTCTTTAAAATTAATCTTTTTTAAATGTATAAATATAATAAAATTCTAAAAGAATTCTTCTAATATTGATGGATAAGATACATAAATATAAATTGATTAAAAAAATAAAAAATAAATTAATGAAAATATTTTTCTTATAAGTTTTAAGAAGCTATAAAAGGAAAAATGAATAAGTAATATGGGATGGAAAGTAAAATCAATGTCATTGTGTGATGTTAGACTTAGATGATGAACCAGTCAAAGGTTTGTTGTCACATTGTTACTGATTGTTTCCGGTCAAAGTAACCAGAATTTGCCACATTTACAGAAAATATGTCGAAGGTCAAAGAAAATTATATTTAGTAGTGAACGAAGAGAGCATATTTAAAGCAATTCACCAATAGTTTACTAGTCATTTAATGTGATAAAGAAACAATTTTGTGATTCTGTAGTATTATTTTTACTCCATCATTACATAATTATTTTAAGGAAACGGTTAAATTGCCCTCTATTGTTTGGAAAAATAAATTCACTATGTTATGTATCAGATTAAAAAAGGCTCGGACGTTCTAATAGTCATAACTCATAAGCTTCTTCTTGAGGAATTTTGATGGTTTAGTTAATTAGTTATCTAAACTTTTACGTTAGCGTGAAATTTTTATTCCCCAATTTTTTATTTACTTCTTCTCGTTTCCCCTCTATAAGTAATAGAGATAGAAAAAGAAGTCAAAAAGCTCCTTTAAGTTATTGCTGAAAGCGTAAGCAAATTTCTTAGCTAACAAGAACAATATGTGGTACCCAAAAAAAATAGAATAAAGGGTGATCATGGACTTACTATAAGTAAATTCCTTCTTGTCCACTATTTGCGGCGACAAAACAGAATTGATTTCTCATATGATCACTCAACTAATAAATATTATCTCAGAACGTCATATTTTTTGATGAAAAATTCGAAATCAAAAAGAAATGTGATTCTAATGCAGCATTACCCTTTCTTAGTGTAAAGCAGATTGTTTAACATTTATGGTTTTAAACGCAAGAAGCTAAGCTATCTTATCTCATGGCAATCGGCAGTACGTAAGAGTTAATTTTACGTATCATTATTGAAATTTATTAATTATAATAATAAATTAACAACTTGCTCTCTATTTTTGTATTTCAAACACAAAAATTAATACTCTTAAGTCTTAACACGTACCCGACGTGTCGGTGTAAATTATTTTAATGAAGTTTCAGATTATAGAAATAAGGTATGAAACACCAGTGATTTATTTTATTTGGTCAAAAGAAAAGCGTGGGAAGAAAATGATTAATCCAATTTGATAATTAAGCAATATATTAACATTCAGAGTTCCCCTATATATATGTACACAAAGCAAATTAAATTCATGCTTAGGAAGACACAACGAAGACACGTTATATTTAGTTGCACCTAATACTTGTATTAAATAAAATTAAAATAATTGATTATAAACACGTTTTTGACTAGGTCATCTGCTTAAATACAGCTAAATAACATGAAGTCCATATAATAAATACATTGTTTTCTCTTTTCAGCAATCCCTGCGTCTAATAATTATTACCGAGCTCTATTTCATCTTTTTTCTTCTAATTGTGAATAACTAAAGAAGAATCTGCATGCCTCGTGGAAATTAAGTAGATATAACACTAACATAATTGCGAAATGGCTTTTATTTTGAAGAAGAGAAAAATTCAGAACCAACTAATATTTAGGCGAAATTCAACCTCCTTAGTGAAATTTTGGCTAATACAATTCATAGCTACATTTTAATTGCTACTCTAATAATCAAATGTATTTATCTCTCGACTTTAACATTCGATACAAATACAAACACCCGTTGTAAATACATATACAAATACACATAACATCAAATACATATACATATGACCGTTGAAAACAGTTCAACTACATAATTGTATACATATGAAAAACATATCAAATACATATACATATAAATATACAATACACATGGCATAAGATATATCAAATATATAAAAATTGTTGGTGCATTTTAATATTTGTATATATATTAAGTGCATATGTTAGCGGATGTAAATTGTGGTAAAAGATGATCATTACTTCTTGTAACTCATATGACCATTAGTTTCTTGTAACTCCATGGTCATTAGTTTCTTGTAACTTATGTAACATCTATCCCTTTATTTATCCACTTTACTACCCCATATTCTTTCAATTCAATACAAGAAAAACTTCCTCACCTATAAATAGTGATGGTCTTGCATTGTATTATGTACAAGAAAATATAGTGAAAATGATGAAAAATATGTGAAATGTGGAAAGATATAGTAGTGTGTAGTGAAAGAGAGAGTTGAAACTAAGAAAATATTCTAAGTTTACAACTATGTTCACTATACAAAAGAGAGTAATTATAAGTTGAAGGAATGTGTTCTTTTTGTGGAGTTTTAAACTCTTCAACTAATCCGGAGTTGCTTGAGTTATACGACGTTGTTGGGCTGTTGTATCCTGGAGGGGATAAGTCAAGAGTGATACTGCTGGATCGGTGTAGATTATGCCGCAGTGGGCTTGAATTTCCTTAAAGAGAGCGAGATATCCGCGCTTCAGCAATGAAGATATTTTTATTCAATTTTGTTTATTTATTGTTCAACTGTAATTTATTGTAATTTGTGGTATATTACACCAACAAAAACAAAAATACATAAGGCATCAAATACATATATATTTGCTATTTAATTTAAATCTTAACTGTAAATTATAATTATTTCAAACCTTAGCTAGTGTAATTACATAGAGATGTTTCCTGTGTCACGTAATTTATCCTTTGAATGAAAGTAGTAAACTTTGTATAATTTCTTATTGGACTAGGCCCATTTCGTTCAGTTTGGGCTGGGCCTATCTCGTTTTCGTTAGAAAATGTGGATGAAGCTGCATGTAGGTCTACTTCATTAGTTCAACTCCACATTGGGTAAGTGGTAACCAAAATCATTTTGTCTAACCTTACACATAGGCCCAAACAGAAGTCAGATTTCATAAAAAAGAGGGTATATTAATTTACTTATTATAAGAAAAACAAATTCTTTCCATGAATTATAGTGTTTCAAGAAGTATTTCTTTGAATTTAATTCCTTGTTAGAATTCTTGAGTACTCTACCATCGTTAATGCTGCACATTGGTAAAATAGGATTAAGATTTTCGATTATTATTTAAGTACAATATTTCCTTCAAAAGTATGAGTTTATAATTTTGCCTAAAATTCATGTATAACATGTGTATGATCATGTAAAATGAGTGTATAATCTTATGTATACCATTTTTAAAAAAAGTAAACAATAAATTTATTCGATTATTCGTGTAAAAATCCCTATAATTATCCATTGATACGATTTATGAAATTATACTAAATATGTTATTATTATAATTAACCCTTGATAATGACTTGAGGAAATATGAGCGACTAAGTGGGTAAGGACATGGGAGGGATCAAAGGGCAAAGAATATAATATACCCGCTCGTTCCCTTTTACTTGTTCAGTATTCCAAAATAAATTTTCACTTTTACTCGTTAATTTTAACATTATTGTGAAAAGACAAATATCATTCTTCTGTTTTATCTTCAACATTAACTACTTATTTTTCAAATTACTTTTCAAGATTATTATTTTTGGCAAATAAAATGGAATTTTATTACCAAAGTGTAAACTTTACGGATCATAAAAAAAAATCTGAAAATCTATCAGAGTATCTAGCAACAGAACACCTACTACATCAATTCAACAGAAACGACTAAGCAACAATTATGGGTAGAAATTCATCTCCTCCAGCTTCTTTGCTATACTTTTCTTCATGGATCCTCTAAAGAAAATATCTTGGACAATTCTTCAATTAATACGGTATTGTGTTAAATTATTATATTAATTACTTCCTATGTCCCAGTTTATATGACTCACTTTTCTTTTTAGTCAATTCTAAAAAGAATGACATATTTCTATATTTAGTGTAACAATTTAAGTTTAAAATGCTTATTTTACCCTAAATGAAATGATTTACAACCAAAAAATATCTTTGACTTATTTTAGACCACAAATTTCAAAAGTCTTTCTTTCTTTCTTAAACTCCATGTCAAGTCAAACTAACTCATATAAAGTGGGACGAAAGGAGTTCTATTTTAAAGAGCGTTTAAAGTTCAAAATGATAAAAAAATCTAGAAATGAATCATTTTCATTGAATCCACCGTACGATTCACACGTCGACCATGTGCCGCGGTTTCCATTTGGTGGGCCACGCACGCGGTACACAGAATTTCCCACGAAACTTGCTCCCCCTTTTATAACTGATCTGACGGCTGTGAATTTTGAGTATTAAAAAAAATTCTTGGTACAAAAAGATTACCCCTTACGAATCCATTAATATGAGTCCTAAGTCCTAACACAAATACCAAATATATAATATAAAATCATAAAGGTGACTGAACTATATTTGGTTGATAATGAAGGGAAAAAAGAGTATTTGAATTGAGGTTAGTATTTAGAAATTCAAATTAATCATTGCCAATTTTTTTTAATTAAGTTTAGACATAAAAGAAAAATAATTGAAGATTTGTGAATGAAATAATTATTTTACTTGAAATACTCTTTTAATTTAAACATATTTTTCAACATCTCATTAATTTACTTCGATTGAGCTTGAAGTTTAGTTAAATTGACTTTCGTAAAGCGAAATGTGACAAGTAAAAACGGACGGAGGGAGTATTATTTATGGCTATAACGAAGTAATAAAAATTTCATCTCTATTTCCTAGTAACCAGTGAAAGTTTCATTGCTTGTCCATTGAAATCATTTTACTGGTTATTTAACGGTTTCTGGCTCATATTTGAGTTACACTGTATGTATTGACAAAACAGGTTCACATGTGAACAAAAAAGAAGTCATATAGACAAGGAAGCTTTTAGGAAACTTCTTAAGATATTTGATGAACATGTTCTATTAATCTATACCAAGAGATCGATTAAAGATTTATTAGTGACCTATTAACAACAAACATGGGATTTGATATGTAAATTATAATGTCTTTGATGCCAACAATGACAATACACCAACATATAGATGCATAATTAGCCACCCAATTATATTGGTCCTCAATGCTCAAAACAATTCGCATTAATTATGTATCATGTGATGATACTAATTGTATTCTTTAAGCTGGCCAATTGTTTGGCACTTCGAATCATTAGATATTATTAAATGATAATTAAGTTATAAAATGAAATCAGATTTCCTAATTTGTAGCTCACATTTAAGAAAATGTTCATTAAAATTAGAGAATTATAAGAGAAATCTTAATAGCTCAGTTGGTTGGTTACCTAAACTTTTTATCTTATTAGTGAGGGTTTGATTCCCCACCTTATAATCCCCTCCCCTACCCCTCAAATAACAAGTGCAAATACTCATTACTATACCATTTGGTTATGATCACGGGAAGAGCTACAGTATTAACTACGGGTTAGGATGACGATTCAGTAATTTTGCTTAGCTTTTATATTTGTATGAAGAAATTTATTAAATACGTATAAATATTTAAATGTGAATTCAATAACTGAAATAAGCTATGAATTCACGAATAACAAACTTAAAAACTTCAAATTCTGACTTCGTCTTTGAATATGATGTTTGAGCGTCTGAATCCTTGTATGAGATCATGACTGGGATGATCCATAGCTTGACCCGTGATTTGGTACATCAGTGGTCCTGCAAAACAACTCCAACTCCATTCATGATTTAATTTTCTTGGAAAATGCATGCATGGAGTCATCTAGACCTAATCTTTCAATTCACAAGGTAGGGGCCAATAAGGTCTGCGTATATATCTTTTTTTCAGATTCCACTTGAGGAAAGTCAAATGATGACGAAAACTATGAAAATTAAAGATTCAAATATCTACACACATAAAAAAATTACATATATATTCATCATCTACGCTTTGGTGATTGAGTTATTCAATACTTTTCTTGATTAAAGATCATAACACGTATTCGATAAAATAATCAAGATATACACAAATTGACCGTACATATTTTAAAAAGAAAGTACCAAGAAGCTAAGGTTCAAGTTCGACCGCAGCCGCGCGCGGGGCAGTGAGGCAGTCCCCACAAATATTAAGGCAACACTGTTACGAAACAGTAAGCCTTTGTTGGTCCATAACTGCAGACTGGACATGTCCATTCAATTTTTATTTTGCTTTCAGCCGGTGTCCGGTACATATTCACATTGGAGTTTGACTATATTCGGATCGAGCGTTGCAGAGCTCATTCTGGGGACAGCGATTCCAACAGGTATTTTTCCATAACAATAATTCAAATCCGAGATCTCTGATTAAAGATGGAGGGACCTCAACTATCCCACCAGAACCTATGTTGATAAATGTCATTCAATGATTTCCCATAAAGACACACTTGCAGTCCCATGTTGAAGAGGATTATTTGATGTGTCTTTTTTACTTTCTTTATTTAGATTGAATGTCAATTCTCATATTAATTAATTGGGTGCATTCAAGAAAGTGGATAATGGATTGCAAAACTTGTCATCTATTAGGTGATTATATCCTTTTGTGCTTAATATTAATTATTTTAACAAACTCTTTTAATTTCTTATTATGACGAGTTATCATCTTTTTTTCCCTTTTTCTTGGACATCTGGTTAAGAGCAGAAGTAAAATTTCAACTTCTGAATTTTAATTAATTGAATCTGCCGCTTTAGGTATTATTTTGTGTTGCTCTTCGAATATATACTATTTATTGTTTGTTGACCTACACACTTTTCATTGATGAAAAATTTACATAGTTGAGATGAAAATTGACATTAACATGTCATATGCTTATTGACTTGCATGGTGCATATGCATCAAGCTGATATAAATTTTGTGCATATTTGGAGTGAGTTTAATATTCACTGATCAGTCCCGATGTTTGGACCTAGCTTTTAGAAATTCACACACACATATCATCATACTTATTCTAAAAGTAGGAAGCTCCTAAGTTAAAAGTTAAAAGACCAAATTGCCCTTTAAATATTGAACGATCATTTTGTCCTTCAATCTAAAACTATCTCTATAATATTTTATGTACTAAAAAGTAAAATTACCTTGCAATAAATATTATTAGATCATTAAATTAATATATATAATCCACTCTATAATTAATAAAAATAAAAGCAAGTACATTAATTGAATGGGTAATTCGTGGAGGATTTAATTGATTTAATTCATCTTTTCAGATTCCAAGTTTAAAAGTAGGAAGCTCCAAAGTGAAAAGTTAAAATACCAAATTACCCTTTAAAAGTTGAATGACTTTTTAACCCTTCAAGCAAGTAAAGTTTGAATTACCAAAATTTCCATATACAAATTGAATGAACTTTTTACCCTTTTATCTACAATTATCTCTATAATTTTTTTGTACTAAAAAAAATTTCTCAGTGGAACTAAAAAAAAAAAAGAGTTTGAGCTTTTTTTTTTGGTTGACTTTTAGCCACGCGCGGCGGCTATGCGCATGTGTCCCAAAGTGACGTATATTTTTTGGTAATGGGTATACTCGAGAGAAAAGGTTTGGAATTCCGAATAATCAAACATCACGAGTCACATGGGCACCCCCACCAGGTAGAATAGTTGTGATATCCCCATCAAGATCTAACTCTAAGAGGATACTATTCATTTCTTCTTCACACTGCTGCTCGCTTTGGAGACTACAACAACAACAACAACATACCCAGTGTATTCCCACAACGTGGGGTCTGGGGAGGGTAGAGTGTACGCAGTCCGTACCACTACCTCAGAGGTGAGGTAGAGAGGCTGTTTTCGTCGCTTTGGAGACTAAACAATGGAAATAATACGTAACAGTCAGCCAAGTAACGATAATAAGAAAGACTAGGGTATAGCTGTTTAAATTCCCGGTCGAAATCATCCAACATCAAATTGTATAAGACCTTAGTGATTAACCCAGCGTGTGGGATCCCAACTTCCCTAATAGAATAATTAATTCCATTTTGGTCATTGGTATCTTTATAGTGGTATAAAAAGGCCTCCATAACCTCCCGATCGTCAGCCACCTTTTCATGATTGCCAAACGACGCAAAGTTAATAAGACTTCTTGATAGATCACTTTCATGGAAATGCAGGAGCCCACAACAGCGATCTTCAAACTGATAAACCAACCTTTCACTTCTCATATGGGGAATCATCCACATGAGGACCAGAAGACGGCATTCTAAGGCTATATAGAGCCCTTATCCAAGAAATGAGCTATCTTGCTTAGCATAGCGGATCTTCCAAAAAAAAGACTTTATATCGAATAAAGTATATACTTCGATTTTCTTGTGCTAGAACTTTAGCTCGGAAACACAAAAGTACTGTACGCACTTTTTTGAAAAGATCGGGCTCGAAATTATTGCTCTATAGGAATCCATCGCTATTCCTTTCCTCCACCGATAAAGGTTCATCCCGAGTCACAAGAACAATCTTTTTTTTTTTATTCTTTTTTCTTTTCGTTATGGTAATGCAATGCAAGAGGTCGAAAATCTGGTTGTTTCTGATGATGAAAAGAGCTTTTATCTTATGTGAAATTTATGAAAACCCGAAATGTCGGTAATGTTAGAAGACGACCTACGACATCTGATGGTCAGATGCCTACGGTCGGTATATCTTTGAAAGCTCAGACGGAGAGAATAAACGGACTCCTCGAGAATTGATCGAACTTCTTGCTCTCAAGGTGCTTCGCTTAAGCTCAACCATCCGGGATGCTTGTTTTTCTGAGGATGATTCTTTCGCCTAAGTCAGGGAAGTGTTGAGCCAGAGTAGAGATGACCTTTTCAGCATCGCTGTGAGAGCATCCGAGTGAATAATTTCTTCCAATGGCATGCAACTTTTCTTAGTGCTTCCCTTTGTTCTTGCAAGAGATCAAGACTGGTAGGCAGGCTAAGGCCAGAGATTCAATGCCCGGGCCTTTAAAAAGACTTAGATCGAGGAATCTCAGCAAACATACGCATTTAGCTCAGATTACGCATCTCCGACTGAAAACTGAGGAGCGCAGTTCTTGCCCATCTTTGTCTCAGTAGAGTCTTTCAGTGGCACGTTTCGGTCCTCTTCCCCATTACTTAGAAAAAGTGAGTGATAACGCTCAAACTACACCTCAATTTGAGAAGCGTATGCGATCGTTGTCAAATATATAACCCAACAAGGTTGGGGTCGAATCCCACAGAGAATATGGTGATGATTAAGACTTTAGTGAAGTATGTGACTAGTTGTCAATCGTTTCCAGTAACTAAAAGGGGGGGTTTTGTAATCAAATTGTAAACAAAACAATAATAAACGTAGGAGGTTAAATCAGTATGAGAGAATGCGAACTAGGGACGTGGTTACCATGGCGTTGTAACAATGTCGATTCTAGGCTTAACCGGGTTCTTTCTATATGAATGTCACGATGTGATTGCGTCAATTGTATCGTCTAAACGTCTCTCGACCAAATAAACAAATTTCCTTTTATCTTCTCTCGATCTCAAAAAGATGTGCTTTTTAGCTCTCAATCCTAACATCAAGTAGATTAATCCAGTTACGGCATTAATCTTTAAGACGAGAGTTGGTAGTCTCGAATCCTTGTTGTTAATCAAGTTTCCCGATTTTAATCTCTTTCTCAAGCAAATTAAACCTAGGCATGTTCTAATGTTTGCAACCCACTAGAAAACGTGACATAATGTATGATTAACAACGTGACAATACATAAATCGAACCCAACGCTACCCGGAATCTATATTGCTACGTTTGCCATGGCTCCCACAACCCTAGTTGCGGGAGTTTTAGTTAATCATGCTATAAAGAAAAGAGAAGAGAATTGAATTCAGAATAAGGAGAAGAAGTTCTTACAATATAATGAAAACCAATCTTCAATAATCCAAGAACAAGAAAAACCAAGAACTCACGAACACGAATTCAAGAATCCGAAAACGTGTTGTTGCTCTCAAAAATTGACTAAAAACTATTCTAAAACTATTGGGTGTATTCTAATTACATAAACCTATCATAGGGTATTTATAGGAGTCAAAGAAACCAAATCCAAAACGGGCTAGGAATCCCCAAAACGCGGGTCGCCGACGTAAGCCACTGCCTTAGCGTGACGGTCAGGCTGACGGACCGTCACTGCCTTGACGGACCGTCGCCTGGACCGTCAGCCTTAGGCAGTGGCACTGTCCCTTTGCTGCCTTGGAGTGACGGTCCCAGTGACGGACCGTCACATGTGTGACGGGCCGTCACTCAGGCCGTCACACTTAGGCAGATTGCTCTTTTTCGCGTATTTCCGTCCGTTTCCGTGTTTGTTTCCATTTCCTACAAATACAACATAAAAACATCAAAAACAACAATGGTTGCTTGAAAACGTACGATTGTTCTTAGTAAAAAGGAGTCGAAAGTGACGTAAATTAGCGTCACATCAACACCCTCAACTTAAAACGTTCGCTTGTCCTCAAGCAACATAACATAAAACAATAATACGACTCTACTAAGAACACAAACTCATGTCTATAGCAACTCATGGTCATTCAAACTTATTCAATTAAATCAAGCTCCCTTGTAGCACACAAATGTATGAAACACTAACTTGCAAGGATCCAAAACATGTCATTCCGATATGATAGAACATTATGCATACACACGCAGCTATCCTAACAATCAATAGACAATATAGACATCTTGGTGCCCTCACCACAAAGAAATCCCACACACAAGATTTGGGACTAGGTAAGCGCTCACACTCACAAATGATTTCAAACAATGCACATGCGATACCATAGGCTTGCCCTTACTATTCTATTTCGGTTCTTCAGAAAGCTACTCAGGATCACTACAGGACTTGTTTAGGCTTGTAATGAGGCTTCGGGTGCAGGTATGATACATTTAGGGGTTAGTGACTAAGCCCTCCTTGGAACCATTTACATCTTATCACCACATAACTTCACTTTATCCATCCTTATTCACCTTTTTATTTCCTTGATTCTAGATACAAGTGCGGCCTCTATATTTTGACAATTCTTTTTATTCCTTTTTCAATCTTTTTCATCTTTCTTTAGTTTTCTTTTCTTTTCTTAGGCGCACACCCGGATTTTCATTCTATTCAAAAACAATCATCTCCATCCTCTTTTTCTTCTCCTTTACTCCTGTAGTAGCCACCCTCAACTTAGGATGATTGCCTACGTCAAGGTGCACAATGTCCATTGGTAGGACCAGGGCCAAAACAGGGTTTACCTCTATAGTAGCCACCCTCAACTTAGGTTGTTTTGCTTACGTTGAGGTGCACGATGTCCAAGGAAGGACCAGGGCCAAGATAGGGATTCCAAGTTAAACAGGAATGGTGACAGGTTATTGAAAGAATAAGGTCAATTACGGCTCAAACAGGGATCAAAAGGGATTATTTGTATTTGGCCGGTCATATAGGCTAAGTGGACTGCATCAAAAAGGGCCTGCGATCCTTTCCTAAGCAACCAACTTCAAACTTAACAAAATAGACCGGGCAAGTTCTAGATGCATGCACAGAGTAAGAATTTATAACAATAAGCTCACACACTCTTGGCACCAAGAAACTATATCGCTATCAACTATCAAACAACCGCTTGGCTTTAAGCATACTCATTCTAATCATAATCACACAATGACATCTACAGATCCAGACAGTCAATCGTTTCAACATAAGCTCAAAACCAGAAAATTTTTCAAGGGGCTTCGTTTTTAGACAAGATCAACGCCTGCTTGCTATAGACACTAAAAAAAATTTAAAACAACCTAAACATGCCGGTTCTACTAGATAGCACACCGTAGGGAAAAGAAATCGGCAACAAAAACCCTCGGTGGTGACTCACAGGTTTTCCAACACCCTCAACTTAGACTCATGCATTGTCCCCAATGCATATATGCGAAAGCTAAAAACTGTGAGAATAAAGGAATACCTGTGAAGTCGATATGACTCAAATTCCGGAATGATGTTGGAGACCGCCTGGGTCTCCAAAACAAGAGAACTCGATGGAGTACTTGTGTGCGCCAACCTCATGTTGCGCTCCAACTTTCTCTTTTATTTGCTCCGCCGCTAGTCGTGACCGCTTCTTCGCTCTTTCTTTGCAGATTCTCTTGCGGTGTTTTCGTTTCTTTGATCTATTTTCACCGCCTTTCTCTGCCTGTCTCACCACACCATTCGATCCCAACTTCATAGCAGCTCAGGTCTCAACCAAACACTTCTCCTCAAGGTGCACATCCGCAGGCTCTTCCTCAATAGCATTGATGACCGCGACCACCCTCATATCACTTGGTTGCTTCATCAATTTAGACACATCGAACTTGACCATTTCATTGTTCAATCGGAAGGTCAGTTCATTTTTCTCCATGTCAACCAAATTTCATTGTTCAATCGGAAGGTCAGTTCGTTTTTCTCCATGTCAACCAAACCTCTCGCCGTAGCTAACAATGGTCGTCCCAAGATTATGGGAACTTCGAAGTCCACTTCGCAATCCAAAATTACAAAGTCAGCTGGGAAGATAAGCTTACCGATCTTTATTAGCACATCAGACAAGATCCCTACGGGTCACTTTACCGAACGGTCAGCCATCCTCACTCTCATGGACGTTGGTTTAGGAGCTCCCAAACCCAATTTGTTATACACTGCTAGCGGCATCAAATTGATACTAGCACCAAGATCACACATAGCTCTTCCGAAGTTGAGCTTTCCGCTAGTACATGGAACAGTGAACGCACCTGGATCTCCTTTCTTTTCCACTAATGATCTAGAGGAAATAGCGCTGCAGTGATGGAGGTTGTCGTCCGGCTCAAAACTTACCGTCCTCTTCTTTGTGATCAAGTCCTTCATGAACTTGGCATAACCGGGCATTTGTTCCAGCGCTTCCACCAATGGTATGTTTATTGAAATCTGTTTTAACATGGTCATGAAGTTCAGGAACTTACTATCGTCAGCTTTCTTCTTCAACCTCTGGGGGAAAGGGGGTGGGGGTCGAAACATCATAGTTGGAAGCTTTTCAGCTTCCTTGCGTTTCTCTGCGGGCTTTGGCGTTTCCTCCTCTACCGCCTCTTTATCATCCGCACTATCATCTTGAGCATGAATTACCGGATGTGATTCTGGTAATACTTTTCCGCTTCTTGTGGTGATCGCCATACAGCTTGCATCATTCTGCGGATGAGTGGTGTCGCTCGGCAAAGTACCTATTTTCCTTGGGTTTAGAGATGCCGAGATGTGACACACTTGCTGCTCTAGTTGCTTGATCGCGGTTGAGTGTGACTCCACTACCAGACTCAATGTTGATAACTCATTCCGTATTGCCTTTACCCCAGAGTCCGTTGATTCCACCTTAAGCAGCATCTTCGCCATCATGTTCTCAAGTTTGGACATCTCAGTTTCGCTGCCAGTTTTGTCCCGATTGCCAGGTGGTATATACAACCCACCTCTATCGGAGTTGTTCCTCCAGCTTCCTTGGTCGCGATTTTTGTAGCCACCATTCTCATAGTGGTTGTCTCTTGGATAGTTCCGACCTTGGTTTCCCTGGCCATTGGCCTGGAAATCCCCCAAGTAATTGGCCTCCTCAGTCTCTATACCTTGGGAACCCACAGCTTGCACCTTCTCTATACTTCCTGACGTCACGTGCCTTGTCAGGAGATCCAACTGTGTTTTAAGATGCGCCATGTCTTGGTCGCGCTCCTCCTCTTTCCTTCTCTGCTCTGCTGACATGCCAACTGTATAGGTGCTAGCTGCAACCTCTGAATCTCGTGTGTGCCAGGCCCTGTTGGTCTTGGTGAGCCTGTCTAGAACAGCTGTGGCGTCGGCAAAAGTGCGACCCATAAACGCTCCACCTGCTGCGTTATCCAATGTCGGCTTGGTAGCCGAATTTAGTGCCCGGTAGAATGTCTGCATCAAGAATTCGTTGTTCAGCTGATGGTTGGGGCACTGTGTCAGTTTCTTCTTAAATCGCAACCAGGTCTCGTGCAGTGCTTCGTGCGGTTGCTGCCTGAAGTTGCTAATCTCGTCCCTCAACTGTATCATCCGAGAGGGAGGAAAGAACCTTTCTAGGAAAGCTCCTCTCAACTCTCCCCACGTTGCGATAGAGTCGGGGGTCAATTCTGTCAACCACAATGCTGCCTCATCAGACAGAGACAACGGAAACAATCTGAGCCTGATCGTTGTCTGACTCACGCCCGGCAGCTCAAACGATTTGCAGATCCCCACGAAATTCATCAAGTGCTGGTTTGGATCGTCACCAGCAACACCGCGGAACACTCCTCTCAAGTTCAACAGTTGGATCATCGTGCTAGTGATGTTGAACATGGCTCCGAGCGGTAGCGGTGGAACAATAATGGCGCCCGTCGCGCCAGGTCCATCTAAATCGAGATCCTCATCATTCCGTACCACATCATCCTGCAGACCACCAGCATTCAAATTTTGTTGGGCCTGCAGTTCTGCAGCGATCCTTGCTGCGTCTAATTGTGCGGCCATATTCCGCCTCAATGTTCTCGCAAGTTCGGGGTCGTAAGGAAAAATTTGTTCCCCCGAACCTCGGGTACTTGGCATGCACAACCTGTACCCTGTCCAAAAACAAAAACAACAAACAAAAATAAAAGCAGGAAATTATGACTAAAAGTCAACTAAACACACCAGACTTAATCAAAAACTATATTCCCCGGCAACGGCGCCATTTTTGATAACGCTCAAACTACACCTCAATTTGAGAAGCGTATGCGATCGTTGTCAAATATATAACCCAACAAGGTTGGGGTCGAATCCCACAGAGAATATGGTGATGATTAAGACTTTAGTGAAGTATGTGACTAGTTGTCAATCGTTTCCAGTAACTAAAAGGGGGGGGTTTTGTAATCAAATTGTAAACAAAACAATAATAAACGTAGGAGAAATAATCAGTAGGAGAGAATGCGAACTAGGGACGTGGTTACCATGGCGTTGTAACAATGTCGATTCTAGGCTTAACCGGGTTCTTTCTATATGAATGTCACGATGTGATTGCGTCCATTGTATCGTCTAAACGTCTCTCGACCAAATAAACAAATTTCCTTTTATCTTCTCTCGATCTCAAAAAGATGTGCTTTTTAGCTCTCAATCCTAACATCAAGTAGATTAATCCAGTTACGGCATTAATCTTTAAGACGAGAGTTGGAAGTCTCGAATCCTTGTTGTTAATCAAGTTTCCCGGTTTTAATCTCTTTCTCAAGCAAATTAAACCTAGGCATGTTCTAATGTTTGCAACCCACTAGAAAACGTGACATAATGTATGATTAACAACGTGACAATACATAAATCGAACCCAACGCTACCCGGAATCTATATTGCTACGTTTGCCATGGCTCCCACAACCCTAGTTGCGGGAGTTTTAGTTAATCATGCTATAAAGAAAAGAGAAGAGAATTGAATTCATAATAAGGAGAAGAAGTTCTTACAATATAATGAAAACCAATCTTCAATAATCCAAGAACAAGAAAAACCAAGAACTCACGAACACGAATTCAAGAATCCGAAAACGTGTTGTTGCTCTCAAAAATGACTAAAAACTGTTCTAAAACTATTGGGTGAATTCTAATTACATAAACCTATCATAGGGTATTTATAGGAGTCAAAGAAACCAAATCCAAAACGGGCTAGGAATCCCCAAAACGCGGGTCGCCGACGTAAGCCACTGCCTTAGCGTGACGGTCAGGCTGACGGACCGTCACTGCCTTGACGGACCGTCGCCTGGACCGTCAGCCTTAGGCAGTGGCACTGTCCCTTTGCTGCCTTGGAGTGACGGTCCCAGTGACGGACCGTCACATGTGTGACGGGCCGTCACTCAGGCCGTCACACTTAGGCAGATTGCTCTTTTTCGCGTATTTCCGTCCGTTTCCGTGTTTGTTTCCATTTCCTACAAATACAACATAAAAATATCAAAAACAACAATGGTTGCTTGAAAACGTACGATTGTTCTTAGTAAAAAGGAGTCGAAAGTGACGTAAATTAGCGTCACATCAGTGAGCCACCGGTTCAGGTACAAGATACTATCATTACCGCCTGGACAATTAGACATCCAACCCGTAATCGCAACGACCCAATTGCAAGAGCGGAGCTTTACCAACTGAGCTATATCCCCCCTAACTTGCAGTTCATGACACAATGGAGCATCTTAGACAAGATAAAATTGAGGATTTGTCATTGTCCCCTCCAGCTGTTGGCTCCATGCAGATTGCTGGAAGCAATGGCTTTGGCCATAACATAGAGTTCATGTCTCAAGCTTACCTCAGAAACAGAAGCTCTGAAATTGATATAGAGGTAGAGGATGATACATCAATTACTGATAAAGATCAACCCCTCCCCATATTTCTCAAGGTAATTTTTTCTCTAACCAATCTTTCATTTCTCAGAAATGTTTCAAAGAATCAAATTGTTGATATATGTTTCAGAGTTTTGGCTTCTGCCATTTAAATGGTCTTTGAATGCAGTTTGCGGATGTTGAGTACAAGGTGAAGATTAGCCAAGCTTCACTGACTTTATGAGGTCTAACCTTCGCCACGACATTAGTGGCTTAGCTCTTCGCGCTTCCCGCAGGCTTTTTTATAGAGAGAGAGTAAGGGGGGGGGGGCACGGAAGATTGGTCCGCTCCGAAAAGCTGAGTTTTTCGGTTCGCCCCCCCCTATGTGCTTGCTTGATGGGTCTGGTTTTGATTCTTAGCTTAGGGACCTGGGCCTTATCTAGGATGAGTACTCTCCTACCCTGTTCTGGAAGACTCTGATAAGTGTGGAATTGTCTGATTCCTTCCAGCCCTATGACATTATTAGCAATGAAATCAACTAACTAATTTCCTTCCCTCAGAGTGTGTTTGACTCTAGCTTTGAGCTGGATGATCAATGTTTGACATTCCTCAATTAGCTCTACCCTTTCCCAAGGTATCCTCCATGAATCTTGTAGGAAGTGAGTGAGACTGAGAGAGTCAGTTTCCATAATCACCTCCTCCAATCCAATCCTTTTAAAGCGTCTTAGAGCTTCTAGCATATCAATTATTTCTGCCTCTATGTTAGTCCTGAGCCCTAAGTCTTCCCCTTGAGCATAAATCAGATTACCTGTGAAATCTCTCAAGCAAAAACCATAAGAACTGATCCCAGGATTACCTCTGCATGCTCCATCAGTATTGCACTTCACTTCATTCCTCAGTGGTGGAATCAACCAAGATCTATGTCGTCCAACCCGACCTCAGACTCTTTCCTCCCGACCTATTTGACTCTTTGGCCGTAGTTATTTAGGTGGTATTCTGAGATCGAATTCCTCCCAGGAACACACGAAACAAAGATATGAACTGGGTAAATAGAAATGGAAAAGAGATGTTTCTATTTCATCCAAATTATAAGCTTTTTCTACATCCATATGATCTACTAAAGTATATCGGTATTGACCATATAATAAAAGCAGACAAGATGTTGTAGATAAACCTACTAAAGAAGAAGTTGAGTATATCATAGCTGACCGCACCATGGGCTAGCCCATACACCCACTGCACGAGTGGAATACTACTTAGTCAAGTAGAAAGGCCAACCTGAGAGCGAGGCAAGCCGGGAAGGGGCTGAGACTTAGGATTCGAAGACCAAGTCAGAGACTACTAGACGTCTCGCAGAGCGACTCTCAACGAGGACGTTGAGACTGTTCGAATTTTTTTTTTACATTCAATAAATACTATTCCATTAAATACTTTCTATAAAATAACAAAAAAAAAATTATTCAGGCTACTAATGTGTGAAACGTTGGCTGTTCAAATGGCCAAAAATATATTCAGGCTACTAGCTTTTAATAAGGCAGTCTATTAATATGGCCTTTGATTTTCTACAATAAAATTAAAAATCATAATACCCTTAAATAAATAAATAAATAAAATAAAATAGTTCTCCATCAATTACCTATATTAAATTATTAACCACATTTATGTTACTCCACCTCTTCGTTGCTATAACATACAGTATTTAAAAAGTTGCAATGAACTAATCAAATTAATACATATCAATCAAGAAACAACTATAAAAAGGCAATAAGGGGCTAAAGTTTACATCAAATCTTTTTGCTGCACCTTTAGCTTTATGTGCACTGACATCTTATATGTGTTTTACCATGTTTATATTAATAGATTTATTATTTATTTTATTTTACTTGCAGGATAAATTACTACAAATTGGGAGAAAAAAAAAAGTATCTATAGTTGTTGGATGTTGAAATTGGAGTAGTCGTGAAGAATCAACTCTCCTACTATGTTCTTCAATCTTATGAGAGTGTAAGAAGTTCAACACAACAGTAGTTTTAAGGCAGACAATATTTATATCGAGCAACAATAAAATTTTAAATATGTTCTATTATCGTAGCAAATATTTTGTCATGTATATTTGTTTGGTTCATTCTTTGGATACAAATCAATTGTTCATTGTTCTCTTTAAGTTGACTTATGTTTCCCCATCACGAAAACTTCACCCCAAGAGCTTGTTATTTTAATTCTTCAAAAAGGTATGTGATGCTTTATCTTGGATTTATTTTTTAATATCTTTTTACATTCATCTTTATATATTTTAAATTTTAATTTATAGCTCAGTCAATTGCTTTTAGAATATGTATCCATAAATTTATAATTATACTTTAAAAATTTATCTGGGATACACGTGCCCAAAAACTAGTATATATATAACGGACTCCTCTTTGTGTTCTATTGATCAAAAGTATTCAACGGTATCACACTGATTTAGAATTTGATTTTAGGGGTGGCTCCTCCGTTGTAGATAAACCGAAAATTCGACTCTATGAAGCGAGAAAAGGCTAAAATGTGGGAAGACCTCCCTCCCTATAAGTATATGCACGGAAAACCAATCAGCAGCTTTATTAACTTAGAACTAACATGGTTAATGGTTATGGTCGGAATAGTAATATTCTTTTTATCTTTGACTAATGTTCTCTTAAATCATTTTCAGACACTGTTTGATTCATGTACTAGTTGCGATGCAAATAATTAAGTTTGGACAGATTCATGTGTCATGGAGATATCTTGGTCAATTATGAGGCACATGCTTTCAAGATTCTCCATGCTAATCTCTTGGTTTATTAGTGGACGAGAAATCCTACCAAAAACATCATCAAAAGCTGTCTTCCTTAATGCCCGTTTTACCCTTTTCCACAATTTCCATATACTCCCTCCGTTTAAAAAAAAAAATGACCTACTTCCCTTTTTAGTCCGTTTAAAAAAAATGATCCTTTCCTTTTTTGGCAACACTTTAATTCCAACTTTCCACGTGACATGTTTAAGACCATAAGATTAAAGGACATTTTGGTACATTTGACATAACTTTAATTTAAGATCACAAGATTCAAAAGTCTTTTTTATTTTCTTAAACTCCGTGTCAAGTCAAATAGGTCATTCCTTTTGAAACGAAGGGAGTATATATTATCGTAATTATAATAATAACATATTCAGTGTAATTTCATAAGTAGCGTCTGAAAAGAGTATATGATATGTACTCTTACCTCAATCTTTATTGGATAGAGAGATTGTATTCGATTGACTCAAAAGGATGTTATCGAAACAAGTCTATATATTACTACCGTACATTCATTATCTAAAGTAGACGATTTAAATAGTTTTAAGAAGATAAGAGATATAATTAGAGCGTGACTTAGTTATAAGTTATTTTATGGCTTAACTTAGACAGGCTCACATGATTTCATAGTCTTATTCCCCACATTAGGCTAAACACAGGGTAACTTTTAATTAAAATAATATTTTCAAGCTGTCGTTATAGCAGTCATTTAGGTGGAATTTGTCAGCACTAATCATGATAAGGCGGACCCATTTAGCCATACATAAATATGTCACTAGTTTAAGTGAAATAATAATTTTTATTCATAGATTTTTAGTTTTTAAAAATAAAATTCACATTCAAATATAATTTTAACTTTCAAATGATTTGGTTTTAACTCCATCGTCAACAGCACTTGTTTTAGCGTCAAACTAAATATTACTTTCTCACTTCTTAATTTATGTAACACATTTTTATTTTTAGTACTTTCTTTGTCTCAATTTATTTTAAAATGATTAAATTCTTTCGTGAGATTGGAAATAATGTGTCTAATCATTTAGCTACAACTTTTATCTCTGTTTATTTAATTTTCAGCAAATATTCCAAGATAATTTCTTTCTTTTTATCCTTTTCTGCATTTACCAATAATTCTTTTTTTTTGTCCCCTTTGTTTGTTTCCTTTACTTTTAGTGGCTTGGACAAATGTATGTTTCACCCTAAGAAGAAAAAAGAGACAAATTTGTTTTATAGGGCCGAAGGAAATGTATCTTTTGGGGGCAACCAATGGCCTGAAATCATGTTAGTAAAGTTTGTTTTATCCATGTAACTCAGGGTAAATCCAAAAATAATTTTATAGTTGTGGAAAAGTAATAAGCAATAGTGAGGAAATGACCATGTGAAAGCCATTTCCTTTTTGTGCATCTTTCTTTTTCTGATTAAAAAGTTGCTTAATTCATTCACATAGTAAATTAATTTAGAAATGGAGGTTACTTCACTTGGTAAGCTCCCCGCATTTCATAATTGATACGAAAGAGTTTAAATTCATCAGTAGCATAATATCACTTTTTTCGTCTCTCTATTCACTTTATGCTTCTCAAAGTAATAATGTGAATTTTGATTAATATATATTATATATTTTTTTAGCACGAAAGATTTTATTTCAAAATATCAAAATTAATTTAGTTTCTAAAAAAGGTCAAAATGACTCTTGAGATAAATGAAAGATATCATATAAATTGAGATATGGAATATTATGTAACAGAATGTGAATATTCATTCAACAAATTTTTGAAAAATAAATAAATAAATTTAAAATGTTGATCTATTTAAGTACTCCTATTAGATAAACGGGAAAATGGAAAAGAAACACTCCACTTTTCTCAATTTATGTAAGATAATTTGAATTTCGAGAAATAATTTAATTTTGATCGTAAATTCAAATATACAATTTTTTTAATTTTTTAGAAGTAAAATTTACTTAAAAAAATATTGTAAGTCACAATTATTAATTGATAATTTAAATATTTTTTAGAAAAATATTGACTATTTCGTACGAGATGAAATAGAAGAATTTACAGTTCGTCGTCTATTTAACCTCTCTCTGTCATAGAGACAAGCCAAACGGTTACTGAAAAACCCACCAATAAAAAGCTGCTTTCTTTTTCTTCTTCTTCTTCACAGATCCATTTAACCCCACTTCCATTAACCGCCGGTAACAATTAACTGACAAATAGTCCGCCGGTAAACTCCATTAATACCATATTTAAGCAGTCAAAGCCAATCGACATCAAAAGCCGCGCCGCCAGAACAATACTCTCTTACTCTATATTAAGCCATTTTCATTTCTATTTCTCTGTCTCCCTTCTCTCATGGAGTTGACGGCGAAGAAAACGACCAGCTATTCCGGTCAAATATAGCCTCAGCTCAGCTCAGCTCATACTTATAAGTTCTTCACAATTTTTTTTCAATTTTTTGTTAAATTTGTTTGTAAAGTGTGGATCTTTGAACTATTGAAAAGCAATGGATGAAGAAAGAGGAGTGTTATCGCAAAAGCTGATTGAGTTAGTGAACGAAATATCAGCCATTTCGGATTTCAGGACTTCAGTGAAGAAAGAGTATTGCAATTTGGCTAGGAGGCTCAAGTTGTTGATTCCAATGTTCGAAGAGATTAGGGATAACAAAGAACCAGTTCCTGAAGACTCAATGAAAGCCTTGGTTTCCTTGAAGGAAGCTCTTGAATCAACCAAAGAATTGCTCAAATTTGGTAGCGAGGGAAGCAAGATTTATCTGGTGAGTATTACCGTTAATAGCTTTTAGTTTATATTTTCTGCTTTTTTGATATCATCTTATTTCGAGAATCGTATTTGATTTATGCCTATCTTTAGTTACAAGTTGGTTTATCTGATTCTTCGTGTTTTACTTTTATATACCAGTATCGAAATGTAATTAAGTCTATGTTGCTCGGACTCTCCTAAAATGTTGCCGCACCTATGTTGGATACTCCAAAAATGCACTACTTTTGAAGGATCTGACATGCACCCATCGGCATGTTTGAAGAGTCCGAGCAACATAGAATCAAGTAGAGTGGAACGGATATAGATAATCTCATACTGCTGAGCTCAATTAGTTTGGAATTGAGACATGGTTGATCGATTGATTGAAACTGAACAGGTACCTGTAATTCTTTTCTTTTCTTTTTTGATGACCGTGGTGTCCGGGCCAGCTTTTGCGCACCTCAACTATTTCCACGGGATACCTGCCACCTCCCACCAGCAACACGTACTAGGTAACTCTGTCCACCAAGGCTATAACAGATGGGAAGAAATCACTTGGTGTTTTTAAATCCAGCATGTAGGAGGGAGCATAAAGCCATATATATCTAGATGAACAATGGGCATATCCAATCTAATCCGAAGAATTTTCAAAAAGTTTTTATCTTTTTCTATATAATCAAGAACCGAGCTATCTAAATTCCAAATGGACAATTCATCTTGCTCTGGGAACAAGATCATTGCTTTGAGGCTCGGTGTGGACACAAGTGTTCTATCATTAATGGATCTGTCTGATCAGTGATCAATGTTATATTATATTTACTTGTTTAACCTCTATGCTACAACTTCTATTCTCCTTGGCATAATTACCATTTCAGAAGATTCTACAGCCTGATAATTCAAATTCTTCACAATGCCTTGCCATGTTGTACAGACCAAATTGTACTGAAATAGTATACCATCCTCGACAAGAGTCCTAAGTTGCTGGATGAGAGGGGGGGTTTCAAAATTTTGGCTAGGATGTGTGCTTTTATGATTCTATCCTTGGATTATTGCACACCATCTGAAGGTTGTGCTATTATTTCTGATCCCAATACTTGAGTTCGAGGAGTAATATACTACCTTTTCGCCATCAGACCTCTTAGAAATGCTCTTGTTTCCTGGGCAATGATTCCATATCATTGGCTACTGGTTAAGTTTTATGTTTTTACCGAAAATAACTGCAAGACGAACAAGATTGACATGTTTTAGTATGACAGCGGAAATTTTACTTGCTATGTGACTGAACCTTTATTGAGCTTTTCTGGTTCATCTACCTCTCCTACTGTCCAAAAAGTGTGGAGCTGACGGTGAAAGAGATTAAATATAAACTAGGAAAAAGGAGAGAAGAATCCATGAACTTATTATGAAACGTTTGGTGTGCTTCAACCGTTTATAGTTTACTTTGGTTAGTACTTAGTATATCCCTATTGGAGAATTATGTTGTAACTATTTATGGAGTAGTTGTTTTCTTTAGGGATGGGACTCTAATGGATTTGGAAGCTATTATTTCTGCTCCCTTAAAGTGAACCTTTAACAGCCTGATCCACGGCTTTTAGGTCATCAAGACGTCTGAACTCCTCATTTCTTCTCCCTGAAGTGCTGCTTCGACATCTACTAGTTCAAGCATTTGCATGGTAAAATGATTCTCATAAAGCAGATTCCTATTTCAACCGCAAATAATTCCTCACACCTATGAATGATTAACTTTAGTCCTCATAGAACACTGTATGTTTTGCTGAAACATCAGGAGTATTCATATCTACAGAGTATAGTTCAATTCTACGAATTTTTCTTTGCAGGTGTTAGAAAGGGAGCAGATAATGAATAAATTTCACGAAGTGACAACCCTGCTAGAACAAGCTTTGGGTGGAGTTCATTATGAAGAGCTTGACATATCTGATGAAGTTAAAGAGCAGGTAAAAGACATCACCTTATTAAGTCTTCATCTGTGTGGATGGATACATCTCTTGATGTGCAATTCTTCTTTTCCATCTGTGGCTTCAACTTCCAGGTAGAGCTTGTCCTTTCTCAGTTCCAAAGAGCCAAAGGAAGGGTTGATACACCTGATGCTGAACTCCATGAGGATCTATGGTCCCTTTACAGCAAGAGTAATGATGCTGCTATAGATCCAGATGTCCTAAGGCAATTGGTTGAGAAGTTACAGCTGACTGGAATATATGATCTCACACAAGAATCATGTGCTTTGCATGAAATGGTCACTGCTACTGGTGAAGATCCAGAAGAGAGGATAGAGAAGATGTCAGTGATACTGAGGAAAATTAAAGACTTTGTGCTGACTGAGACTCCGGAGATCAATTCTTCTTCGAGGGAGAAGTCTACAACTTGTAGTGGACAAGCATCTATCGTGGCAACTCATAAGGCCCCAGTAATACCAGATGATTTTCGGTGTCCTGTATCCCTGGAATTGATGAAAGATCCTGTCATTGTTTCATCCGGCCAGGTAACCTTTTTGGATCTTTATCTTGCTTTTTGGTTAAAAATTGGTCGCATCATTATCCATTTCTCTTGCTACCTCATGACAGAAAAGACATTTTTAACAGAGTCCCTCCATTCCTCGTATCTTGCATTATTATCTTGCCTTGTGCATGCATGGATGTTAGTCAGACAGTCAATTAAACCAGGCCGTAAATCATTTCATTCAAGTGCTGCAAATTCCCTATTGTCTATTAACCCCCTTCTTTTTCTTCTTCGGTAATTGGAGTAAATATAGCCTAAATGATCATGGAAGAAAGAACCTATATGCGGAACATAAATTTATGTGTAGAAATTCATTAAATTATAGGTTTAAAAATACAATAGGTTCACTGCTAAGAATCATAAAGGTTGAATCCATAGAGCTTAGATCTTGGATCTGCCTCTTGTGTGTATTAAGAAATAACTCCAATACCAGTGGTTCCTACACCCAATATCTCTCTGACTCTTGCTTGTAGAGTCGCAGATGGAATGTTTTGCCCCTATATAATAAATTTTGACAAGCTTTCAGATCCAAGCACTTTTTCATTCTTTCTCCGTGAAGTGCTTTGAAATCTTTGTTATCACTTTCAAATAGAGAAAGGAGGAAAAGTTAGAAAGTAATTCATTGTCTTCACTTAGGGTGAAGTACACTGGTTCATATGTGGAAAAAGTATAGACATAAAGGCGATTTTATTGCTGTGGGGTCCTTGCTGATTTATGAGATTATTTCTTTAGCAACTATATAATCTGCCAAAATCTTGATACATGATTTGTGTCGCATCTATGCTAGTTCTCTATATATCCACTGAAATATTGAGGATGCACCTGCCTTATGGGTCTCATGCTCATGGAAGATGTGGTTTCGTATTGGTAGGCTAAATTTGATCTGTAGTTGTCATTTCCATATCGTAGTTTTCTAACAATATAAATGGTGTCCTCCACTGCAGACTTATGAGCGTTCTTCTATTGAGAAGTGGCTGGAAGCAGGGCATAGCACTTGTCCCAAGACACAACAAGTCCTCACAAGCAATGCTGTCACACCAAACTATGTGTTGCGGAGCCTCATAGCACAGTGGTGTGAAGTGAATGGAGTTGAATCACCTAAACGACCAGGTAGTTTACCCAATAAGTCAGCATCTGTGTGCACGCCTGCTGAGCACTCGAAGATAGAAAGTCTCCTGAGAAAGCTCACATCTGGCAGCCCTGAAGATCGTCTCTCTGCCACAGGTGAAATCCGCCTACTTGCTAAACGCAATGCTGATAATCGTGTTGCAATAGCTGAAGCAGGTGCTATTCCTCTGCTCGTCGACCTTCTTTCCACACCTGATTCTCGGATCCAAGAGCATGCTGTTACAGCACTACTTAACCTCTCTATTTGTGAGGATAACAAACGGAGCATTGTAACATCAGGGGCAGTGCCTGGTATCGTCCATGTGCTTAAGAAGGGAAGCACTGAAGCACGTGAAAATGCAGCGGCTGCACTATTTAGCCTTTCAGTTATAGATGAAAATAAGGTCATAATTGGTACTTTTGGAGCAATACCTCCACTTGTGACATTATTAAGTGATGGCACCCAGAGAGGGAAGAAAGATGCAGCTACTGCACTTTTCAATCTGTGCATTTATCAAGGGAACAAGGGCAAGGCAGTAAGGGCTGGAGTTGTGCTCACTCTAATGGGGTTGCTTACGGAACCTCAAGGTGGTATGATCGATGAAGCGCTTGCCATTTTAGCGATATTGTCTAGTCATCCAGAAGGGAAGACAAGCATTGGAGCTGCAGGGGCAGTTCCTGTTTTGGTAAATGTGATCACAAATGGGTCTCCCAGGAACAAAGAAAATGCAGCTGCAGTTTTGGTACACCTTTGCTCTGGGGACCAACATCATCTAGTGGAGGTTCAGGAGCTAGGAGTAATGGGACCATTGCTGGATTTAGTACAAAATGGCACTGAAAGGGGCAGACGAAAGGCAACCCAGTTGCTTGAACGAATAAACAGATATGCTGAGCAGCAAAAACAGGCCCAGACAGAATCCGAGGCTCCGATTCATGCCCAAATTCATAACCAGCTTTCACAGTCACCACCATCATCGACAAATGCCCTGGACAGCTGAATAAATAACCACTACTACTACGCCTCAATCCTAAGCAAGTGGGATCAGTTATATTAATCCTCGCTGATCCACGTCGCTCCAGTTAAGCTGCTCCTGGACCGTATGCTTTTCTTTTTTCTATTATGTTTGGCTTTTCTTGGTTTGTTATAGCATTATTTATAGAAAAAGGGGTTTAGATATGTGGGAGTTAGGTGGAAGATCACCTGATACCTCCATCATTCATTTGTTTTCTGGGGTTGAGGTGTATACTCCCATGAGAAAAAAAAGCCCCCAAGATTGAAGGAAAAATTGAGAAAACACATAACTGCTTTGACAATATTGAAATGTCAACTGTACCATTATTACAACACATGTACAAGTGAAAATCTTCCTCAGTTTTTATAGAAGGAGATGCTTTTTCTATTAAAATAAACATAACCTTGTCCCATTAATTTTCTTGATTTGTCAAATTCTTGATAGAATAAGAAATCATTAGTATTTTCTTTCTTCTATTGTCAAAACTGATGAAAGCAACAACAAATATTTTGTTGCTCAACTAGTAGATATCTTGGAAGCGGAATCAGTTCGCAATAATTGAAAATCCACTTTAGCAGGTTGTTACTTGCTTTATAAACCTGTTCCACATTCAACTGGAAACAGTTAAAATTCACGATTCTCGAAATCAGTAGTGAGCCAAGGATAGAACAGGGGAGGAGGTGATTAGACTAGATATGATATAACTTCAGCTTACTAAGGACATGACCCTAGATAGGAAGGTATGGAGGTGGAGGATTAGGTAGAAGGGTAATAGGTAGCCGAGTATTGTCGCACCTTATGTGGGAGAGGGAGGGGGATAACCTCCTCCTCTCCGTTTCTCAATATTAGTAGTATCATTTGTTAATCGCATATTCTCTTATTCTTCAATGCATAGTGTATATTGTTGTCTGTTCTTCCTTGCTTTGTCTCTTGTTCTTTTGCTGCCATATTTTTTTTTGCAAACCTACTTCACAAACTTTTCTTTTGAGCCGGGAGTTTATCGAGAACAATCTCTCTACCCCACAAGGTAGGGTTAAGGTATGTGTATACCCTACCCTACCCCTACCCCAATTTGGGATTACAATGGTATGTTGTTTGTTGTAGTTTCGAGCCAAGGATAATTTGGAGTTTTAAGGCCCAAGCTCTATCCAGATGCTTCTGTGTTATCCACTAAAAGAGATCACACAAGTTGGTAGTATATGATTTGAAATTTGTTAGGTAACGTTAAGATTATTATGCCTTTCTTTCTTTTGCATCTCCACTTGTACATAATGCATTTCTACTCCCAACAATGTGTTCAAGACATAATTATATTTGTAAAACAACATCAATTTAATACTATTAAAACATGCTAAGTCAAGATTTGAGTACCAAAGCCTTTCATATTATTTTTTTATATGACTGGTCCATAAATAGAATTCAACTCACACATGATGCAACCTGCTAAAGATATTATTACTAGTGTAATACACAGGCACACAGTTCAATGCAATGTAGAATAGATATATAAGGTCAGTTGGTCAGCTGTGGTGAAAGAACACAAAGATCATCTCAAAAGGTACACAGCCAATCAGAAAATGCTTGAAAATTCACTTTAAGGATTCCTTCTTAATATATCAAATGTGATATATATTGCACTGTATGACCTATTAATTAAAGTGACCAGTAGTACTTACATGTGTTGTGTTATCGTAAATGCCATTGCATGTGCAATTATTATTGTTTGCTTTTATGTTTTCATACATTTTTCTTTCTGTTTCTATCATTGTATCTATCAGTTTGAGTACCATCTTTTAAGAGCACTAATGCCCACTAAAATGTTCATAGACCCTCACAAACAGAAAAATGGAAAATAGTGAAGGGAAAAAAAGGTTTTCGATTAATTTTGATAAAATTAAAAAGTCCTATTAAATTTTAATGTTTCTTAGCAATAAGTCAATAGCATCAATCAACGGAGAATGTTGCTCTAGTGTTAGAGCACCAAGGTAAAAGTTTCACGAGATATCTCATTTGAATACCGCTATTTAATTTCTATTTATCTTTTAAAAATGTTTGCGTGTATGCCTACTTCGATCCAATTTTAGATATGCAATGTTTGAAATTAAAAAAAATAATTAAATTTCATTCATATGTGCATGAACTTCATGTAAATATGTCTGCACTAAGAGCAAAAATTGCTAAAGTCTGACAAAAAGATTAAACTTCATATGAAAATGCCTGGATTTTGGCCATGTGAATGTTTGAAGTCAAACTTTGTCAAAACTAATGAAAATGCCTGAGCTTCAGCCATATAAATGTCTGAAGTTAGATTTTGTCAAACTAATGAAAACCACTGCATGTTTGAAGTTGTTCTAAAGTGGTAGATATACATAAATTTATAAACTAAGGGCAGAAATTAAATTATGACGCCAAAACCGGGTGTCTGACACTTAGGCCAATACCAAGTAGTAGGAGTGTTTAATTGGCGGGCAAAATTTGGGCTGGTCAAAATAGATCATGAGCCATCAAAAGTTTGCTTGGGTTGAGATAAGGTGGGTCAAGATGGGCTAATAATGTGTCAACATCCTACCCGCTTAACTCTTACATTCAATTTTCTTATTTTTTTTCTCAAAATTTATTTAATTATCTAAAAAAAACTTATTTTTTCCTTATTAGCGCAATATATAACATATAAATAAATAAAACTCTGGTGAGTCAATTGAGCTATATATTTAGTCCCAAATCAGCTCATCTTTTAGGTGGGCTTAATTAAATAAATCAAAGTGAATTGAGTTAATAAATAAATGAATTATTAATCCGATTATTAAATTTAAACAAATTGGTTGGGTCATAGTCTTACGAAGTCTACATATATAATTATGTCGATATAAGGTAAAGTTTACAAACATTACTAGGCTGTAATTTTGAGTAATATGGTTTAAAGTATACAGAACTATTCAAAATTTGAGAATATTATTTACGAGCAAAATAAATTACTATACAATTGATAATTGTGGCATCACACTGTAGTTTTGCAGTTGTGAGAAAGATAATATGAACAAAAAAAAGGAGGAGGAGAAATTAGAGTACGTATATAATAAGTTGACAGAATCAATTCCATTTGGACAAAAAAAATATAGCAACTCTCTCTTGCATTTAACACATTTTTACCAAATCTCCACGCTACTAGAAAACAAGAAATTAACGACCGATAAAATTTCATAGTTAAATAGCAAAAAACTCATGTTAATCTCATTTAGCTATGAATTAGCAACGAATTATAAAAAAATTCATAGCTTGGAGCTATTTAGCTATGATTTTTTTTAAAATTACGATAAATTTCGTAACTAATTTCATATTTTCTAATAGTACCACCTTATTTACATGTAATTGTCAAGTCCAATGAAATAGGGCAGAACAAAAGGGATATTTCTTTTTAGAAAGGAGCTAGATATGATTTTACTCTCTTTATATGGTTTGAATCATTCTTACCTCCCGAGTTAATTTGGGGTTGAGTTAGATTCAAATTTTATTTCTTTGTTATAGTATTGAAGTCAGGCCCGTTCCAACCTGTTTACCATATCTTGGGTCTCGTCTTATATATTTCATGCTCTAGCTAGATGTCCAGTCTTGAGCGTGCCAACTCAATGGTTTAAACTAATTTTTGAAGTTGAGTTAGTTCAATGTCTATTTCCTTTTTTTAAGAAAAGAAAAAAATAAATCATAGCTCCCGTTTGATCATACATTTTGAAGTTGAAACTTTAAAAATTGAGTTTTTGAAGTTGTGATTTTTAAATTTTGAAGTTGTGTTTGGACATGCATTTTACTTGGAAAGAATTTAAAGTTTTGTGAGTAGAAATCCTAAAAACTGGCCTGACCTAATTTTCGAAAACTTAAAAATATTTGAAAATCTGATCTTAAAGCTATGGCCAAACGTTGGCATAGAATCAAGTTCTTATTGACAAGCATTTTGTGACATGATGGTAAAAGTTACTTGTGAAAAGTACAGTAATTTTTAAAATAATTTTAATTAGAGAAATCCAAATATATATATTTGCAACAAGCTAATAATGTTAGTACATTTTTTATGATATGTTTATTTATTTATATTGTAAAGCTGCAAGGGGACTAGCTTTCCAACTATATATGTCTGCAATATAATTCATTGAAAGGTTAAGGCTTTTTGCATGGAATTGCGCAAAAGCCCATATGTCTGTGAAGGGAATTAGATTCTAACACCACCAAACGTTTTTTTATTAATTAATTTAGCAGATCCCATCTTCATAATCATGCATTAATATAAAAAAAATTCCCTAGGCCAGATAATTACGCGTCTAATTATACGATTCCTTTGAATTCCAACATGAAATTTTAATTAAATACAGAAAGTTATTGAGAAAAAAGTAGTAGTAATTTTGATATACATGCACGTTGCATGATCCAATTTGGTATATACGCAATCTTTTATTAAAGTGTCGATCGGACGTCAAATACATAGACTTCATTTGATACATGCTTTAATTTTAGTTAGTAATGGCTTTCGACCTGATACCAATCAATCTCGAGCTCAGAACCAAATTTCAGGCACGTGAGGGTACTCATCAATAATAACAATAGCAAACTTAGCGTGTTTTCAGAAGTGAAATTTGTGGAGGGTAGAGTGTGTTCCCACAAATACTTTTGATAATAACCTTTTTGTTTCAGTATTCATAATTTTTTTACCCTTTAAGTAAACCCTTACATGGAAGAAGAAGAAGAAGACGACATTTTATCTTCATTATTTTTTGCCCTAGTACTCTTAACACTTTATAACGATTTCTATTATTTTTTGCCCTAGTACTCTTACACTTTGAGTGTGTTTGGTATGGAGGAAAATGTTTTCTGGAAAATGTTTTTCAATTTTCTTGTGTTTGGTTGGTCAAAAAATTTGGATCCAAAATAAGGAAAATGATTTCTCTAATGAAAGTAGGGAAAACAAGTCCTCACCTTCATAACACCCCAATCCCACTCACTCCACCCTCCTAATCTCACCCCTACCTCCACCCCCACCTCTACCTTACACAATTTCTTAAAAATATTTTTTCTATTTCACCCCACCCCCACGCACCCCACCCCCACCTCCACTCCGCATCAACTTTTTTTTAAATTTTTTTCAATTCCTTCTTTAAAAAATAAAATTAACTTTTTTAAAAAAAAGTAATTTTTTTTGTATCCCACCTCACCCATTCACCCACCCCACTTTAACACTCCCCCCCTCCCCCCCCCTCACACCCCACCACCACTACCGCCTCCAACCATCGAAACTCAATTTTTTTATATTTTTTTTTAAAAAAAAATACATTTTTTCTTAAATAAAAGTAATTATTTTTGTACTCCATCCCACTCAACCCCCACCCTACGCCCCCAGACCTTGCCCCCACCCACCCCCACCTTTACCCCACCCAAAATTTAATTTTTATTTTTTTAAAAAAAAAATTACTTTTTTTAAAAAAGAAATATTTTTGGTACCCCAACCCCCCTCCCCCACCCTACCACCTCCATCCCACCCAAAATTCAATTTTTAATTTTTTTAAAAAAAATTACTTTTTTTTTTTTAAATTATAATTTTGGGTACTCTGCCCCTCTCTCCCCCCCCTCCCCCCCGCACCCCAGCCCTCTCCCCACCCCACCCAAAATTCAATTTTAATTTTTTTTTAAAAAAAATTACTTATTTTTTTAAAATAGTAATATTTTTGGTCCTCTCCCCCACCTACCCTACAACCCTCCCAGCCCCCCCCCCCCCCTCAAAAAAAATAAAAAAATTAATGTTTTAATTTTTTTTTAAAAAAACATATAATTTTTTTAGTTAGCTGCCCCCCACCCCGTCCAACCACCACACCCCAATCTTCGACTTACTCCCTAGAAAATATTTTTCTACTCTCTAATCAAAAAAAAAAACTGTGTTTTTGCTCATTAATCAAACAATAGAAAATATTTTTCAACTCATCAACCAAACATGAGAAAATAAGTAAGAAATCAACTTGTTTTGCATAAAATATTTTCCATGGAAAAATATTTTCCTTCATACCAAACACACCCTTTATTTCGATTTCTTATGCTTGTTCTTGGCATAGTCAATATTCTTTCATTTATTCTTGTTTTCATCGACATAACTAAAAATGAAAAGGAGTTTGATCGATCATAATTCACCTATCTTTAACCCATATTTCACAAATTTAACTGATTTTTGCAAACACACAATTTTTCCGGCAAATAAACTACTTTCCAAGAGAGAAAAAGTTCTTTTCGCTAAAGAGTAAGGTGTTGAATCTATAACAACTTAGACATGTTGGACAAAGGGTCGAGCTCAAAGTACCTGTTAGCACAACTACACATTGAAAGGAAGGAGCCTAATTCGACCCCCTTGAGTAAAAAGTAATTACATTAATCTCTCGTAAGAACTTTTTAGGTACACACCCAAACAACTCTTCAACCTCTTACAATAGAATTTCTAGATTTATTCAGTGTGGAAATATTAACACAAGAAGGCGAACTATCATTATATATATATATTTTTTTTAATAACAAAATCATCCCAATATACCATGTCATATAAATAATCCAAACCAAAAATTCAACACCCATTTAAAAAAAGTTACTGTTACATTTAAGATCCAAACCCAAATCAAAATGAATCTTCTATAATATTTTGCCAAAAAATTAAGGCAGCCGCCCTTCTTCCAAAAATAATAATTAAAAAAAAAAAGACCAAATGTTCGATTCTACGATAAATTTCTATTTTTCAATAGAACATAGCAATGTTGTAAGATATTAGAGAAAAAAGGGAAAACAAGATGAAAAAGAAAATGAAAAAAAAAAGAGATGAAAAAGGAAAAAGAAAAAGAGGACGGTAAATACTAAATAGAACGGGGCCTAGGATCAGATGAGGTACAATACGATACAAATACAACTGAATTCAGTATTTTTATTATATGAAATTATATACTTAAAAGTATAACAACTTCAATTGCAAACATCAAAATATTGAACATTTAATCTTATAAAATATAACAAATACAGTAATAAAAACATAATAATTGAATTCGTTAAGTCTACTTGACATACAAATAGTCATTTAATCCTGAATCCCGCTCTACTTAACATACAATGTACCCGTTTGCACTACTAGAAAACAAGAAATTAGCTGCGAAATTTATCGGTAAATTCCGAGTCAATCCGTCGCTAAATAGCTCTTAACTAACTGGAATTTCTTATAATCCGTCGCTAAATAGTTCCTAGCTAATTGAAATTTCTTGTAATTCATCGCTATTCCGTAGCTAAATAGGATTAGCATGAGATTTTTACTGTTTAGCTACGAAATTTAATCGTGTTAGTTCCTAATCCCTCTCTACTTGCGATACATACGTACAATTGGAATCTGGTGAAAATGATGTGTTGATGGAAGACTGCGTTCATGTCGTTATATTTAGGGGACCATCCCCCAGGCCCCATGGCTTTTCATAGGCACCCCACAAGGCACAATCTTTCTTTTCAACCTTTGGCACTTTTTCCTCAACCAATAACGCGTATATGCATGTTTCTTAGCTTTTACTAAGTCCATAATCAAGGTTTTCAATTTTCTCCACTTCAATTTATAATATTCTACTTCTATTCTTTTCTCCTCTTTCTTCCTTAATTCTATATTATCATTGTTTCATCATTTTAGTTATAAGTAATAGCTCATGATGGACCACCATGCATTATGGTTGGATAGATATGATCATCAGCGAAGCCAGAAATTTGACGAATAATGTATAGATTTTCTTCTTAATTGTGTTAAAGGTGTACAAAATTAAATATATTTTCATAATAGCTAATATTTAACCTTTGTACATCACATAATTTTCTGACGAAGAGTGTGCACCAAACCATCATTCGCCTAAGATGGCTCGGCCCATTGATATTATCCTATCCACTCTTAATAGGAGGCTTAAAACTTATAATCTTGAGAATAAAGTCATCACAATGAACTTCACGGGGCGTGAATTTGAATTAGTTCGAATCCGAAATGAATATCAAACAACACTAAGTGGAAATAATGTAATAATAATAATAATAATAATAATAATAATAATTAAAAAAAAAAAAAAAAAAGGTCATGATGATGGTGAAACAATAACTAAAGTAACTATTTTCTTTGTTCTATTTTACGTGACACACTCCTTTTAATATATTGTGAAAAGAATGAAATGTTTTTATATTAAAATATTTTTTAACTTTAATTTTTTTAATTTTAATTTACTTTGAAAGATGTATTTCCATAGCCATGGAAATATCATGACATATTTAAGATCAATTTTAAAGGTAATTTTAGCATGTTTAATTACAAACGTTTTCTCTTTTTCTTTTTTAAATTTTGTAACTAAAAGAGAGTGGCATGATACATTAAGGATAAAAATGAAAAGTTTAACACAATTTTTAAAAAATGTATATGTAAAATGTTTCATTTTTTAAAATTTGAAATAGACAAAAAAGAAAATAATGCTACATAAATTAATGGAACGAAATAATTAGTACTATGATTAAATATATAAAATACGACACTTGAAAACCTTTTCCTATAAAGACATTAAAAATGTGCAAAATATGAATCATTTTGTAAATGAAATAGAAGAAACTTCTAAGAATAAAATTTGGTCTAAGAATTTAAACGTTTGATTCGGTTTTGAAAAAAATGAAAACAGTACTTTTTATTGTTCAATTTGATTTGACCCAAAATTGAACTGTGCTGCCATCCTACTAAGAATAAAGTACATTATATCTTGACGGAATTCAAATTTAACACCTTTCAACTTTAACCGTTAAGATGAGGGTCGATCATTTGAGCTAATTACGGCAAGTATTATATAATCCGTTCGTTTTTATTTTTTATTTTTTAAATTATTTTAAAAAAGAATATTTCTCTACTAGTTTGAAAACTCCTTAATTCTAACATCTCGTGTGATATATTTAAGACCACAAATTTAAAAGACACTTTTTTTAAGATTAAAATTTTTTATTTAAAGGGCATTTTGATACATTATACATAACATGATTTAAAAATCTTCTTAAACTCCATATTCAGTTAAATTACAACAATATTAACATACACAGTATAAATTCACAAGTAGAATCTGGAAAAAAAATAGTATTGCATGTACATAAACCTTACCCTTACCTTATAAAATCAAAATTAGGACAAATAAATTGAAACATAAAAAGTATTAAACTTAGGAACAGTTTCATAGACAAATTGATTTCCTTCTTGTTTAACTTTATAACACTAATCCAAAATCTCCTTAATTAGTGGTGTTTGATATTACAGTTTGCTTCCCTTCAATTAAGTAATGCGAGCTATTTAATCGAATAACTCACGAATCTCATTAACGAAACAGACTGTTTATTTGTTATTAAGGGCTATTTAGGCATATCATATGAATAACTACTAAAAAATACGTACACTAGTTCTACACATATTTAAATAATCACTGCAAAGAAGTCCTTGATAATCCTTACTATGTCTTGATTATGATAATGAACTTACGTTCTAAAAGTGGATTACTCTTCATCTAGGTCCTAGACCACAGACCAATACTCAGCAATGCTTTGGTAAACTCATGAAAGACAAATTTAACAATGGCATTAACCGGATTTTTCGCAGTTATGTTGGCATATTAATTATCACAATTCGATTAGTAACACGTTTTAGGGACAATTACCTTATTGAGAATATTGTATAGAAAATGGAGCCATGATGTTCTGATAGACTTATAGTTTTTGGCTTATTTTTGTTTTTTTAGCTTAAAAATATTTTTTTTAATTTTACTTAAATACTACAAAAATACTTTTAAAATATTTTTCTCTTAGAAACACATGAAATAAGTCAATCCAAACATGCTCTAAAGCCAACACTCTAGCAATAATAGTACTTTCTCTATTTCATTATAAGTGATGGCATTTGATTGAGTATGAAACTAGAAAATATAATACTCCTATAATTTTTTGAAATTTATGTTTTAAAACATGACATATATATATATATATAAATATTTGTGTAATTACAAAATCGTTCTTTATTTATAAAATTAGAAGTAAAAAGTAAAATTATTTCCACGTGTATAAAACAGAGCCATCATTCTTTTTAAAATAAATTAAAAAGTAAAAATGTCACAGCAACATAGGAAGAAGTATTAGTAAGATATAACGTCCATTTGTTGTTGTAACTATAAGTACAGTAGCAATAGAAGTGGAGAGAAATTAACATTTCAACAAAGCTGTTTCTTTTAGTCAAAAATGCACCTACGGTCAGAATTGAGAACTTTGAGCACCTTTTTTAAATAAAAAAGTAATTGATGGAGTAATATATGTCCCAGTTTATATGACTCACTTTCTTTTTTAGTCAATTTTAAAAAAATGATACATTTCTATATTTAACAACAATTTAACTTTAAAAGTTTTTTTTTCTTTCTTAAACTTTGTGTCAACTGTCAAGTCAAACTACCTCATATAAATTGGGACGGAGGTATTGTTTATTGCAACACTTTGTTTTATGTTTAGTTAATTGAAAATAAAGAATTGATATTCTTTACCTCTCCTAAAATTCTGGAGAATTATCTAAAGGCGATTGAACTTAATTATAGAAATTTCCAATTTCTTATATCAAAAGTTGAAAACTCTTTTAGTCATATTACCTACAAAAAGCGTAGTAATTAATATATTGTGACTGCTCTTTATTATTTGATTAAAGTAATATATTTCTCTTCACCATAATCTACCGGGAACCCTAGACCAGTACTGATATCACAGAGTTTTAAGCTCCACAAATGTTCAATTAGTGCTAACCTTAGAATTAAGATGAGTTAAACTATTATTTTACCGACAGTACTGGAAAGAATATTTACATTATCAGGTGATATTTATATGTTGATTGCAGCAGGTAATCTATAAATAATATTAATACACTGTTAGTATAAGGAATTTTTAAAATATCGGATTTGTAATCTTGAAAATAAGATAGAATATCTACACGGGTAAATGTGACTGATAGTGTAAAATATTTCTTACACTCATATATGTAACATAAACTCTTTTTAAGATCACAAATTTCAACATAGGATTACTTATAAATATCTTTAAGAATAATGTAGAAGTTTATAAACTCAATTAGTAAGATTTACTGTTGAGATGTTTGATACTTTGAGTTTAGAACGTATCTCCACATGAGTTGATTACTTTTAAGTGTGACATCAAATTGCATGTGGGTGGATTAAAGAAAGCTACCCATAAACTTTTTAGAAGATATAAACAGACAAGAGCAAAAAGCAGGAAAAGAGTAGAAGAAACCTAACTGTTGGGCTAATTACCCCAAGGTACCATAAAAAGTAGTACCACTTCTTAGGGTTAAGTTCACAAATGGCCCTAAAAGAGGTGTTCTTGATTTTTTTTAGCTTCGCTTAACATTTTTTTTTAAAAAAAAATAGCTTTCGCTTCTAGAAAATTCGCCAGGCAAGGGTTTTGTTGTCCATCGAGAATAAGTTCTAGTCGTTTTTGCGTCAAGATATTTTAAGACAATGAACCTGCTCAATTGACCAGTTCTGCCTTATAGGCAAAAGCTAGAACTTATGTCTGATGGGCAATCAAAAATTGGAATAGAAATATCTTTCAATTCGTCGATCCTTAAGAAAAGAAATAAGCAAAGTTCCGAGTGACAAATGGGAAATGTGTACTAATTGTTTGGTTAGAAAGAGAAATATCGTGATGGAATACAATAATGTATCGGACCTGAATAATAAGTTCTTCCTAGCTGATTTTTTCCAAGTTAAGATCATTTTTTAAGGATTTTGTTAAGTGAAAACAAAAATTCAAAACCGAATACTTTTGGTCATACCATGCGTCATTTCCTGCATTTCTTTGATAACAATATTATCCATCCCAAACAACATGAAAAAGAAAAAAGAAACACAAAGGGTCCAAAGAATATCACTATAGATCATTATGTGGTTCTGCAATGATCCATTTGACTGACCCATTTAGAATTTCAAATACGTAAGAGAGGATCCCACCATAAAAAAAGCTACGTACTATAGCTGATATATAATATATAGAGAGTCACTATACTTTGCTTTTTATCAAGCACTAATCAATAATATTATGTATGTAGTCCAAAGGATATCAACAAAGAAAGCTTAGATGCGAAGGAATTGAACTTTCCCCCACTCAAATTACAAAACCCTAAAAATATAGTATAGTAAAAAACAAAAAGAGAAGAAAATTTAACTAAATTAAAAGCTCTCTCTATAATATGCTATAGCTAGCTCCCCCTTTTATGTTTTCCCTTCATCTTCTTTCTCTTTTCCCTTTCCTTTTATTGGGGCTTGGTATTCCCTTCCTCTCTTTAGTGTGATTCTCTACCACCACATATTTCCAAAAAACTCATCAACCTTTTATAATAAAAAGAGATAAAGATCGAAGAAATCAAAGAAAGAAAATCATGGTTTTCTCATCTTTTCCTGTGTATCTAGATCATCCCAATTTGCATCATCAGGTATGGATTTAAATCTTTAATCCTCTTCAACCAAAAAGAGAAAAAGAAAAAGATAAGAGTAATATTCATATTCTCTACTAGTCTTGTTCTTGAATATACTAGGTATTAATTAGATGGAGTACTTATAAACATAGAGTATTGAGTAGTTGAAAATTCTCTAACTTTGCTTCTTTTTTTTCGATGTTTTTCAGTTACAGCAGCCAGATGGCCACCATCAGCAAGTTGGAAACCCTGGGCTGGAGAATCCCCAGCTTCCGGCTCTGCAGCCCCCACCTGCTAGTCCGGGCTCGATCAGGCCAGGTTCCATGGTGGATCGAGCCCGGCTAGCAAAGATTCCACTGCCGGAGGCTGGACTCAAGTGTCCAAGGTGTGATTCAACAAACACAAAGTTCTGCTATTTCAACAACTACAACCTTTCACAACCAAGACACTTCTGCAAGACCTGTCGCCGGTACTGGACTAGAGGGGGCGCCTTGAGAAGCGTGCCGGTAGGAGGAGGATGCCGAAGGAACAAAAGAAGCAAAAGCAGCAACAACAACAACAACAGCTCAAAGACAGCTGGCAGTAATGTCAATAGTACTACAACAGGTACTTCAACAAGTGCAAGTCCTTCAAGCTGCAACACGGAAGTAAGACATCACTTTCCACCCGATCAATCGACACAGTTAACTCCCCTCATGGCTGCTTTCCAAAACCTTAATCATCACTACGGCGGATTTCAGCCTCCTCCTTTGGTTTCAACACACAATGGGGCTGCTCTTGGTCATCATGAAATGGGATTTCAAATAGCTAGTAACAGTAATGCAAATAATACTAACAATTTGTCTGCACCCTCTGATCACCAGTGGAGATTGCCATCTTTGGCAGCCAATACAAATTTGTACCCTTTTCATCAAGGTGAAGGAATTCATGAATCATCATCTGGTAATAATATTAATGCTCATGATGACCAAGGGTTAAATTCGACGAAACAGTTTTTGGGGACAATGGAAAATAACAATCAATATTGGGGTGGAAATGCATGGACAGGGTTTTCTGGACTCAATTCCTCTTCTTCAGCCAGCCATCTCCTTTGATTTGATAATTAAGCTTCATTCATGTAAGTCTATTTGTGTACTTCACTGAAGGATTAAAATGTTGTATGTGTTGAGGGTGGGTGGGGGGTTCTAAATTAGACATATAGTATACGGGGGGCATATTTAAGTCTTTGTAATTTTACTGGATGTTCTTTAATTACTAGGTGTGTGTGAAGTTGTATTGTGAGTTTAATTTGGGTTCTGACACTATAATATGTTTCCATGAGATATATATTGTTGTTTACTAATGATTTCTGATAATATAACTCATTTTAATTACCATCAATCTTAGCCAATTACCATATCTGCCCGATCAGTATCTCTTCGTTTAATTCAGTGATAATTCTCAGTGTATGGAGTTGTATCCCTTGAGTGAAAAGTATATGTACTACTTACTACATTTATTTTTCTTATTTGATGGAGTTGTATAACTTCATCGATTTCAATTTTCATTATCTGAATTCTGAAATGTACTAATGTTACTTGCTAATTGACTTGCTATGTTGGTTAGACTCTTCAAAAGGTATCATCAGGTGCGTGTTGAATCCTTCAAAATTGGTGCATTTCTGAAGATGTGGAACAATATTTTTTGAAAGTCTTAAGTAACATAGTTGATTTCATCCCGAATTAAACTTGTCATCAAGGTTAAGTAATTTGTGAGTGCCACTTCAACATGATATGATCCTCCATATAACCATAGTCTTTCTTCTTCTTCTTTTCTTCTTTTTTAAAATAATTTATGTATAACCACAGGATTTGTTCATAATGATCAAATTATATCTGGTCTTGTTTCCACCTTTCCAGTCATTCTCGATACTATTTTCTTTTGATTTTTCGTTATTTAAATCGTCTGTCTCCGTCACTTGAATCTTTAATTAAACCTGATGGAACAGAGGGAGTTGCTCGAATGGTAAGCACCCTTCACTTTCAACTCGAAGGTTGTGAGTTTGAGTCACCAAGGGAGCTCCTGGGGAGAGGTTTAAAAAAAATTAAACATGATGGATTCTACTTTTACATGATCATCATTGAACTAATTGTATTTCTACAATAACAAGCTCAGAATGTAATTAGTATGAACAGTTTGATTTTCAATTGGTAGCTATATATGGTGATATTCTCTTAGCTAGCTAGGGTGCTACTAGTTGGATTAAATTCTAAAATTTCTGCATGGTGTTTTATTTGATTGATACAAATGATTATTTTTATATATTATGATAGGAATAAGAATAGAGAGAAGTGAGATTCCTTGTCGGTTGTGAGTGGGATAAGTGGTGCTTGACAAGATTTAGCAACGAACAAAAGAGAGATGGAAAAAAAAGAAGCATTAGTCAAAGAAAGAAAACGCCAAAGTTTCCACTAAAAACCATGCAAATGTCTACTACCCAAAACACAAGAAAAATCCAATCACAGAAAACTCAAAAGAAGGAAAAGGGAGGATTCTCTCATACTAGTAAAGTAGTAAAAGTAGTAATAATCTGAGTGTGTCATCATCATTTTTTTCCGTTAAAAGAGAAAGAAGAAGATCAAGAAGAGAATTACTAATACTATCATTGACATGATATCACCCCCCACGTTCAAATTCATTCATTCATGCAGCAAAATTAACTCTAGCTAGCTAGCTACCTAGGTCAAAGCTCTTTTATTCTTTGTCGTTAGCTTCATTACTTTTTAAGGAAAATTTGGAGGAAAATAATCTTAAAGATTCATAATTACATGAACAGAAAAAAGAAAAAAGCATAGTAATTCCTCCGTCCATCTTTACTGAATTACTGCTCCCCTATTCCTAAATAAGTGATCTTTTTAGCCTGGGCACATAATGTTTTTACTAACTTACCATTAATAAATACCTAGAAAAAGATGTAACTCTTCCGTAGTTTCTTGGTTATGTAAAACTCTCTTTAGTTAGAGAGCGGTAAAATTGGAAGAACATCATTAATGTCTTCTTGATTATCTAAAACATTAGTTATTTAGAACAAATGAAAAGACTAAAAGACCACTTATTTAGGAACGTAGAGAGTATTGTCCAATATGAATTGGTATACCCCTTAATTAAGGAGCAATAAATAGAATGACAACTTACTATATCGCCCTTTGAATAAATTGGGAAATGACTATAGTTAATAATAAGAGTAAGTTATAAATTATCTTTTGATTTTCTAAGCTCAACAATAAAAATGAACATTTATTTTTAGTATAATAAACGGAGGAACGAGGGAGTAGTTACCAGTAAAATATCAACTGGAGAGTTGGTGGTCTAAAAAGATAAAGGGAAAGTCTCAGAGGGAGGATTTTTTACTTTTGCGATGGCCAATGCTACATCTCGAGCAACGAGGGTTTTGAATAAAGCAATAAGGCCCCGCTGAGTCTGTTAACCCCTTAGGTAAAAAAAAATATATAAAGCTGATACTATATAGTAATCACAAAAAAGCAAAGCTTTAGTTTACCCCATCTGCATCTTTCTTATTTCCACGTAGAATCTGATTCAAAAATTTAAATTTGATGAGACTTTATGTTCTTACTTTTGAATTCATTCTAGTTTTGACAATATTAGTTCAAAATCTAATACTCCATATAATGATGAAATTTAAGTAATTTTTTGTATGTAAAGATATAAACACTCTGTATTTAAAATACTTCTTGTCTCAATTTATGTGTTATTTTTTTTTTTTAGTCTGTCCCAAAAAAAAATATCGTACTTCTTATTTAGAAACATTTTGACTGTAAATTTTTTTTTTTTTTTAAACTTTCTGTACAATCAAATATACTGTTATATAAATTGGGAGGGATGGAGGCAGAGGCGAATCTAGGAGGGGGCGAGAGTGTTCATCTGTACCCCTCGGTAAAAAAATTACGCTGTATATATAATTTTAAAATTTTAGTGTATGTATATAAATTTTGATCTCCTAAACACAAGACTAGAGGTTGGCTTAGTGGTTTAGGAATTTCAAAAATCATTGTGAAATTTCAAGTTCAAATCTCAAATACTATATTTTTATTTTTCGAACCCTCTTAGTGAAAATCCTAAATCCGTCACGGCATGGAGGGAGTAATAAACTAGGCTAGTTTTTTGTTGTTCCTTAACTGCGCCTATGGCATGCCACATGTTCCATCCTCAAAGGGAGACACCCCAAGAAAGAAGAAAATGAAACCCTTCAAATGTTTTTCTTCTCTAGGTATTATTATCAAGTTAGCAGCAGCAAACGGCAGATCAAAGAGGCAACAAGAGCGTAAGTTACGGGTTCAGTTAAATCTAGTAACTTTGATTTGAATCTTGTATTTATCTTATAAAATTCATTGAACATATACATTTCTAATTTATAGAACTCAAAAACTTAAAAAGACTAGAATCCTGAATTCATAAACTTCAAATTCTAACTCTGTCTCGAAAAGGGTTGGATGGTTTCAATAACTTGGGCTCTAGTGTGGGGTTTAATTAGTACATATATAGGAGTGGAAGCAACAAAATCAAAGCCAACAAAGTAAAGGCTAATGTGTGTAATATATAGGCATGAATTTGTGCTTTTTAAGAGGCCCACCTCCGGGCATGGATAAGCGTGATATGTTTTTATCTTTTTCCTATTCTGTTTCCCCTCTTCCACCTTTAGCTTTTTCTACATACCCTTCTCTCCTTGGTGTTGAAACACTAGGACTAGGTACATAATCTTTTCTTCTTTTTCACTAAATGTAAAGGCTCAAGGGCTAACGTTTTGTAATTAATACAAGGTTTTAAATCCGAAAAATATTCCGTCTTAGGTACTTACACAATTGTGTCCGTTAAAAAATGCATCGTGCACCACATGCAACCTCAAAAACGAGCTCAATTAATGTGAGACTCTAATTTTAATGGGAAAATTAGATAAAATAGTGATTCGGTCAATGTTATTGCAGCCGAAATGCATTTTGCTCTGTCTTCTTTTCTTCTTCTTCTTCCATCCTTCTTCATCGTTGCTTCCGTCTTCTCCATCTCAAATTTCATGCTTCAAGTTGATTTCTTCTTTAATTTGAAGTGGAATTCCTTCTGCTTTAATCTTCTCTGAATTGAACATTTTTTGTGGATGATAGAGAAATGCGCAAATAACCAATTTTTTTCGTGCCGTTAATTTAAAATATTTAGCCATTGTTTCAAGATTATTAAACTAGTTGAGTTTAATGCGAAAATAAAATTTAGACACAAATAATCATAGCTAAAATACTTGAGAACTCAAAAATTAGAATTTGAACATTTATCAATTCAAAACCATAGAGTTTGAACTTTTATCATGAAAAAATGTTGGAGTTGGAATCCCGTTCAAAACTCCAAGAAAATAGAGGACCTTGGGCTTTAGAAGTCCAAAGTGGAAAATATGGGCCTAAATGCAAAAAAATAGTTCTGGCGAGGGGGTACGGGTTATGAATCCTTCATTCCTTCTTTACTGGACCTTTGTTAGAGTTAGGCCATACTTATGATTCTTCTTAATCCCATCTTAATGGTTTGAATTGCTAAAGAAATTAAGTCTAAATTTGTCCAACAAAGCCTTGATATTCTTGCCGCGTATGCTACGAATCCGTTGCCAAATACACAAAGAGAAAGTCACAAATTTACCAAATTAAAAGGATCATTCAATGCTTTTAAGATATTGTCTGTGGAACTAAATACTAAATAACTAAGGCTATTTTTTTTTAATATTTAAATATGTATAATTTATTTATTTATAAATATAATAAGTATATAACTTAATAAAAAAGTAATTAAATAGAGGAGCACGGGCTTAGTCAAGTAGAACCGAGTTGCACTGCTTGATGCTCCAATCGAAAACAAATCAGTGGGGCCATGCCGGTATGACTAAATATGCGTTAGAAAGATCAATCTCTTCGTAGGCATCAAGAAGTTCAATATCTTCTTGATCGATAAAATGTCCTTGCTTTTCTCTTTCCTTTTCGAGATTGGGTTGGTGTTCAGTCTACTTCTAAATAAGTACTCCGCCTTGTTTAGTCTCTTTCTTCATGCAAGTCTACTAGTTGATTGAGACCATAAATTCTTGTTGTGAAGTATTAGTAAAAATATAAATTTAATAAAATAAATAATTATTTGATTGAAAAAATAAAATATTTTATGTTTGCTAATTATGATGAAAATATTTTTTAGAGGTGGTGCTGGTAATAGTTAATGTTAGTGGCTAGTAATAGTGATAGTGATAATTGTAATGGTGGAAGTGATTGATATTGTAGTGACTGTCATGATGGTGGCGATTGGTGGTGATAGTGATAATTGTAATGGTGGAAGTGATTGATATTGTAGTGACTGTTAGTAGTTGACAATGTTAATAGTGATGGTTGAAGAATGTGGAATGGGTTGATGATGTTTTGGTGGTAGTTGCCAACAGTATAGCTGTGATAGTGAAGTTGATTGGTTGTAGTATTGGTAGTGGCTTATAGTGGTGGCGGCGGTGACACCAATGGTGATAGTAGTGAATATAATTATAATGATGAAGATAGTAGATGTAGTGACAAACAATAGTGGTTGACATGCATTAAGTGTAAACAAATGAGACTTTAGTCCTAATTTTTTTTCTTCGATTAATTATGACATACAACTCCGTTGATATCTTATCGAATTTATGCTCCTCGATAATTGTATACTCTCTCAATTTTAATTTGTTTGTCTTATTTTTTCTTTTAATCCGTTTTAAAAAGTATGTCTTCTTTTTTTTCAACTACTCTAATTCTAACTTTTCACATTGCATAGTAAAGACCACAATATTGCAAGACATTTTTATACATTCTGTAAAAGTATTAGGGGTCGTTCGGTAGGGTGTATAAGAATAGTGCAAAATATATATGGTGTATTAATAATGCTTGCATTAGTAATGCTAGTATTAGTTGAGATTTTTCTTATGTAGTGTTTGGTTTGGTGTATTAAAAATAACATGCATTGCATACTTTAAAAAAAAAAATTGTTTACAAAAATACCTTTCACAAATTTAGTGAAAAAAGTTTTAAGGGGTAATTTTGCCTTTAATCATGTTAATGTACATGCATTAAAATTCATTGCATAATTAATACCATAACTTTTGAAGTATTAGTAATACACACCTCAATACACAATAGAGTGTATAACTAATGCAATTATTAATTATACATAGACTAAAAAAATGTACCAAACAAGATACTAGTAATACACAAGACTAATGCATGTATTATTTTTTTTAATGTACTCTACCAAGCGTCAAAATTTTTAAACTCTGTATCAAATAAAAAATCAGACAAAAGGCGGTATTTGGTACGATTTGCAACAAGGTCCACAAAAATGTTGTGGTGGGATAGGTCAAACACGGCTACGTAATAGGCTAATAGCACGTATCCAGAACATTCCATAAATCATAAAACACGTTCAAATAATTCCCCTGATTGGTCAGATTTAGAAAAAAAGAACATTCTAGAACCCGTAACACGCACAGGAAAACGCCTAACCCGAAGCCATTATATACTCCTCCTCTTCCTTCCTCTCTTCATATCTCATTATCTTCTTCTACCTTCTTCTACCTTCTTCACAAACCTCAACTTAGCTCTCCATTTTTTTCTTCTCTGATCTCATATACGCCGCCGTTTAAAGCAATGGCCGGAAAAGGTGAAGGACCGGCGATCGGAATCGATCTAGGGACTACATATTCTTGTGTCGGCGTTTGGCAACATGATCGTGTGGAGATTATCGCTAATGATCAAGGCAACAGGACGACGCCGTCTTACGTTGGATTCACTGACACTGAACGTCTCATTGGTGACGCTGCTAAGAATCAGGTCGCCATGAATCCGATTAACACCGTTTTCGGTAAGCTCTCAATTTTTCCGATCTAATCGTGTCTTATATATTTGGTGCTGTTTTAAGTAATGTCCTTGTTGATGAATGACATAATGTGATTCGTTTATATGAGTAGTTGTTAATTTGCTAGTACCTTAATCGTCCAAAAGCACGTAGAAAGATGACTGTGATACACCTGCTGATCTCTCGTCTGAATTCATACTATAATCTGTCTGGTGATTAGTTGAGCTGTAGGCAATTAAGTTGATGTGATATTATTGAATAAGCAGTCTGGTAAATTAATTGTGGCATAAAAACAACATGTAGTGAGCCTATAAGCTCGGCACTTGTGTTATGTTTAGTCAATTAGTCAGGCAATCTAGCATGAGGTGAGAACATCTTTGTTATTAGAAACAAAAAGGATAAAGACCGATCTGCCTTGTACATCATGAGAATTTGACTGAATGGAGTGGATCAATGTTTATATTGAGTTGTTTGAGTTTAATTGGATTTGTAATGTAGATCGGGTCACTGGTGTGACAGATGTTGATTATCATTGGTGATGTTGAATTTGATATTTTGGCACTGATCTTTGGTTTCCTTAGAAGGATATCATTGCTAGACGTGCGGTGTTTATATGGTTTCGGTTATGTTATCTAGTTCTCACTGTGCTTTCAATTGGCAGATGCTAAACGGCTTATTGGTAGGAGGTTCAGCGATGCATCTGTACAGGAAGACATGAAATTGTGGCCTTTTAAGGTTATTCCTGGACCTGGTGATAAGCCAATGATTGTTGTAAGCTACAAGGGTGAAGAGAAGCAGTTTGCTGCTGAAGAAATCTCATCTATGGTGCTGACAAAGATGAAAGAAATCGCAGAGGCCTTCCTTGGGTCTACTGTGAAAAATGCTGTGGTGACTGTGCCAGCCTACTTCAATGACTCACAACGTCAGGCTACAAAGGATGCTGGAGTTATTTCTGGACTAAATGTCATGCGTATTATTAATGAGCCTACAGCTGCTGCCATTGCCTATGGATTGGACAAAAAGGCTACTAGTGTAGGTGAGAAAAATGTGCTTATCTTCGATCTTGGTGGTGGTACTTTTGATGTATCCCTCCTCACTATTGAAGAGGGTATCTTTGAAGTGAAAGCCACTGCAGGAGACACTCACCTTGGAGGTGAGGATTTTGATAACAGAATGGTTAACCACTTTGTTCAGGAATTCAAGAGAAAGCACAAGAAGGATATTATTGGTAACCCGAGAGCTCTAAGAAGATTAAGGACAGCTTGTGAGAGGGCTAAGAGAACTCTCTCTTCCACTGCTCAGACAACAATTGAAATTGATTCCCTGTATGAGGGAGTTGACTTCTATTCTACCATTACCCGTGCCAGATTTGAGGAGTTGAACATGGATCTCTTCAGGAAGTGTATGGAACCAGTTGAGAAGTGTTTAAGGGATGCCAAGATGGACAAGAGTAGCGTTCATGATGTTGTTCTTGTAGGTGGATCCACTAGAATTCCCAAGGTGCAGCAGCTGTTGCAAGACTTCTTCAACGGCAAGGAGCTCTGCAAGAGCATCAACCCAGATGAGGCTGTTGCCTATGGTGCTGCTGTGCAAGCTGCCATTCTCAGCGGAGAGGGTAATGAGAAGGTCCAAGACTTGCTGCTTTTGGATGTCACGCCTCTTTCTCTTGGGTTAGAAACTGCAGGAGGTGTGATGACTGTCCTGATTCCAAGGAACACCACAATTCCTACCAAGAAAGAGCAGGTATTCTCCACCTACTCTGATAACCAACCCGGAGTATTGATTCAGGTGTTCGAGGGTGAGAGAGCAAGAACCAGAGACAACAATCTGTTGGGTAAATTTGAGCTCTCTGGTATCCCCCCTGCTCCTAGGGGTGTGCCTCAGATCACAGTCTGCTTCGACATTGATGCAAATGGTATCTTGAATGTCTCCGCTGAGGACAAGACCACTGGACAGAAAAACAAGATCACAATTACCAATGACAAGGGTAGATTGTCAAAGGAAGAAATTGAGAAGATGGTCCAGGAAGCTGAGAAGTACAAGTCAGAGGATGAAGAACTCAAGAAGAAGGTGGAGGCCAAAAATTCATTGGAGAACTACGCCTACAACATGAGGAACACAGTGAAGGACGAGAAAATTGGTTCTAAGCTTAGCTCGGATGACAAGAAAAAGATTGAGGACGCCATCGATCAGGCAATTTCATGGCTAGATAGCAACCAGCTTGCAGAGGCTGACGAGTTCGAGGACAAGATGAAGGAGCTTGAGGGTATCTGTAATCCCGTCATCGCAAAGATGTACCAGGGTGCTGGTGGTGATGCAGGTGTACCTATGGATGATGATGCTCCACCAGCTGGTGCTAGCAGTGCAGGACCTAAGATCGAGGAGGTTGATTAAGTGGTTGACAGATACACTAGTAGTTGTTTTCATTTTCATTAGTATAGTTTATTAGATTACTTTGAACTGGCTTCTTTCTTATTTTCAAGTTTTGTGTTGTGAATTTTATACTGGTGTTTTTGCATTATTGTTGATTTTTTGAAATAGCGATATTAAGTTGGCAATGTCGAGCTTAAATTTGTTAAATTTTTGCCTACTAGCCAAGTAACCAGGAACAAATTAACGTCTGGCCGAAAAGACAATTTGATTTTTAAAGATTGTCTCTAAAACAAACACACACAAATAATGAGTCCAATAAATTCAGGAGAGAAAGTCACTTTTTCAAAATTTTGGGGGAAAAAAGTACATACATCATCATTTTCCTACCAAATTATCAAACAAAAGCAACAAACATACAACACATTGCAGGCTAAAAATTGTCACCTTAATTTGAAACAGATATTAGTCCGGGTATGAGAAGTAAGCCAGCTGCTACAATTTAATAAGTTAATCATATGCCTAATAATGAATTTGATTCATCTACTCTAGTATAGTATGAGCTTAGATGGACAAATCTCTTGATGTTAACTACCACTATCGGAATAAGTTATCCCAAACGACGATGTCCTGAGAGTTCTTCCAAATGCAGGCTCTATCCTAAACTCTCTCCAGCACCCAAATAAAAGACAACCGCAGAAGACTCTTCAACTTTGACATCATAGTTGATTTACAAGAAAACTGTGAGCTTCATATCAAAGTTTACAGTTCTGTCACTGCCTGACATTCTAAAGGTTTCAGCTTTTCTTCTTTATTATTTCCGAGGAAACAACCTAGGAGTCATTTAGTTAATATATTGTCAGAACTACATTACTAAACTGTAGCTCATGTTCTGAGAATCAAGTCATGGATAAAATTCAAATACAGCAAGACATGGTAAAGATTTTTATTAAGTTGAAAGCTTACTAAAATTAGAAAGACCAACTTAGTGACAAGGAAATCTCAGCAACTGACTGGAAAAGATGACACACCGACGCGCAATACTGCAGCTTGTGTTATAGACAAGCAAATTTGATACAAACTACCTCCTTCCCCTGTTAAGCCTTTGGAGGTGATAATTAATGCTACCCCAAGGTTTTCTGTTTTTGCCACTCTGTAAAAAAGGTGTATCAGGTCAATGTTAATGTCGGAGCATATTAAACTAATATACTATTTGTGGCAAGAAAATGAATAAAACCATATCTTTTTCAAAATAACAATGAAGATAGAAAATAAACAATACCTGGGCTTCCATGCATGCACTTAAAAGTGATTTTTGCCTGCTGCATTTATCGTCCTTGTTATGATTTAGAGTCAAACAGTTGAGAAATGTGACCATATCCTTCACGCAAGGTTTTTGGAGACTTCCAAAGTTCTTTGGGTTTATGAATAAGGTACCAGCTTTGCGGCCCATCCTTCACCAGTTCAAACTATAAAATATAAAAGACAAGATCAGACTTGGTATAGCAGGAAATAAAATCTGCAGTGGGGCTAATAGGAGAAAATCAACAGGTAAATGCAAGCATCTAGCGTAGTAGTCATATAAGATTACAATCTTCAGGGAATAAGACAGGAGCACAATGTACTATATTTTCAGAAAACAGAGAACACTAATTTCACTTAGGTTCGCCAAACAAGTAACTCTCAACAAATAAAAGCAACCTACAGACATGCACACGTAGAACAAAATGAGATATGGTGATAATAATTTTACCAAGTATATAGTATGCCCATCATATAAAAGTTGGCCCTAGAGAGTACCAGGTAAAAGAAATACAGTATCACCAGTTTCTCACGGAACAGCATGTCCACTAAATGTAGTGGCAGTAATGATGATGATGAAAATTGAACCAATGTCATTAGGGGGAGAATTATAAAAGTTGATTAGTTCTAGAAAGACGAACTTCATATTTGGTACTAATGTTTGTCTAATTTATATAGTTTGCAACGCAAGAACTTTTTTGACTTTATCACTTTATGTGACAGCGCTTTCAAACAATAATTTAGCAAAAAGCAAAATATGGATGTACAAGCATTTGACAAGGAGGTGGGCGCATGCATTTTTCAAACCTTGCTGCCATCAAAATAGTGGGTATTTCACTCTTTGCAATAAGTCATTTATGAAAGAAAAAAAGGGTCTTTGCAATAAGTTTATTGCAACAGATTTTAGCGCCAGACATTTCAAGCCCAGAAGTTGTTTTAGAGCTGATATTGTTAGCTTTGACCAATAGCATTCTAATACAAGCAAGCATAAGTAGATAGGATATTATTTAATCAATTTTCTAAAGCACTTTCTGCTCCAGCACACTGCATTGCCAAATAAAACCCTTCTCGGAAGGACTAAATGAAAAAACTGGGAGAATCCAATGCCTCGAAACCTAAGGGTTCCTCCACAAGGTTCGTCCTCGGAGGGTGAGTCAGGGTCTAAGATCAGGCCGAAAGGCGTAGTTTATGGACAACAACAACAACATGTGGGTCCCGAGGAACGGAGAAGGCTAGGTTAGCCAAAAGATGAGTTATTGGTTCCAGAACATAGTGTGTCCCTGCTTATTTAGGGTAAGAAGGGGTAGGAAAAATGCGAGACCAACTATTTTTTTCCCTTAACCAAGGCTGAGAAAAGAAAATTTCCACTATTAATCACACTACTGGAAAAACTAGTAAATGAAAGATTAATGCTATAACGATATATATCATAGGTAACAAAGCTTTTACTTGTTTACTTTCCTTCCGCTGTTGTTTCCTTTACTACAAGATATGGTACTTTTTTCCTGATAAACTATTAGGGGCATACTAGAGTGCAAGCAAGGGCAGAGAGTTAAGAAAGAATTGAAGCAGATCTGGAAGACCATTCCTCTATGTATCTTGTGGACTATATGGTAGGAGAAACATAGAGCTTGTTTTGAAGGACAAGAAATTCCATATTGCTAGAATTAAAGACAAGTGTCTACATAATCTTTTCTTATGGCGTAAGTGTAGTTCTATAGAAAAAAAAATTCCCAGAGGTGGAAAATAAGAATTCCATACCAGAACTTCAACGAATTCTTTCCAAAACCTAATGTTAGACATTTGGATTATTGCATCTTTTGTGGAAATTTTTTTAATTTCTATGAAATAGCATGCACATAAATAAACTATAGTGATTTGTACAACAGTGAAAGCTTTATGCATTTGAAATTCCTCTCCCCCTCCTTTTTCCAGCACTTCATAGTCAATCTGGTATATTATTGAAAAAATCTCCTTTTGGTTGTTAACATTTAGGGTCTGTTTGGAAAGCCACCTGGTAATTGGAAGTGATGTAATTACTAGGGTAGTAATTACCAGCCTAGTAATTACACAGCCTAGTAATTACAACCGCATGTTTGGTTGCCACAATGTAATTACACTGTAATTACAAGTGTACTGTTTGGTTATACAAGTGTAATCACATGGTTATATTAAAATTTTAAAATAAAAGCTAATTATCAAAACCTAAAAATTTATACTAAACAAATAAGGGCCTTTATAAATGATATTAAATTAAATATTATATATATATATATATATATATATATATATTGTCTTTTGAAATATATTAATTAATAAACATATATTCTTAACTAATATTACAAAAAAATAATTGATTTATATTTTTCAAATTAGTATATTTTAATAATATTGATCATAAAAACGTAAAGTACATGATTTTTAAGAATATCATGAAATGCATGTTTAACAAAAAGATTAATATTATCAATATAATGTCATAAAATAATTAAAATATTTGACAAAAAGATAATCTATCAATTCTAACTAAAAAAATGAATAGCTTGCAATGTGAAATATCAAGTCAATACTAGCAAAACAAATAAATTGGAACTAAAAATATAATATAAGTTCAAAATTCAAAACAAAAAAGTTAACATAATACTCTTATATCAAATTTCAATATAACGTATCAAATATGATTCAAAAAAAAGGAAAATCTAAGTCTATAACCTTATTCAACAATGAATTCTACTTTAATTTAAGAATTAGAATACTAACTAAACTATGTTAAATGAAAAAAATAAAATAAAATAAATATAAAATAAATAATACGAACAATTGCATGGAATCACAAAAAATAAAGGTTTGGAAATGAGAAGGAAATGAAATATAAATAATATAAAATAAAAAATATATTTTTAAAAATTATTAGAATAATAAAAATAAAAAAGAATTTAAAATAATAGAAATAAAAAATAAATTAAAACAAAAAAATAAAAATAAAAGGACGAAATTTGAAAGTAATCAGCTTGTAATTACACCATGTGATTACCAACAATTCACAACCTACCTGCTTTGTGACAAAAAGCAGCGTAGCATACGATAGTGACCATCTCACTTGAGCTTCCAGATTAGATTTGAGTTTGAATTTTGTGACAGTTAGATTAGGTTAACAAATCCAGAAACAAGTTCATTCATTTCATACCCAAAGTCTTCTGTTGGACGCCATATGTAACTTACGTGAGCTTAAAAAAACCTACATTTCACATGAAGATGCATGATTTTGCAATGGCAATACCCATTAGGCATTAGCTACTTGCTAACCTTGTCAACACAATACCCAAAGTCCAGCTCTGTTCAGTCCCTGTCCTCCCTCACTGAAATGACAACGGAAACTTGATTCCTATTTTACTTTTTGAATTGGCTTGAGGTATTAGAAGAAACCATACTCTTTTTTTAAAAGCATTACAAGGAGTAAACCTACGAAGAAGCCAAGAGGAGTCAATATATAGTATATATACATAAAAAAGACTTTTCACCCTAGCCACACAGTGTGATTTACCAAGACACCCCTTGAATACATGAGGCTCCGCCACTGGTCACATAGACACTTTCCAAAAAGCAGTGTATTGATGTGTACCATCAGGCATGTCTGATTTACCAACACACTGAAGTACTTATTATGCTATCTGGAGCAGGCATATAGATTGATCAAACAGCTAAATTTACCCCATTCCCCCTTCTTCCAGTTTCTTTCCAGTTTATTCACTAAAGAGTTGTCACTTTTTCTTCTTTTACAAAAATAAATAAATGAGGTGGTCTTTTTTCAGGTCAGTAACAAGTTGTATCATACAAAAAGATTTGGAATACTCTCACATCTAGTATAGTAGCACTTTTGATAGGTAACTAAAATCTTGATGGGAAAAAAACTTTTGGTAGGGAAAAACTTATCATTATTATCAATATCAATTATCAAGTTCTCTAATGTCCTAATTTTGTTTTGTTTTGATAACTGAGAAATCCCCGAGGGTCAATGGCACATATATGGGTCTGCTGCCCCTCTACCCTTCTTCACGTATATACCAGCCTTTTGTCTGTGGCAGGAGGGTGTGGAGGTCGCGTAATGGGTAGAAGACTAGTAGGTATTAGAGTGTTGTCTTACTTTTCAACGGGTCTTCTTGTAGACATCTGTTGTTTATTGTGTTTCGGTTATCGCACTATTTTGTTGTTGCTATTGTTTCCTTATTAGTTGCTATGTTTTCTTCACAGCCGTTTTCCTTTTTATACCTACTTTGATTTGCTATACTCGAGTAGAGGGTCCTCTGAAAACAGCCTCTCTACCTCCACGAGGTAGGGGTAAGGTCTGCGTACACTCTACCCTTCCGCATCCAACCCACACATGACTCCCAGCGCTCTTACCACTAGACGAAAGCCCTAGGGCCTCTAATGTCCTATCTTAAACTCAATGTCCTTCATGGATAAGACTTTTTTTCATTTCAAGAGGTAACTTAATTCAATCATGTAAAATCCTTAAAAATTGAGATGACCATAAAATAAAATCAGTCTTCTGGAGTATCATGGCAATGAATTTTATAATTTTCATGAAGAATTAATCTAAATAGTCGTTCATCCTTCTGTAATTAAACTAAAAATAGTCGGCAGATGTATAATCCACATATAATATGTGTGAAGATCCCAATTTTCATTCCAGTGCTGAATGCTAAACAACAACAACAACATACCCTGAGGTTGTGGGTTCGAGTCACCAAGGGAGCAAAACGGGTGGGAGCTTCTAGGGAGGGATAAAAAAAAACAAAAAGACATACCCAGAGCTGAATGCTAAAAAGGATCAACACCAAAACACTATAAAAAATCAACTTGAGGTTGTCTCTTATCTTTTCTTCTCCTAATTCTTTGTTTGCTTTTGTCTTTAGTGAAATATTATTTTTTTAAAAAAAACTGATTACTACGACTCCAGATTATACATGTCACATATTTTGCAGCCATTATCGCATAGAAGCAAATAAAAATGCAGATAAAGTTGTAAAAATTAGTGTAAAGAAGGAAACTTACAACTCCAAATCGCCGGAGAAAAAGATACCGGAACAGAGGAGATTAGAGAAAGTTCAAGACTGAGGGAGAAGAAAGTAGAAATTTCAAAATGGGCCTTAAACGGGCCACATTGGAGTTTGGATTTGTACTCCACTTTATGGATCATTTTCACAAATAACCACGGCTAATTGAAACATAACCAGCATTTGTAAAATAATTAAAAATAATCATTAAATTTTTTTTAAAAAAAAAATACTACTAATAATTACAAAAACTAGGTCTGTGCACGAATCGATTAGGTTCGATTTTGGCCATCATCGAATTAAAATTTCAAATTTTGATTTATTAAAATCCTCATCCTAACTCAATCCATTCTAGGTCCAATTCGATTCTTTTTTTATTATTTCGATTCGATTTTACGAATCGATTTGTTCGATTTTAAAATTTCAACAAGTAACTATTTTCATTTCAATTTTAGAGCAAACATAATAAAAAGTAACAAAATCTTAAAGTTAGACTCTAAATAATTAAAAGTAACATTGCACTGCAAGTTTAAAGTTGTATTAAATTCAACCACAATGGTCCAAAACTGAAAATTCAAAACTCAAATTTACTATTATTTACTTACCATTTATGAATTTCGATTTTTTGAATCGATTCGGATTGTAAACACACTCAACCATATCCAAATCGAAAATTCGTAATATTCTAAAATCAAATTCGTAAATCAATTCAAACTATATAATTCAAATCGTATTATTCAAATTGCTTCGAATCGATTCGAATATTCGAATTGATCCGATTTGTGCACACCCCTAACAACAACAACAACAACAACAACAGACCCCGCCTCTTCTTAAGTTTGTGCTTGTTTTACTTCTTCTTACAGATAAGTATTTGTGTGTGGCTATTTCCAATTATTTTACAAACAACTACTTAATTAGCAACCCTAAAAGTAGCTAGCTTATCTAGTATCTTTTTTTACCAATTTTATCAGAATAAAATTAATAATGAATCTTCACCCTTATAATTTCATTGTTGTCGCAAAGTTTCAAATTTCACCAATAAAAAAGGCAATTAGTGTATCTACCTTTTATCATTCCATAAATTTGAAGGAATTTGGGCTTATGTTTGGCATCCAAACATGCGCAAATATTTTCTAATCAATAAAATATGGATTTGAATTGTGTCTAAGACATCTCGAATTGAATACCATTTAATTAAATCGAAGTGGTAGTTATTAACTTCCAAAATTCATAACCAAAAATATATTTTATCAAATTTCCTAGAAGAGAGGATTCATAACCATATATAAAAAGATATGATTTTAATTTTTACTAACTACATAAAAAGTTGTTTATTCATAATTATCACTTATTACGAATTTTATGACCTATTGCTAACTGAGTCCTTTCTTCCGTGATGAACTGTTGGCACCAGTCCTATATTTTGTCTCTGTAGATCGAGAAGAAAAGGGGCTCGGCGGGAAGAGGAGTGTACCATGAGATATTATGGGTCAAATATGCATTTCGGATCCAGCTCCTTGATATTACGCTTCCCTTAATTCTATTTCTCCAACTGCACATTTAGATGAATAACATATGTCATATTTAGTTTTTAAAGGTCCGAATTATTTATTTAAACAATAAATAGTTGGGAATAAGTTTGAAAAAACATACTCTCCCAATTTTGGTAAGAAAAGATATTCCACACAAATTTTGGTGCTCATCAATATCATTAGTTTTAATTTATCTTTTACCGCCATAATTTAGCAAAAAGAAATTTAAGTGAATTATGGTGTCATAAGTTCAAGTTCATTGAATAGCCTATCTGATTCTTCATAACTCATCAATCCACCGATCCACTTATCCATTCTCATTGAACAACGACGATAGGGGAGCAAAAACACCCAACTAGAAAACTCACATTGGACTAATTAGGGATAATCATGCTCGAACTGATGGCTTTCACCACATCAAGCTGATACTATCACTGAGTTATATCCCTTTTCTGCTCTATCGAAAAATAGAATTGATTAATTTTAAATCAAAGGATCGAGAAACTCCTTTAACTCTTTCGAAAAATTACAAGAGATGGACTTTTAAAGTTCTTGATATTAAAAGGAGCTAATTAACTTAGGTAAATACTGTTTGACGCTTTGTTTAATTTCCAAACCCTAAGAAAGAAAACCAAATTACACGACCACCAGTACTATCATAACATGCATTGTGAAATACATCATAATACGCAAGCTATGAGTAGAGGAAAAACTATTTGGCGCAAATGGATTCATGATTCGAATCTTTTATTTTTGAAGACGTATGTTGTATATATAAAATTATAAGTATTAGACGTACTTCTTCGTGCATTTATTTCTTCATATTTTAAATTCATACGAAAAATCCCTCCACCATCAGCTATGAAATGAATTTGAGAAAAAAGAAGAGCAGATGGATATCTTTTGACATGAGTTAGAGAAAAGGGTCATAATCCTCTCTTTAAAAATATGAAACCACAATTACATTCACAACATATTGTACTGTTCAGATGAAGGATAATATGATCACATTTACTACTATTTGAGATCAAAACCCCAACTAAGAAATTACTAACAAAAACAAAGATGAAGAAGTCAACTAGATGAAACACACTGCCAGCAAAATGTCACAAATCTCACAAGGACCATTTAATTTCCACATAGGAAGTTAAAGACTGGATGATGATGATGATCAGCAGCACCAATTCCAAGATCAGTAAAACAGTTTGCTTCCACTGAATTTGAAGAAGAAGAAGAAAAAGAGCTTGTAGTCTTTTCTTGTAAAATCCCAGTTGGGTGCAGTGGAAAAAGATTCAAAGTTTCTTGATTATTAAACTCCTTATTTTCATTTGGGCTGCTATTTTCTTGACATGAATGAGTAGCACTAGTAGCATTTATGTTGTATACAGCATGATCACAAGTTGCTCTCCTTTTGAAGCCGCTTGGTCCAGGAAGGATCATACTAGGAACTGGATACTGCTGATAAAACCCTAGATTGCTTTGTGCTGTGTAATAAGGGCTGCAAACAACTACAAAAACCTAATTTTAGTAAGTACTAGTATTATAATATAAGATAGAGGAGTAGTATAACTTATAAGAGTAATAATATAAATATATTTTACAAATTGTCAATAATTAGTAACAGATTGTCGATGACATAATTAAATAAATTATTACATGGTCACAACGTCAACAAGATTTCAAAATAGACTAGAGGTTTGAGTTCTATCACCACCCAATATTTTAAAAATAAAAAAAAATTCACGTGCATCAGGTCACAACTTCAACACAGGTAACTTGCCCTCGATCATATTTTAAAATTTTTTATTTTATTTTTTACTAATTTCATTTGTGATGATGTCTTTTTAGATGACGTGTTAAAATTATTTTATACACTGTCTGTGTAGAGGATTTAAATTCAATAATTGTAGCAGCTCTTGAAAATAAACTTTTAAACGTCATAAAAAATAGTCATAAACGTCATGCATCACGTCGCAAAAAAAAAAAAAAAACTTCTTGATATAACGGCTAGTGTGTGAACATAGAAGTGAATGCAGCAAAATGCAAAGAGACAATATATGCCATCAGAAACTGAAAACCTCCCAAAAAAGGAAACAAATTATGGGAAAAAAAATTAAAAAAATAAGCAAACTTTTCATCAGAAAGCATACAGTACTCTAGTACAGATATCATATACGAGAACTCATTTTAATATATACATCCGGTCAAAAGACGTAAATAAATATATATAGATCTATATATCCAAACATATCTGTAAATAAAAATAAGCAAATACAGAGTTTTTGATAGACATAAAAAATCCTGCATTGATGATACATTTTTGACTCAACATTAGGCTATGAACAAACTTTGTGTAATACTCTGTTAAACGATTTATATATTGCAAAAGTGTTACTCCCTTTTTTCCAATTTATGGACAAAGGTTCAAAGTAAAAAGATCAAACCACTTACTTTTTACTATGAATTGGGATATAAGTTCTTCGAATATTTTTTGCAAAAAATCACATACTCAAAAACTACACGAAATGTACTACAAGTTAATATAATGCAGCTAATGATTCAAATTATTTTTTAAAAATAGTTTGAAAATTTGCAATCAATGAAAAAAACAAGAAGTTCGACTCCAAACAATAACATCATCACATAAAACGGAACATGAGAAATAAAAGTATAAATTTACCATTTGTGCAATTAGGTGGTTGAAAAACAGAAGTCCTATGAAGAAAGCGATTGAAATAAGCAAATTTATCTTGTTTCTGTTTCTGTCGTTGCCTTGCCTTATGATTTTGAAACCAATAAAAGACATTTTTGCCCTCAATGTGTCCAAAAGCCCTTAGCCTCCCTGTAATCTGTTGTATCTGCTCAGCACTTGGTGTCCTTATCCCTTGCCTGTACAAACTCTCAAGTAAATCAATTTGTTCCTTCGTCGGATTCCACCTAGACCCTACTGGAGTCCCACCAGATGTTAACATGTCCACACTCATATTATTATCACACATTTTCAAAAGAGAGAAATAATATTACTCAATTCTTGATTTATCTGCATGGTTTTAATTTAGACTTATATATAAAAAATTAGAGGGGGGTGGGGGGTAGGGGAGTCAAAAAAATTAACAAAAGGGAGTGAGGGGATTGACATGCGTATTGTTTTTGGTGCTGAAAACATGGCACTTAGCGGCCGAGAGGAGGAGATTTTCGTCTTGGTATGAATGTATGCATGCATGAAAAGACGAAAATGCCCCTACATTGGACTTGTCTCGGGAAGGAAAAGAAAAGACTAAATGTTAGGGAAAATGACAGTCCAGAGGAAGATATGTAGGGGTAATTCAGGTAATTATGGAAAAAGACAGCCGGTTGGGTTGTAAGGTGTAGGGGGCTAGGCTTTGGGAATTGTAGTTAGTTAGAGGCTCTCTGCAGGCTCTTTCTTTAGTGTAAGTTTACATACAGTGAAACTGGGAGAGCCAAAAAAAAAAAATAGATATGATTATCCCGATAATCATTCATTACTTCAAATGGAAAATATTAGAGAAAATTAAGAAGCCAGAAATAAGAAAGGCCAATATTGAGGACTTCAAAAATATTTTCAAAATAAAAAATACTTAAATGTAGTACTTATATACTGCCTCCGTCCGATTTTAAGTATGAGATGATTTGGAATATAAGTGTCAAATTATCTAATTTTTCACATAAAATCAAACACAAATTTTTTTAAAAAAATTATATTTAGAAATTATATAAAAGGTTTTTTGAGTACCAATTATTCACAATCAAAATATTTGAAGGACATGAAAAATTTTCATTAAGGGAAAATTTATTTTGACTCTCCAAATAGTGTATAATTTTCAGTCACATAAAATGGGGTAGAAATAGTACTCCCTTTATCCTAATTTTTATTGCACCATTTGATTATGTACAAAGTTTAAGAAAGAACGAATTTCTTTAAAATTTGTGATCTAAAATAAATTTTAGACATTTGGATAGCTATAAAATTATTTTGCTATGGGAAATTTAGATTTTTTAAGTTAAGTAATTTCTAATTATAAAAAAATTACTTTTTTGTTGACATAGACTAAAAAAAGTGTATCACATTAATTAAAATAGAGATACTTGTTATAAGTTGTTTTATTTAGTAAGCATTTAATATATAGTAGTATAAAGTAATAATTAGTTATACTCATCCCCCATTATCAACACTGTTTCGGACACAACTAGTACATTTCAAAATCACCGTTACTCGTTTTATTTTACTTGATCGTTATACCAAAAATAAATGTTTGATCATTTTATTTGTCCATTTTAGCAAATTAAGAAATTTTTATTATGTATTTTTCATACTATCCTTAAATAACTACATAAAGTGGTAGTTGATAGTCAAATTTAGAGTTTTAAAGCATTATTAATAAAATTAAATTTTATAAAATACATCTCTAATTAAAATTTTCTTAAAAAGTGCATCATGCCAATATAGGCCAAATAATATAAAACTAAGAAAGTAATAGGCTAAATTTTCCCAAAAAAAAAAAGAGTATCTCGGTATATATAATTTGAAATATTGAGTGTGAAATCCAATAAAGGAGCTAGGCTCTTTGAATTATGGTGAGTTGGCGTATTGAGGAATGAGGCAATCACGATTTGAAATGAGGATCCTTGGTAATCTAACAAATAATCCTTATATGATCTCGTGTCCACTTAATGATCTCTTCCTCTTTTGTCTTGTAATTAATGTTTTTTTCCTATACATTTTACCTCATTTACCTATGTTTTAAGTATATAAGAATTATTACTTCCTCCGTCCATCTTTACTTGTTCACTATATTAAAAATAGATGTCTAATAATATTTATCCAATTTATGAAATTAAGAAATAATTTACACTTAGTTCCTAATTTACCCTTATCATTAATTACAGTCATTTTCCTATTATATTTTTCAAGACATTGTATTTATTATATTCAAAGGGTGATATAATAAAATTATCATTTTATTTATAGTTTCTTAAGAAATGTATAAAGTCAATAGTGGACAAATAAAAATAAATCGAAGGAGTACTAATGTTTAGTGTTAGCATATGATCAATAACTACGTTAATAAGTGAACTGTAACCAATATTGGACTGTTGGATCAAACTTGAAAAAAGAAGGAATTGTTTTCGCATCCTAAGAGCACAATGTGTGATATACGGATTGGGCGCATTCATGAGTTTCAAACTTGCAAATTTTTGGTATTTAAGTGAAAAGGGATAAAAGGGTGAACTCATTATTTTTTTTATTTTTTTTTAAAAAAGGAAAAAAAAGGAGGACTCCGCAAGATACTACTTCATCGGCCGTTTTCTTTTACAGGTTTTTTATATTAAAAATATTTTTTCGTTTTTATTTGTTGATTTTAATAAATTAAGATCTTACTGGCGGATCTGTTGGGATTAATGGGATTTGGCTCCTCTCCATTTCTCTTCTTTCCATTTCCCCCAAATTTTTATTTAGATGTATGACTTGTCTTAGTTAAATATCATTGGTGCAGATTTTTAAATAATCAAGTGCCTTAATCATGGTTAAAGAATAGCACCATATATAGTAAAATTATTTTCGTTATCTATACAAAACTTGTTTTTCCATTCATAAAAATATATTTCTCATAGATTAAATCCTTATCAGTTTAAAATCAATATTTAAATAAATTATTTTATAAAAAAAACACATTGTAAATCATAAAATAGAATTCTCAGCAAATAAAAAGTATTGAAAATTACTTTTTCATTTAATATCAAAGAAATATAAAATTTTGTCACACATTTTTTCAAAAACTTTCTTTTAAAAATGTTTACAGAATCGTGATTTAATATTGTAAAATTATGGAAGAACTCATTTTGTATCAAAAATTCAATGCTATTAATTAATTGAGGTAAGCCATTCGTTCTCACAAGTTTGGAAAATAAATATTTTCTTACCAAAATTGGAAAACTTAAATACCGATATTTTTTCTTTTAATTATGGTTAATTAGTATATTTTTTTGATTAAGAAAACTAATTAATTTGTACCATTGATATTTAATTAAGATAAGTGTCATACATCTAGATAGAAATTTGGGGAAATGGAGAGAAGGGAAATAGAGAGGAGCCAAATCCGGATTAATGGGTGTAAATCCCTATATATATTCTACCTTCGGCACTTCACTAAAATTTAATTATCAGCGCCACCCTATAATTAATCCTCATATTTATGCATGCTGATCAACTGCCCTTCTTCCATAATACTTAATTTGCTAAACTATTGATTTCCCCAGATTTGAGCGTATTTTCAAGACAAGTAGATTAAATCAGTAGTCATTTAATATGCATATGTGTTCTATCCGTTATTTATTTCTCAATTTTGTTATTAATACAAAAGATAAATCCCTTTGGCAACTCATTTTTTTGAAAACTCATTAGTTACACCCTTCATTTTCTTTTTACTTGTTACATTTCATTTAACGGGAGTTAATTTAATTAATTTTTGGAGATGAATTATATTAGAATAATTTTATATTTAAAATTTAAAATTTAGATGTTCGAAAACTATATGAATAATATTATAAATTACAATTCTTCTCATATTAATATGATGAAAAAATATATTTTAAAATATTAATCAAAGTTTATATGATTTGACTCTCAAAAAACAAAATATGACAAATAAAAAGAAACGGATAGAGTAATTTGACTGGGCAGGCTTTTAGGAAGTTATAAGTGCATTTTTTTAATTAAAAAATACTTTTTAAGAGAGTTCAAATATTTGGCTAAGATTTTAGAAAAAAATAAATATTTTGAATAGTAGCATAAAAATTTTGGAAGTGCCATTGGTCAAGCACAAATTGCTTGTATGTGTTGCTCTAATACTAACAATCTTTTTTAAGTTGATTAATCAAATATAAATCGTTACTTTTTGAAATATTTAAGAAAAAATACTCCTGACAAAATATTTTATTGGGTAAAGTTTGTGTATACTCTATCCTCTTCAAATTTTATTTGTGGGATTTTACTAGGTATATTATTGTTGTAGTACTCCTAACAAAAATATTTTTCAAAATAAGTAGATTTTGAAAGTTTGACTAAGCTAATAATTACACAAAGTAATAATAATTAAATTTAGAGTTTCAAAACATCATTAATAATTAAAGCTTAATTTAGTACATATATTTTTAAGTAAAACTTTTTTAAGAAATGTGTCACGTGAAAAGGGGCCTAGTAATATTACACGGAATAAATATTGATAAAAGAATAAACTGGGAGTTGTATGTTCTAATGATCTGATCATGATATTGGAGTAATGATGAATATTAGGTAGTAATTATCTCATATTGGATAAGGATCAGTGCTGCAGGGAATTAAGGCGCTACATGATTCAAGAGTATTTTTCATCAGAGGTTGACAGATTTTATCTCTACTTGTGTATAACTAGAACTAGATAAGTTCCAAGTAAAAATAGGACTACATTCAAGGACAAAATAAACAATTTTTTTTCTCAAGTTAATCATGATCAGAAAAAAAAAATGTATGTATCAGAAAAATGAATGATGAATGAAGCAGAAGAAACAAAGTAGATTAATGTAAAACTAAAAGAGAGGAGTGAAGGGAATACATGTATCTAGCTAGGGGAAAAACAAATAAGTACAAGAGAGTTGGGCAAGTTGCAAGGCACCTATCAGGCGCCGTATCGTGAAGACCAAATTCAACTCTAATTCTGCTCAGGTTTTTTTTCGGCACCAAATTCGACAAAGTGCCCTGTTTCTCTCTCTCTTCACATTCTCACTTTGAGAGATTCACCTGATCTTACAGGCTAACGACAAAGTCCCTGCTGCTGCTTTGGAATTTTGACTACCTTCTCCTCATGTCTGTTGGAAATTTCATTCAACTAACCAATCCAACTCTAGTAGTCTCTTGTCCACATTCTATATAGCTCCTTACTCTAAATACTCCCTACTTTTTTACATTATCACATTATTTTTCATCTAAATAGGTAAATTGATCTCCATCTTAAAAATAAGATATGTTAATGTGCTACAACAGGTGGTATATTACTTAAAAAGAGTAAAGTATTAAAATTACACCTAAATTATTTTTCTTTTCTTTTGGATTTCATATCTAAATTATTACAAATGTGAGTTTTGTACATAAATTATACTTCATTCTTGCTTAAACTCAACCATCTGTTTTTTTTTTATAGTTTATTTAACAAGGAATGCATCTTCTCGAATTAATCTGAAAACTCTTTAATTACAACATCTTACGGATATGATTGTCGAAGCTGAAATCCCATTCAATTCATATAATTTTGCCTACTGTCCTCTTACTCGCACGCCTACCAACTAGAATGACATGTTTAAGATCACAAGATTAAATCATATGTTGATACACAATACATATCTTTAGTTTTAATACCATAAGATTCGAAACTATTATTTACTTTCTTAATTAAGTTTCGTACCCAATTAAACTGAAACACGTAAATTAAAATGAAAGAAGTATATTATATATAAAATATATAGTGTAGATTGATATGTTATAATTCAAGTTATAAATCAAATTACTTATGCTAAGCAGTAACTACACACGTTTTTGTAATTTAATTGTGTAAAGTTGTGCTTTGTTGGTGCACAATATTTTAATTGCAATAGTATCTATGTTATATACATGGATAATATGATACTCGTAGTAATTAAAAAATGAGAAAATACATCAATTCCCTCTTAAACTTGATTGACAAATTTACTTTAGCATCTAAACTTTATGGATGTTTTTTTACCCCCTATTTTAATTTGAAGTGAATTTAATTACTCCCTAAAAGGTGATGTGGCAAAATTTGTATCATCAACTTTCTATAATATAAGCGCGTGAAGAAAGAAAAAAACGCAAAAACTAATTCAAATTATACATAACTAATTTTTTAAATATTTTCTTTTCAATTCAAATTTTCTCTTTCCTTATCCATTTTTTCTTCTTTCTTCCTTTCTCTTTCTTTCTTTTCGAGTTTGGGGCTAAAATTGTCCCTTAATTATTAGAGTAGGTTTATTTTGGTCCTTCGAATATAACTCTGAGCATATTTAGTCCCTTAACTTTACTAAAGTGGAGCACTTTTGATCTCCCTAACAAAATCCGTTTAAAAATAATAGTGTTAAACCCATGTGGCACCAACATGACTTGTAAAATACAAACTCATAGAGGTTAAGTATTAGCTATTATGAGTATATATTTAATTTTGCACGCTCTTAAACACAATTAAGAAGAAATTCGCACACCCTTCACCAAATTACTAGCTACGCCACTGATTTTAAGACCATTTTGTTACTGCAATTAAGAAAATGGTTATTTTTTTCGAGTGGGCAGATTATTGTGTTCTAAAGTATTGTCTTCAAATATAAATAGCTACTACTACATTAATCCTAAAAAATTAAGAAGACAAGAAAGAAAGAAAATGTATATCAATTAAGAAAGAGATAACACTGTCAAATTTACACCGTTAGAAAATTATCCTTTTCGTTAATTTTTAACATTATTATGTTAGGAAGACCAAAAGTGCTTCACTTTAGTAAAGTTAAAGAACTAAATATGCTCAGAATTATATTTGAGGGACCAAAATGAACCTACTCTAATTGTTAAGGGACAATTTTAGCCCCAAACTCCTTTCTTTTCTCTTTCTTATTTTTTCCGTTCATCAGCCCAGTTCCATCGAAACATTTGCTCCTAAATTCTAAACTTCTTCCACGCTATTTTCTTCTTTCTTTTCTTCTCTTTTAAATTCTTTTCTTTGTTTTTCATCACACGGCTTATATTTCGGCTCAATATTAGGATAAATCATGGTGGGTGTAGGAGTTGTTGGTTCAATGTAAAAATTGAAGTCTTCAAATGGATTAATACAGAATCCATTTCTATTAGAAAGACAAGAATATTGAAAAAGATTTTTTTTTTACACAAAAAGACTTCGTTGTTAGTTAATGAGGAAGAAAACTTGAAAAAGAAAAAATCACTATAGCTTATTTTTTTGCAGGAATTGTTCAAATTTCTCCATGAAAATGAGAAAAGGACGGAGCTGTTGTTTAGGAGATGGCGAACTTCGGGGACGACAATTGGTATTCGAAAAAATATAATTATTTAGGAGATTTTAGTAATTAATTAGGAACTAATTAATGTGAAATTATGATTAGAAAAAACTCAGAATAAAAAAGAAAGAAAAATCAGTAGAAAATTGACGTGGCGCTGAGGTGGCACTGACGTGGCGCTGAGGTGGCAACGCGTGAATTACACATTCAATGACAATGTTGGATCTTTATTTTTAGGGTGTATTAAATTCAACTCAAACTAGAATAGGGAGATAAAGAAACACCCGTAAAGTTTAAGTGATAAAGTAAGTTTGTCAGCCAAGTTTAGAGGAGATATATATTTTTCTCTTAAAAAATTGACACCATCAATGTAATTTACTAATAAACTCGTCATTTGTTCTAAGTTATCAGTTAACATAAAACTATATGTAATTACAGTATTTTTTTTAGGTAATGAATACTTTTGACACTCCAATGCAAAACGTAAAAAGCTTAAACTCATTACAAATACGTAAAAATTGTTCACAATTAAAATTTAAATCCTGACCCGAGTTCAAGAGGTTTGCCTACACTTTCATGCAGGGGCGGCTCGACCCTTTTGAGAAAAAGGCGACCACCTTAGGCTTCTAAATTTTGAGGGGCCTCATTTTTTTTTAGCAATAACAGATTATAGATTCTTTATAAGAAAAATATTAAATACAATTTATGAAAAAAATAAACTTTTTATATATAAAAAAAATTATTAAAAGAAGTTTGATACATCTAGAGTACTATGTCTCAAGAAAGATTAAATGCATTGGCTATATATATTATTAATTGAAAAAGAATTATTAGAAGAAATGAATTACAAAATTTTTTAACAACTTTGCATTTCAAGAAATTTAAAAAGTAGACTTAATAAAAAAAAAATATTTTTTCTTAAAAATTTAAGGCCTCCATTTAATTTTCGCCTTAGGCCACTCATGAGCTTGAGCCGCGCCTCCTTTCATGCAGGTATGGATGGTAAAATTAGCATATGATCCTTTATTTTGTTCAACTCTGAATGAATTATCACTCATTTATTAATTCAGTTCATTTTAATTTGTTCATATTTTGAATTAATTATGTAGTCTAAGTTAATTCATAAATTATTATTTTTTTATAAAACTTATGTTTTATTTGATATTTTATATATAATTATAATAAATATATAAAAAAATATTATTAAATGATTAAATAAACTATAAATAAAAAATAAGAAATTATTCATAAGAGTTGGATGAACTGAGTATGAGGTCCCTTCGGGGACTTCCGAAAAAAAAAGATGAACGGAGTATGAGGCAATTGTGTCGGTGAAAATATAACTATTATTGTTGAAAATTAAAATAAAATGAAGATATAAATAAATATTTTAAGTTGAGGTGCGGATATCTAGCCTCTTTTAAGGAGGTTCAAGTTTATTGCGTGGAATTTTCACCGATTTAGTATTAATACTCTTGACTTTTTTTTCTACGAAATACAATAACCCGACAATTTCGTATGACTGATCAATCAACTCCGAACTAGTTGTTGAGTCCAAAGCTCTATCAATAAGGACATCTTCCTTGAACAAAATAATATTTTCGTTTCTAGCCAAAAAGTTGAAGACTTAGTTTTTTTCTCGTTTTTCAACTCTGTTTTACTATACCAATCTTACTATTTTATATCTACTATAATATTTTTTCACACTTCTTATACCACAACACAGAGAAGAAATACCACTATTTATAGATATAAAAATCTTCCTACATTAAATTTACAACGTAGTGGGTTAATTCTATTGTAGAACATGAGTTGACGATTATAAAACTTCAGATTAAGTGGATAATTAATGATAGATCATAACGTGAGTTATATCAAGTAATAATACCACTTTCTAACAAATTTATAACCACCTGCAACATGACAAGAAACAATACACTTCAATGTTATAATTTTAATATTAAAATACACATTACTTCAACATTATTTAACCTATTTGTCATCCCATTTTCAGCCAAGTCACATTTGCATGGATTAATGACCTAATCATTTATTAACTCAATTCATTTTAATCCGCTCGGATTCAACTCGTTCCATCCATTTAACACCTCAATGTACAAGCAAGTGTAACCCAAGGGTCTACCCAAATGTGACCCAAGGGTAACTACAGGCCCAAAAAAACTCTTTAAGATCTGCCCCAAAGTGCCAGCTGGTACCAAACCTTCCATCTCGACGTCATTCTCTTAGCTCATGAACAGTTTAATTCCATTGATCTCAATATTTCTGGGCTTGCTTTAATTGAATTGGCTAACAATGTTAAACCCAAACTCATATCCATTAAAGTTGTTTGGCAGACCCTGTACCCTCCAATGAGATTCATGAAATTTAACTCTGGTATTTGCTCAAAATTAGCAGAGGCGGGAAATTATCCCAACAGCCGTGGGGCTTCTACAAGCTGCAGCCTTTAATTAGCTACTGGGCTAGACTGGCATATCAAGAATTGTTTTTCAATCTTCTTGTTACTTGAGTCTTCAATAGTTATAATTCACCATGTAATCTATTATCACTCATTGAAGGAATTAGGAGAAGGGATTGATACACTAAAAAAGATGCGTGCAGGCGCTACATTGGCACATCGTAGCATGAAATTGAGGAATTTTTGGGTACCTACTACGCTGGAAGAATGCATCTACTTCTTTTGAAGAATTGAACTCAGAGAGATAATGCATAACGTCCCTCGTTAATAATTTACGAGTTAGGGGTCGATCGACTCGAGGCCCAACTAGCGGTAGTTTGTTTTTATTTTTGAAAGGAGGGCATAAAAAATAAGCTCACCCACATAGATGAGTTTCCTTTTAATAAAAAAGGAAACACATCGAACAACATACGAACTCTGCTAGATAAACACAATAAAATCATCTCATAACTATTCTGTTTATTCCTGAATTACTAGTACACAACGAGGATACAATTTATTCCACAGCTAAATTAACATAAACTGGAACAGCCAAAGTTATCCAAACATCATTGACGAGCTTTGATTAGGATCTAACATGGCTTCCCATTCTAACGATGTTACCATCGGGATCCCTCACATATCCAACTTTCTGTCCCCATTTCTTTTCCTCAGGCTCGCTCACCGCCACTGCTCCACTTTCAATTGCTCTCTGATCATATTAATTCACAAAAGCAACACCTCAAATTAAATACTAATCAACAGTCTCAATTACAAATTGAAGTGATTAATGGAGCATATTCAAATAGTAGTAATACCTTGTAGGCAGCATCAATGTCCACATAATCGAAGCAAAGCTCAATTGCTTGTCTATCGCCCTGGGATTGAGGGGTCTGGACGTGACCCGTTATGTCATCTGTCTCGTGCTGGTGCATAGGCGTGAATGCTATTGTTGTAGATCCACTCTCCAATTCTCCCCATCTACAACCAATTCCACCCATCACAAAATTAAGTTGATTAAATTACACGAATAATCTAATTAAATTTTTTTTTATGCTTATCAAACAATTTAGATACGTTGAGACCTACATCAATCAAAATTTGAACAATCCTCGCCTCATAAACCAGGCAATTGAGTTAGCTGCGGTTCATGTTTATTTTCACCTCGATACTATTAAACTACTAGTATCAAATACTAATATGGTATGAAAGAAGCTTGCTGTATGTGGCATTCAAAAAGTTATTCATACGTCACTAATTTGCACATCAAACAAATTGTGTATGTTTTGGTTTTGAAAACAAAGTAGAACGCTCAAATTGTAGAATCAATTTTCATCCAACAATTCTCCTAAAATCAAATCTAAACTGACAAAATGAAACAGAAAATTTACTTGCGATTTTCGTCTAAGCGGCGAACGTTGTAGCCGAAAGCTTTAGCATAAAAGGCGACAGATTTAGCAACATCTTTACAATAAACAACTGTATAAGCAAATTCTGGCCCCAGATTTGATGCCATTCTGTTCTTCTTTTAATTTTACCTCTCGTCTATTACTCTTTTAGGCCTTTGTTTTCAAGCAGATCCATAACAGTAGTTATTGGTTGCCTTTAATTATATGTTGCCAAAACGACATATGATACAACACACGTGGCAATTAGAGCTGAAAGATTTAGAACACGTGTACATTGTGCGTCACTTGAAAGGTTATGTGCTTACCACGTTATTCCTGTGTGATCTCATCAGGAAGATGGCTCTTTTTTAGAGTCTAAAAGTTTAATAGACATTTATGAGAAAAAATATATAGACGTGACGTGACTTAAAATAATATTTACTAAATTCTTATGATAAACATTATATTCTAAGTAAAAGGTAATATGGTAAAGGTGAAAATTACCGTGATATATGTATATTATTACAATTAAACTTCATTGATATTATAAGAATTTTTACATTGTAATATATATAACAAACTATGTTAATTACCTAAAAATAATTTTACTGTTAATATATTTATAACTTAAATCCTTTGTGATTAATCTCAAACTGGCAAACAGATGTTGGTTCAGACGACCCAAGCCCTACAGTTTCCACACCATGAAACGTGGCAATTTAGTGTATTTTTGCAGCATTGGTATCCATCTTTTGTTTCCATTGTTTTATTTTGTTACTATAAAAATAGCTTAGTTGAATATAGCATGCAATCACCCATTTTGACTCTACTTGCATATCACATGCTTCTTTATTCCTAATGTTAAAAATCATGATGAGATTGTATGATTTTGAATAATTCAACATGATAGCTCAATTAAATATTAAATATAACATGAAGTGATACTATGATTGATTTCGGTTTCGCTTGTGGATGTTTCTTTTATCATTTTCCTCAGCTTAAGACTATTTTAATCTAAAATTTTAAATTTTAAACTAAAAAAATTTAATTTTCCATATATGTTAAAAATAGGACCATCTAAATACCGATCCCAAAGTATCTTTTTGCACAAATCACCCCTACAAACTTAATTAACTTATCATTAATTTGTTGGGGGTTTGCCCTAGTTTTCTAACCATAATTATTGGTTACTCCTTTTTGTAAAAAAAAAGTACAAATCTTCCATAATTGGCTAGTCCTTTTCCTCGTAGGAAAAGGTGTATGACTTTATAAATAGAGGCTCATTTCTTCTAACTTGGTAGCATCCCCAATGTAGTTTTAAGGGCTTTGAGAGTTTTGTTTAGGGGGAGAATTTGTGAGTCACAAGTGTTCCGGTGTCACTTGTGTGTACCTCCTTTTTTATTCTGAGTGAATTTTGTGAGGTTGTTTCTCTCGATATTTTGTACTCTCTTTTATATAGTGGATTGCTCATTTCCTGTTGTGGATGTAGGTCGATTGACCGAACCACGTTAAATGCTTGTGTCTCTTGTGGTATATTTTTCGTTTGTCTTCTTACTTGACGTCTTTCGAGATTTGCTTTGCTAGCTTCCGCATGACACCTGATTATTTCGATCCTAACAAGTGGTATCAGAGCGAGGTTAAAGACGGGTGTTCATCTTGTCGCGTTCAGTTCTACCCCCAACTTACTTTGACGGTAATGAAGAATTTTGTTTGAGAAATTTTATCGGAGTGTTACTCCGTGTAGAGACAAAGATTTAATAGAAGAGATTTGGAGATGGAGATTCAATCTGTTGAAGATTATGTTAAGAAGGTGGAGCAAATTTATTTTGTCAGAAATTCAGGTCAAGAGGGAGAATTGTTGGGTGTTTGCCCTGATTTTTTAACCATAATTGGTTATTCCTTTTTGTAAAAGGAAAACACAAATCTTTCATAATTGGCTAGTCCTTTTCCTTGTAAGAAAAGGTGTATGACTTTATAAATAGAGGCTCATTCCTTCTAACTTGGTAGCATCCACAATGTAGTCTTAAGGGCTTTGAGAGTTTTGTTTAGGGAGAGAATTTGTGAGTCACAAGTGTTGCGGTGTCACTTGTGTGTAGAGGTTGTTTCTCTCGATATTTTGTATCGAGAATTGACCGAACCACGTTAAATGTTTGTGTATCTCGTGGTATATTTCTCGTCTGTCTTCTTACTTGGCGTCCCAACCCAAAGATACTCTTGCATGGTGTGATATTGTCCGCTTTGGCAATCCTTTCAGCTACCAATGTGGGACTTTTGTTCGCACACCCAACAATCTCCCCCTCGAAGTAAGTTCCACGTGGCCCATCACCACGATGGGTGGATCACCGAGATTCATTGTGTGCCACCCACATCGTCTGAGTACTTTGTTATGGCAACGGAAACCCGCAACTAGCTTCTTCTCGTGTGTGCATCTCCAAGCTTGAAAAGGAACCGAGCCCTATTACTCTGCCACATCTCCGTACTCATCCTGTCGAACCTGGGTTCTGATACCAGTTGTTGGGCTAATCCAACCCAAAGATACTCTTGCATGGTGTGATATTGTCCGCTTTGGACCAAGCCCGCACGGTTTTCTTTAAAAGGCCTCACGCCATTAAGAGATCCTTACACCTTATATCTAGCTTCTCAATTCTTTCAGCTACCAATATGGGACTTTTGTTCGCACACCCAACATAATTGTCTTGACTAAGACACCAAAAAATGTAAAAATTTATTTGAGATAAGATATATGATCAATTGGAGAAAAATCAAAAAAAGTTATTCAAAATTTCTTTACAAATTAAAAATATACTAGAACTTATTTTACAATTATTTGATTATCAATAAATTTAATGTTTCATAAACAAAAATTTACCTATACCAAATCGCAAACTTCCCAACCATAAAGTCTTAATGAACTTCACGTGATTGAAACTCATAGACTGCGCAAATTACAAGTAACATATACTTCCCCTTACGATCATATAAATATTTAAAAATTATTCTAAATGATAAATTTCAAAAAAAATAAATTAATATTACGTCAAGTTAAATAGTGTCACGTAGATGAAGCGGAGGGAGTACTAAAGTGGTTAAGTGGCACTCTCAAAAATACGACAGTAAAGGCGAATCGAATATATCATAGAGAGAGAGTATCAAAAATCAAAATAGTCAAAACAAATAAAAGCAGCTTTTTTGTTTCTCCCTATTTTACGAACTGAGGGAAAACTGAACAAAGGCAGAGGCGATAATCCAGTTTCTTCAAAACGATCTTCAAAATTGAGATCCAGAAATCGAATTTCTCTGCCAATTTCCTTAAGGTAATGGTTCTTGCAGTACAATCAAATCAATTTATGCTCGATGATTAGTGCGTTCTTCTTTTGATTCCATCTCCTATGATCTGATTTCGATTTCTCTGTGACGTGAATATGATGTTTGGACATTGTCATGTCGTCGTGATTATTGGCATTAAAAGATCGAGTTATAGATATATTTTGACGTGCGTTCAGGCGGTTCAGCAGTATCTGTCATATAGCATCTGAATTTGATTTTGTTATAATTAGATTGCTATTTCCAGAAAATAGAGGGGTATTTTAGTCCTGATTTTTGTTCAAAGTGGATTGAAAGTATTTTTGTGAATTTGTGACCATAACGGCTAACAACTAGTATGAAATGAGCTCGAATAGAAAGAGTATAGAGAGGATTCATATCACTGACACCAACTAGTGTAGGTTGAGGCTTAGTTGCTTGCTTGATTCGACATGCAGCACTCGCGTAATTTCCTTTATATTAACAGGATGGTCTATTCCAAAAAGTTCTATGAGCTGAGAACTGGAGTGGTCTTTCTATTTTATGTACCTTTGATGGTTAGAAAAAGGGAACTTAACTATATTTAGTTTGTACGAATTTAACTGTTGTATTGTGGTTTTGGTATGAGTTTAGTATTCTCATCACTGTGATATATTCATTGTCATCCATTTCGTGTTTTATTTCAGGGGTATGCTGGATAGATGGGCTCTATTTCGGAAGATTTGGCCACGACTTTGTCTTGTCCCTTTCCTTAAACGTCCACTAGATGTGGTTTTACCATTACATATCTTTGGGTAGAACTTTTGACTGATATCTAGCATTTGTTCCTCTAGCTATTGTGCCAAGTTCCCATCAAGTTCTTATGGGAGACTCCTTTAATCCCACCCCTGGGACTAAGTCTATGGTCACAACTGCTATCAGTACCAAAAATGAATCTAAACAGCACATCATTTCTTCTGGCTCGAACTCTTTTGCAAATGTAAGAAAGATTGATCTGATAAAATATGGGAAGCAGAGAAGGGGAAGTGGTAATCAGTTAGTTTTCTTTCTGGTTAAAGTTGCTGCCTTGGAGGCTGTGCGGAGGATCTCACGGTCCAAATGTCCATTGGTATGGTCTGGCCTGCAAGCTCTGCAAGTTGTGTGCTACCCTCCACTTAAGTGGATGCAAAGGTGGAATCCTTTTAGGGTTCTGGTTGAAGGCATGCAGGTTAGTACGCAGTTATCAAAATTCAAAAGAACTAGTGTTGAGTCTCGTGAACTCCTCTAGGTGCGTACAGTCATTCTGGAAAATGTTGTCTTGCCTGTGTCAGTGGGTGCAACAATTTTGCATTGTGAAAGAAGTATATGATCGTATATCATCTGATAAAAGGGGAATATCTAGTGCTGCTTTTCATTTGTGGGTTTATACACCAAGTCGAGAGAAATAACATAAGACAAAATAGGGTTACGTGTGTATAAAGATTTATGCTTGTAAAACATATTTAATCCACTTAATTTATAATTAAAATCAAAGATTATTGCTCTTTTGAACGGGACTATTTTATAGATATATGTTGGTCTATTGTATAGGTTCCATTTGCTTTAAAACAAGGATGAACCAAGCATAAATGTAATCTATGATGGAATGTCAACTGTAGCATATTGCAGGTAGCAGTAGTCTTTATGTGACATAATACTATAGCCAATTGGAAAGCTAATTTAGTACTTAAAATTTGTCCTTTGAGGCCCTTTTATGTTATTAAGGATCAATTGAATATAGCTGATAAAGAACAGATGTATATGCACATAGAAGTTTGTTCGTCCCAAGTAAAGAGAATGCCAAAGATATTTTTTCCATTTCCTGAGAAAGCTCAATGTCACGAACAAAAGTTTCTTTCCTTTGTTATTCAATCCATGAACCCACAGCGATCCTCTTCCATGTGAAGTTGAACTACAAAGTACAAACCTCACTTGATGTTTCTACAGTCAGAGCATGAGCATGCTACATACCTGTGTTATGTATGTAACAGCTTTTCTGCAAGCAGAAGGAATATCTTATTTCTTTTTGTAGGCTCCCAGGCTTGTCTATGTTTTTAGTTTTTTTATTTTCCCTTTTCTTAAGAAATATCAAGAGGAAGTCCTTATGCACATGCTAAGCCTACGGAAGCCTTTTAGTTTGCAGTTTGGTTCTATATCTCTCTACTTCCGTTTCCACTCTGTGCTAACCAATGACTCCATCCCTGTGTAGTTTCTTTTTCTATATGGTGTCTGATTTTATTCATAAAAGAAAACATGCTTCGAAAATAAATGGTACAAATAGCAGATCCTGAAATTAACATGGTTTCTTATAGTGATGCATAAACTTGAAAAGTTTTGAGAATTTTTCTGTATATTGTCAATTTCATGCATTTTGATTGATTTTCCTGCTCAATTTGGGAAAATGACTATCACCATTACATGCTCTAGAAGTCTCTTTTCCTTTGAGCTATCATGCGTTGGATGTTGTACGATTACAGACTTACGGCATGTCTTTATGAGTAGATGCTATCACGGCCACTGCTAGTGCTATCTATCGCTACAGCATTTTCTGATCATTCAGAATTCAATAATGATACCTCAGATAGCACTCAAGTTTCCCCAGACACCAATGATTCACATGCTGATTCAGACTCTCAGCTAGAAGTCTCTTCTGAGCAGTCTATCCCAAGTGAAAGGTACAAACTTGATATATTCCTCGAAAGTGTAATGAACAGTTACTACAGTTCTGTCTCAATCTATATGTGCAAAAGTTATTATTCAACCTGAAGCAGGAGCCGACCAGTCCAATAAACAAACGTCTGATACTGTAGCATCATAGAAATTATTAAGTGGATAACGTGTACATATAGACGGGCCATTCTTTTTCTCGCTTATGTTGGAAATAGTAGATAGCTCGCATATGTTACTGATATACTTGGATGTATCCATACAATGTGCTAGAACTTCTTTCCAACTTTTAGGCTGATACAGGAGATCTAGCATGTGATGTCTCAAATTACTTGCTTCCTCTTCAATTGCTTCTGGATTTATTTCTATAAACCATTGCTGGCTTTATCCCTAGACATCTTAACCAACTAAGCCAACTCAAAGCAAGGTTTTGAGACTGAATTGGTGGTTGATGAGTTATACGACTTCCATGCTTTTGCAGGGTCGGCAATGAAGTTTCTCGAAGTCTGTCTTCCACAAGTTCTGCAAGTTGGTTGTGTCGGCTTTACAAGGATCTGGAAAAGCAAGGAATTTTCTTGCCAGAGAGGTATCTTTTTAATGAAACCAAACTATAACAGAACATTACTTTTTCTAGTATCATGAGTTGGATGTTCAAGTACAAGAATTGTGCCACTCCATAACTAGTTTTAAATTAAAGTCAAGGCTACCAGTTCAACTATAAGGATGGCTTAAGACCTAACAGAAAATGGAGAGAGTTTGTGCTCAAGCTTCTCTAGATATCCGTTGAGCATGATTGTCTATACTAATAATAAAGCATCAGTACCCTAGAGTGACTACTTGCTCTCTCTTGATGTCCAACCTATATCTATACCTAGAACCTACTTAGAAATGCTAGAGCTCACTTTCTAATAATACTCCACTTTCCTCTTCATTTTCGCTAATTATATCCTATTCTTACCTAGTTTTATTTATCTTGTATGAAAATTCTTAAAAATTCAAATACACTTTTTCTTTGATATCCAATTTGAATATTTTGTAATATGTACTTAAAAGTGAATAATTTTTTCATTGATAACCGAGAAATTACTGAGGGCCAACGGCGCAAGGTTCAGAACTCATTGGATAATGGGCCTTCCTACCCTTTTCCACTTAAATATCAGCATTTTGTCAGCGGCAGGGTTCAAACCACTGATGTGTGCCTAACCCACACATAGTGCACTGTACTCTTATCACTAGACCAAAGTCCTGGGGGCTCCTTAAAGTGAATAATTATAAAGTATGTATAAAGGCACATGTGTTGAATGTTTCACGACTACTATGGAGAAATGACAGAATTCCTCCTTCACAGAAAATGCTGTAGGAAGATCTCTTTTCTACATAACTTCCCAGTTTTAATGCAGTAGTTCTAATTAAAGGCAAGCAATAACTACTATTATGAATCCCGATGGCATTTTAACTTCTTTTTTAGTCCCGCAAGGTGCTTGAATTGTTGCCAAGAACAGTTATTGACTAGTGTTCTGTCATTATTTTGTTTCGTTCTGCAGTTTTACCTGTCGTCTTCTTTGTCCTCATACCGTATGAGTTTTCATTTCTCATTCCCTTCAATCGTCAGGTTGATCAAAAAGCTCTTGAATGCTTTCGTTCTATTCAAAAACTTCTCAAGCAGTGCATATACATGCCACTAGAAATTTGTTGCACAAAGATATATGTAAAATTTATTGGTTTTTCTTCTTGCAGTGAACATGACACAATAGTATTTATGCAGAATTGATGAAGAGGAACTCCAGCAATTTTTTACAGCTGCAGATGGAGATTATACTCGCTTACTTTCTTCAGTGAAGAAGACAATTCGCTGGCGGGAGACGTACAGAATTCTTTCCAGACAAGAACTTGAAGTGTGGTCAAATATGGTCTTTTGGCATGGATTTGATGTGCAGAATCGACCTTGCCTCATTGTCCGTCTTGGCTTAGCGTGCATCAGTTTGCCATCTCGTGAGAGACCTTGCTTTGCTCAAGCAGTTGGTATGCTTTTCCACTTGTACATTGAGTATCTGGCTAATTTTTTTTATATGATTCCCGCCTTTACTTTAGTTATATGTATAACTTTCTGAAGTTTCTATTCTGATTTTCGTCTATCAGCGCAAGAATAGGATAATGTCACATCGTTTTCAGCAGCTGAATAATTTTAAAACTCTTTTGTGAGCTGTTTATGTTGAATATATGCATTTCCTTTTGCTTCTGTTGGAAACAAAACAATACCGGAGGTTTATCCTTACTGCTCAATATTGGAGGCAGCAATACCTGACACGTGTTTATCAAAGTAATAACTCCGTGTAAGAACTTAAGCCAAGAAAATCATGACAGGAAGCTTCTATAAATAAACCATGAGAGAAAATGATCAGGAAAAGAGGGAGTTACACTTATCAAGTTGGATAATAGTTTAGGCATTTTATCAATCAGCTTATAATGTGGGCTTCTCTATTCTGCTAGTTCATAGTCAGACAAATTATTAAACAATGGATATTTTCTTTATGAAGTATCTCAGGTGGAGCAAGGGGTTCTTCATTTGGTGGACCGTCAAAATTCTCAAATTACTGTTTTGGTAGACTGTGAAGGACTATCTCCACTGAGACTTCCCATGCAAATGCTGAGATCCTGTTCTACTCTTTTGCAAGATCACTTCCCCAACCGTCTAGGCTGTTTATTCATTATACGCCTTCCACCTATTGTTCGAGTTGTCGCACAAACCTTTGTGCAAGTAAGCTTTATACTCTAATTATTATTTCTTTCACTTTCCTGCTTCATTCTTATGATTGGAAGTCAGGCCAACTTGATCTGCATAGAACTCCTTTTCTGGAAACCCAAATGTAACTACTCTTCCACAAATATACAGGTTTTCAAACCGGTCACTCGGCAAAAATTGAGATTTGAAGGGGAAATGTACCAAAAGGTTCTTTCTGAGTGTTTGCAAACACTCCCATCTTATCTTGGTGGGCAGTGCACATGCTCAAGATGTGCAAGCTTTGACATGAGCAAGATGCATAACACTCGCATGAATGACCATCAAGAGACAGCGGTAACTGAAATTATTAACAATCCGCTGGATCTAGCATCACTCCGTTCAGGTGAACAGACTGCAATTCCGACGAATTATAACTGTGACCAGGTCCTAAGAAAAGCTGTGGTAGGTATCATTTTGTTCTGGGTTCTTGTTGCTTTCATTGCCGGAGTATATGATCCAGAAAGTCGTCCCATTTTACCTCCTTGAGCTCAGCATATTACATTCTTGAACATCTCATTGCACGTCTATTCTTATCAAAAATAGCATGTGTAACTAGTATTGAGCACAGTGAAATGGCAATTACCTATCCAAATCTCATATTTGTTTACTGTAATGGGATGTTTTGGTGCTTGTTCTGTAAAAATTTCTTATGCGTCTAATTGTCTCGAAAGTATGAAGCGTTGATTGAGATCTGTTTGTTGCCGTCTTCTTTTTTTTATAAGTATATTATTTATCTAAACTTTCGCTTTTATTTTATTTGGTATGATTAGAATATGAAATGTGCTTAAATGAAGCTGTGAGAATTTATATAATCAATTCTAATTTGCTTAGGACTGGAATATAATTATCACTATTGTTTTAGGGTATTTGAAGCGGCATTTTAAATATCTGCCAAGATAGAAGTAATTAACCTTCCTAAAGACAGAGAATTGGAATTAAATGAGTTAAAATGCAGTGCAATGAGTATTAGGCATTTAAACAAGATTTCAACTAGTTTGTGATTGATGTATAGTTATATTATAAATAGGAGGCATAATACATAAATGTGTTTTTTTAACTTGGCCTTAGCTAGTATTTATGTCCTTCAACTTTGGGTGTATACAAGGTACTTAAACTATCATAAAATTGAACAAGTAGACGTACGCGTTCTACATAGCAAATTGTGTGAGATGCACGCGTGTTATATGTCAAATCGTGTGAGATTTGACATGTATTTCGAAGCAAAAATATAACCTATTCCTCTCTTTCCACAAAAAAAAAAAAAAAAAAAAAAAAATTTCCACAGCCCATTATGACCCCCATCCCCAGAAGGATCGGAAGGAACTTTTCACAACCATTCATGTCTAGTAAAAATGAGGTAAGAGAAATTTTTATATAAATTTGGAAGAATTCAAAATTGGAAGGAATTAATTCAACATTTTCTTTTTTGCTTCCATAGTCGGGTTGCAAGATAATTCAGTGGAATAATATAATATAATGTCTATATATGTTCCCCTCCTATTTCTAGCATTAGGTGACATGATACTAGTGCCATGACCACAAATATGAATTCATTTGCAAGCTCGTGGCATAAGTCCCGATAAACCTTAATTTAATGCCTTGTCTCCTCCAATAATACCTACGCCTTCAATCCGTTCTAAAAAATAGTATTCCAAGTAATAAGTTTTTGATACTCAGCAACTCCTGTTAAAAAATAATCGCAAAAATTCAAACACTTAGTTATCCAGCCATAGGGTAGATCAGCAGCCACTCCTCCAATAATATGAAAATAATTATGCATCATTCGCATACCAGCGGCAGCTTCGAGTAGGTCATATATCAATTCTCGTTCTTGAAAAATATAGAAGAAGAAAGGGGTAGCCAGCACAAAATTTGCTAATTTATAGCCTGTTTGGCCAAACTTCTAAAATCAGCTTATTTTGAAAAGTTTTTCTTTAGAAGCGGTTTTCAAAAAAGTATTTTTGGTGAGAAACAGTTTGTGTTTGACCAATAAATTTAAAAAGCACTTTTGAGCAGCAATTAATGTTTGGTCAAGCTTTCTCAAAAGTGTTTTTAAGTGTATCCTTCTCAAAAGTGCTTTTAAGTGTATCCTTCTCAAAAGTGCTTTTAAGTGTATCTTTCTCAAAAGTGTTTTTCAAAAAAAAATGTTTTTAAAAAATGTGCTTTTTAAAAAAGTGTTTTTAAAAAAAATGTTTTTAGGAAGAAGCTAATTTTTTTAGCTTCTGCTACTCTCCAGAAACACTTATTTTCTCCCAAAAGTTTAGTCAAACACCTCATTAGATGAATTCTCGAGATACAGATTGAATTTAATATGCAAAAAATATGAAAATTGAAGTGTTATTGAACGTATATTATGTTTAAGACTTTTTTATCTTTTTTTGAAAGTTCAAAAACTTCAAACTTCAAATATAATATCGTATATTTTGACGCAGATATTTGTGCATATTTTACGCAAGTTGAAGGTCATCCACTTTGATCGACTCCAATATGTATCCAATTACACTTTTTAAGAATTTTGTATCGAAAATTCCTCCAATTTGCTTTATCATGTTTTGGCCCATGAGGGTTGAAGGTGGTGCTTCCATTTACATACATTTCATTTCAAGGACAGACACTTTAATTAATGATAATTAACTACACTAATAACTTTGAAGTAGCTAGTTAAGAATGTTCGTGTAGTAATAGAAAGCAAAAGAAAAGAAAAGAAAAGATAAAAAGTAAGGTGGCTAGCTAGGTAATGTCAAAGAATATTCAAATATTGGTGCTTACCAACCATGCACTAAGATTTCCTCAGTCATCAAGAAAATTAACAAAAGTCATGAACTTGGTGACCTTTCACTGTATTGATAGGCTATAATCTTCCTTCCATCATACAAAACCTAACTTTTCAAATATTTTCATTTTCATTTTATTTTTATTTCTTGTGTAATGAAATAGAAAAAAAAGAATAGTATATTTATTGGTGTTTAATTAGTTGCATCCTCATCAAGTTCCGGCCACTAATCGGACAATATTACATTGGAAGTGCCATGTCCTAACTGAATATGTCACCATCGTGCTCACAGGGGAAAAAAAGATAAATATATTTTTGCTATTTCTGAAATGCATTTTTTTTTAAAAAATTACAAATGTGATGACCTAATTGAACTTTGTTTCAGTTCTCCTAATGTTAACAAATAATTAGAAAGTTGATTAATATTAATTCTAGTCTGTCACCATAAGTAAAATGCGGCACCAATATATATCCTGCGCTTCTCCAAAGAAACTTGGCCGTCGTTTGGTACACCGGATAAAGAAAATAATTCGAGAATAAAGTTTGGAATTAACTTTATCCTGTATGTGTTACGAGGTATTAATTAATCCCGAGACTATTTTATCCCACTATTTGTTCTAAAATGGTGGGATTACTTTCTCATATGAAGGGTGGGATAAAATAGTCTCATGAAATATCTCTACTCATCCTATCCAATGTACCAAACGCGTAAATAAACAAAAAAGGAGAAAAAAGGATTCTCTCAAATCATAAAGCTAAGAAATATAGTACCACACTTCTATTCTTTAATTTTTTTCTTATTTAAGAAAACGAAAGAGAATAAATAGAATTCTTTTAGCTCATAAGATCTCAAAAAAATTATATACATGGTTCGTTATGTCATGGTCATTTTTTCTATCCATTATTTTTAATCAGGAATATCCACGTATCGAATTCTGAAGATTAATGAAACACAAAAGTGTTTGGTACACTAATACAATTTATAATTGGATGTACTGAGATTTTGATCAAGCAACTGGTAGTCCTATTATTTAGTGCCAGAAAGTCACTGACTAATTAATTAGTCATCAATTCTATTGGACTGTATAATGTACTTTATTTGCTGATTAACAGATAGTTTTCGCTGGGAAGTTCCATATTGAGAGGTAAAATGCTTCCTAACAAAGACAATTTCGTATCCAGGAAAATTCTAACTCAAGACTTTTAATTAAGGATAAATAAATATTTATCACTCCATCACAATCCTTGTCGGTACAAATGCATTATATGCTTTGAAAGAAAAAGTGATATTTCTTTTAATTTGTTTTCTTTTTTGTTTGCCCTTTTTTTTTTTTTCTTTTTATGCAAAAATGGCACTCACTTTTGCCATTATGTTTATCTTCACTCTCTTAATTTCCTTTTCCGGTCGATGGTTGTTTATTCCACTGCTGTATGAAATGGACAGAACTATATGCTATATATCATATCACAAGAATTATTACATAGTGAATAAAGTAGTGGCCTTATTATTCATCTTTTCAAGTATATGTACTTATAGAATTGCTTACCAAGGAATTAATGCCTAAGTGATTTGATTGGCTGATTGTGTAAATACCATTCACATTGTTAGTGTACAAAACTTTAAAAAAATCAACTTATATACACTAGCAGTCAATGGAAAAATAAAGCTGAGCACCTAACAACGCTTGTTTACGGACCAAAAATTACAAGATCACCCCTTTCATTCTGGGGTAATAAGGGGATCGTACCATTCAAGCCATTTTTTTCTTGACTCAAAATCGAATGTAGGTTTGAAAAATGTTGTAATATTGCATTTTGACATGTATAAAAGGTACAAATATCTGATTTAAAAATACAAAGGATGTTTTCGGAAATATACTGAATCATATTATAATTAAAGACGTTTGGGGTAATTATCCCTATTTTTATACATATATATTAAACCTTAATACTCTTTGAACATTCTTAATGAAACTCCTAGCTCTATTACACGGTCTAATTATATTTTTCAGTTGTTGAAATATTATATATTAGTAGTAGAAATTTTGGCATGGTATGAATCTGTCATCAGGCAGAACAAATTCAATTTCAGAAAATATAAGTCCTAGAATACTCTAGACAAAAAGATATTTGTTTGATGTTAAGTAAGATTTACTAGTTGCAACTCTCCTAGTAATATCAATATGATTGTGGTGGAATAGTTGAGATTCCTCCGTATCCTTAATAAGGTTTGGGGTTCGAGTTAGCTTTTCAGAATGGAAAATATTTGTTGGAAGCGTCGCCCCCAATATGGATATCGAACACCAGGCAGGAGTGTTGAGATCGAAACCATTAGGGCGTCATGCAAAAGCTAATACAAAGAAAAACTATAAAAAAAAAAAAGACATAATATAATGGATATGGTTTGGCCAACAGGCCTACATATTATGAAAAACTAAAATATACAAAGAAAGCTTAAAAACTGTTGATAGAAATCTCCTAAACAAGACTCTTTTGATGACTACATTGCGGAGACTTCTCTTCCAAGAAACGGATAGATATTGTAGAGGTCTTTTTTAACAAAGAAACCTTTTCCCGTCAAGAAAACCTTTTTGAATTAGAAAACAATGGTGTAAAATCCAAATAAGGTAGAAAATTTAGGGCGAGAACCAAACGGAAAAAACTACACTAGTGATACAATTCAATACGCAGTGTTCTTCCTAGATTTCGAAATCTTTGAGGTTAAAACCTTTACAAGACAACAAAATCGAATAATATGACTTCGTTATTTATCTTATGTTATGTTATCCTGCTTAATTCAATCTGCTTGTCATTTTTTGGGGAAACATAAGAGAATTATAGGGCTTTTCATAAAATATACTGCCAACAAAACCACAAAACAAAACCTAGTAAATTCTGCATCTAATGCTCTACACAGACAGCACTGTAATCATATTTCTTATCAAGACAAAAGAATTTGGAAGGATAAAATTATAAATTAATTTTATCTATAGTTTATTAATAAAGTTGCACGGGAACCTACCATTAATTAAAATCATAAAATAATTACTATTAAGCTTGCAGATACCAATTTCAAGGGAAACATATATATAAACATTTTTTTTGTTTTGATGTCATCTTGTTAGTGATATATGCCTTAATTTGTTTTGCTTTTTTTTTTTGCCTTAATTTGTTCTATTTGCACTAAATATAACGCAATGCTCCACCAACCAAATAAACCAAATGGCCCACTGGGGCATTTGATTAAAAAAAAAAAAAAACTTATATATATGACATGAGCTATAACTGCACCTTGTCTCTGTACAAAATCTTAATATAATACTCTCTTTTTTCAAATTGTTTGGCCTATTTTGACTTGACACGGAGTTTCTGAAAATTAATTTTTTTTTTAATCTTTTGATCTTAAATTAAAGATATGTCAAATGTATCAAAATGTCCTTTAATATTATGATCTTAAACATGCCACGTGGAAAGTTATTAAAAAGAGAAAAGGTCATTCTTTTGAAATTAACTAAAAAGAAAGTATATTAAACAAATTGAAACGGAGAGAATACTATTTTTTAAACTCATGTATTCTAACGCTAAATAAACTTTATAAACCACTTCAAAATACCTTCTTTTTTTTTTAATAAAAAACTGTCATGACGTAGAAGAAGATTAGACAAACTAGCTCTTTGCTTTACAGAATGAATTCGTCGTTACTTGACACATACACATTAATTGTTGGAATTTCTTTGTAGTTTTCTAACAATATATAATAGTTATAAAATTCTATCCACGGAAAATATTTAAAAAAAAAGTATAGTATATAGGAAGAATACGATGTGCAACTTTTGCTTTAACTAACTTGGTGTGATGTTTTAAAAAGCTACTACTACTATTAATATTCTTGGAGTTTTATTTAATTTGCCTAATCCGATTTGACCCTTTCCTGTCTTCAAAGATCATTTCACAAACTCAAGCAGCATAACCTAACTTATTAATATAGTGGAAATCCTATAGGGTAAACCACTTTTATTTTACACATAAAATTCTTTTATTAAAATATAAAGTACTTACTGTTTCATAGATTTCACTACAAAAAAAACAGTCAACAATCGACCTTTAAAAACGATCTCAAAAAGGGGGGAAAAACGACCTTGTGCGTTTGTTATTTTATTTTATTTTTAACAAAATCGTTCGAAGGTCCATTTTTTTAGTGTGAAAAATCGGGAAAATGCAAACCGAAAACTAATAGACATCAATAGTTTAGTTGTAGAAATGTATTCCATCACAATAAAGATGGGGTTCGAGCCTCATGAAAATTGACCTCATGAAATCGATTTTAGGCTTATTATTTTTGTAGTGTTATTTCACCTATTAGATATGCATATATCTTTTTGTCCGAAGCAGAAAGACAAGCTTACTAAGCGTTTGATCATAGATTCCAAAATTATTTAGTTATACTTTCTATAAAAGAGAGAAGAGAACATTTTATTTGGAATTATGAGAATGGAGTTGGAAAACAGGTAATAAGTTGTGTTTCAGATTTGGAATTCAACTTCAAGATATATTTCAAATTTCATGATCAAACACTGATTTTCAAATATAGTAAAAAATTATTTCAAAAGAAATTAAGTTAATAATTCTTATGGTCAAATGTGTCCAATTAGTTTCTTGATCTTTTTTGTAGTCAGCAATTGATTGGATGATTAGCACATTAATCCCTTTAAGTCCAATGGTAAATTTGTTTCATGGCATTGTATTGTTTAGTGGATAATACTACTTATTTTGATCATGATCAGTAATTAAAGTGCAAAATGGTTCTAATAGTTGTTTTGTACTGAGTGCATGATAATATATATTAATTAGATTGTATCTAATCTTTGTTTGTTCGTACTAGGACGTTGTGCAATTAGAATAATTAAGCTAACCCATGTGATTAATGCTAACAACCAATTAACAGAACTCTTAGTACAAAGATAACAGGAGATAATTGAGATTTAGGTAGAACATTAGTAAAAGATTCTAAATCTTTGGATATAGGTTAAACAATTCATGAATCATAAAGTATATCTTTAAAATCTCTCTAATTGTTTTCTTCAAAAAGAATGAACCTTATTTTGTCGTGCTCTAAGTAATAATTATGCAAAGATAATTAATATTAAGCTATTTAATATAGAACTAATAACTAGCTTAGATAAAAGTCAAAAAGTTATTAGTAAAATCAAGATATGCACAAAAGAAAGATATTAAGAACCACCATCAAAAGATGTGGTGCAGTGGATGTGACTCCTCCTCCCTTAATTAGAGGTTTCGGATTTGAGTCCTGGGTATGAAAAAATTCTTGGTAGGGAGCGCTCCTCCCTATGGGTCCTACGCGGTGCGAATCTAGATTAGTCAGACTCCAATACGGGTACCAGATGCCGGATGGAAAACAAAAAAAAAAAAGACTCGTGAATTTTAATACATAGATGGTGACAGTTCAGATAGGAAAAAGGAATAACAACTAGTACTCCCTCCGTTCCTTTTTAGTTGTCATGTTAAGACTTTGCACAACCATTAAGAAAAATTAATTAGAAGTATAATTTGACTCATATACCCCTTATTAGTCTTTGTCTATTTATATGTCTCTTAGTTCTAGAATAATTAATGCTAAGGGCAAAGTTGGAAGAAAGTAATTAATTCTTTCTTGGTTCTTTAAATTGACAAGTATTTTGAAACAACTATTTTTAGTATAAATGACAACTAAAAAAGAACGAAGGAAGTAATAATTAGGATATGAAACTCGCAAAAAAATCAACTCACACGTGTTTTTGATCGTTATCTCTTTTTATTTATGTTTAATGATACCAAGCAGCAGTCTATTAATGGAAAATGAATGAAGTTGCTAGTGATGGCAACTGTTGTTAATGGAGGTTATTGTAACGTCATTAATATTGAAGCTTTCAATTGCAAATATTCACAATTGCAAGTACCATTTCACTTGTACGGTAATTAGAGACGGGGACTACTGGTAGGGCCATATAATACTAGTATTAAATGATCTAATTAAATCCATGAATTATGATTATTTACATTGTAATGTCTTGTCCAAAATTATGATTTTTGACGTCTTCAATTTCTAGCTTGAATTATAATGAAAAGTAGGAATCACTCCATTGTGCTTAATTCGTGAGATTTTTATTTTATTTATTTTTTCTTCCTATTTGCACAAATAAATAAAAGGAGAAATAGCACATTTGGTCCCTTAATTATTGGTATATTTTGATTTTGATTTTATGACTCAACATATTTAACTTTTAATTGAAATGTATGTTTTTTGTTTCTTCATATAGAAAATATGTTATATTTGAATTATCTTAGGCATAAGTAATTAAGTGATGGTATAATTAATAATCACAATAAATTCATTCCCAGTAGAAATCCTCGAGCAACTTTACTAATACTAATAAATAAGGGAAAAGCCCAATATTTTATATTAGTATAAGGAAGGCATTTGTGAATTTTCACAAGTAAATGAATTAAAAGTGCACGTCATCTCAATTAATTTGAGGTTAAATATACCTAATCATATATATATATAAAAAAAGTAACATTAAAATTTATCAATAACAAAAAGACCAAACGTGCTATTGCTCCTTTTTTTTCCCAAGAAACGAACGCGTTATTGCTCAATACCACATTGCATAAGTAATATTGAAGGAAGTCTTTTTTAAATTATAATTTACAAACAACTACTAGTTCTAAGCTTCTTTGTTTCTGCTTTGAATATTAACTATTTTCTACGTATTAATGAGATCCGATGTAAATTAATTTTTAATTTAAAAAGATACTACGTGTTGTGTAATTTAAATTGCACATATCTAATAAAAATCTCAATTTTTTGAAGTTTTATAAGGTTGACCTACAAAAATTAAAGTAAAAAATGACAATTCTTTTTATGAAGTACCCGTATTGGAAATCATAAGTTAAACTTTTCGTGTATATATTGTAGATTCCTCACCATGTGTAGATTTTAAATAAAATTTCAAGTTTAAATTAAAGGAACGGTAAACTGTTTCGTGGTTTAACTTTAAAAGTAATTTATATTTGGCCATCATCTGATCATCATTTACGGCTAGGATTATTGAGTATCTAATCCCATTCCACCCCTAATTTTTGTTCTCAATATTAGTATTGGCCCATCAAAGTGCTTTCGTAACCTAGCACGTTAAGCTTCCTAGTTTGTTACAAGTGTGTCAAATTGTTATTCCCTTCGTCTCAATTTATCTTCGTGACTTTAAAAAGTAGTTGTCTCAAATTATTTGTCATTTTAGAAGTTCAAGATAAAATTAATTATTTTTTCTCATTTTATTCTATGCAGAGAGTAATTGTTTTTGAAGACTACAAACACTCAATAAAATAAATATTTACTGAAGATAGATCTTAAGACATAAATGAGGTAAAATAGTCAAAAAAAGAACCTTCTAATAAATATTTTTTAAAGGGTGTGTAAAAGAAAAGTATAATTTAAAGCGAAGAGTGTTAATATGGCACTAAGGTTTGATCACCATTTCACAACCAATATTCTCTCGTTTAAATCAGTGATTCATTGGTTAATCCAAATTCATATTCACCATTTTAGCTCAATGTACTCCTATTAGATAAAATACTCAATACTAATGGAGAATCATTGTTAACTCGTTTAAAAACCTACTTAATTATCCTCATTAATATATTAATCCAATACCCCCCAAATGTTCTTGGATATATGGTGTAGTGTCCACCAGGCCACTGGCCCCATTCTCATATGTGGGTCCTTCTAAAGTCTCACGTGCTCTTCTACATATCAAATTTCCTCTATAAAACACCCCCCTCCTACCTCTAAAATGCACATCCCATTTTTTCTCATTCTCATTGAGACTTAAGGGACGCAACCCGAGCCTTAGCTAAAAACGTATAGCTAAGACGGGCCAAAAAAAAGAAAAACGTTATTCACAATGGCAACACCAACGTTTGAATCGAGCCGAACTCGAGCCGTGTGGCGGACTTGCCTCCTATCCGCCCTTCGAACCGCCTTGGCTTGCACCATAGTTGGTGTTGCAACCCTTTTCGGCCCACAATATATTAAGAAACAAGTCGCATTCCCAGCTTTTTCCTACGTTACGGTTATCCTAGTTGTGACCGATGCAACTTTAGGTGACACATTTCGTGGTTGCTGGCTTGCACTTTACGCCACCATTCAGGGCGTTTGTCCCGCTATCCTCAGCCTTTGGTTAATCGGTCCAGCTCGGCTCACGGCCGGGACCACCGCAACCGCGGTGGCCCTGAGCGCCTTCGTGGTGGTTCTGCCCGAAAACACTCACTTGATAGCGAAGCGAATCGCGCTAGGCCAAATTGTTATTGTTTATGTCATAGCTTATATAAATGGTGGCCTAACGGAAACTATTATGCATCCGGTTCATGTTGCTGCTAGCACAGGGCTTGGAGTTGTGGCTTGTGTTTTGGCCTTCATTTTTCCCTACCCATGCCTGGCTTGTTGCGAGGTGAGAATTAATTCTTTGATACACCTTAATTTTTCGTGCATGGTTTGTTTGAAAATAAAATACTAGTGCTACATCAAGTTGGTACACTTTAATTAAGTACCACCTTTTGTTTAAAACATGCATTTCATGGTGTAACGCATTATAGTACTCCTCACATTTTTCAAACATTAAGGATGCACCTTTCCTACTAAACTGGTGCATGTCTGTGTATATGTATAATTTTATTTGTAGTTGTGAACCTTGACTATTTCACTAGGAACTTGCTATCTCTCACCGCACACATACCGATAATTTTGTCTGTCAAAGTTTAGACGGATAGCAAAAACAAAATCACCTAGCATGCGTGTTTTGTCTCAATTTGAACCCCGGTCTCTTATATGGTACAGTTATTCACATCGTGAATAAGTTTAATTTAACATAATGCATGCAATTCGGACCCTCAGACGATTACAATTTTTTAACGATAAATAACTAGAGGATGTAGAATATTTCCACTAATAATGATTTGAATTAACCAGATTGTTAATTACTACTATTTGTTTTCAGGTGAAACAGAATTGCAAGCTCTTTGCTGAAAATGCTTCAGAGAGGTTTAACTTGTTTGTAAAGGCATTTTCTGCCGAAGACAACAGTTGTGGACTTGCTTTCATTTCTCAAGCCAAGTCCTTAATCAAAACAGGATCCAAACTTCTCCAGGGCATTAAAACCAAGCAAGTAAGTCCCATGAAATACTGACATGTTATTTACTACATTAAGCGTTTGACTTATATACATGACATTATAAAAGAATTTACACTATCAAGTCACATAAAAATAACTACATGTAACCTTCCGTAACAAGTGATATCAATAACCTGGAAAATAAGATAAGTAACCTGGTACAACATGTTAAAAAGAGTACTGATAAATGCATATAAGTTAATTCCATTACTAATTATTTCTCTTATATTTAGTGTCCTAATATTCATTTTACTGGTTCAAATTATACAGGAAAGCATGAAGTGGGAAAGATTTCCATTCAAGTTTTTAAGACCATATGGAGAGAACCCTGGTAGCAAATTTCAAGATCTTCAAACACCTTTAAGAGGAATGGAAATTGCCTTGGATAATTCTCCTCCATTTCCAGTTGGGATTCTCAACTCAGAGCTAAAATCTGGTGTACATATGTTAGGTGAACACATCTCAGAGCAAATCAAGAACATGTCCCTTGAGTCAGCAACTGTGCCAGAGTCAAATCCAGAAAATACCCAAGAGTTCTTCCAAACACTTCATACCATTGAACCAACAAAAAAAGATCTTCCCTCTTTATTCTTTTTGTTTTGCTTGAACCTCCTATTAAACAAACCAATTGCCCCTTCACCATCTTCCAGTAATCCCAAGCAACAAAATCAAGAAGGGTTATTGAAAACAACATGGACCAATTACTTGTCAATTACCAAAAATAACCAAAGGTTCATGGCAGCTTTCAAATGTTCACTTTCATTAGGCCTTGCTATATATTTTGGATCAATCTATAGTAAGGACAATGGATTTTGGGCAGGGCTTCCAGTTGCCATTAGCATAGCAGGATCGAGAGAAGCAACTTTCAAAGTCGCGAATGTTAAGGCACAGGGGACAGTATTGGGAACAATATATGGTATTTTAGGATGTTTTGTCTTCGAAAAATATGTGCAAATTAGATTCTTGTCACTTCTCCCATGGTTCATTATCAGCTGCTTTTTGAGACAAAGCACAATGTATGGCCAAGCTGGTGGGCTTTCTGCTATTATTGGGGCTGTACTAATTCTTGGTAGAAAAGGTTTTGGTCCACCAAGTGAATTTGCCATAGCAAGAATAACAGAGACTTTTATCGGATTGTCCTGTTCCATCATGGTGGAAATTATGTTACAGCCCACAAGAGCCTCAACATTAGCAAAATTGCAACTTTCCAAGAACTTTGAAATCTTGCATGAATGCATTGGGTCAATAAACTTTGGATCATTGGGAAATTTAGTGGAAAGTCAAAATAAACTGAAATTGCACATAATTGAGATGGGCAAATTTATTGGTGAAGCAGAGGCAGAGCCCAACTTTTGGTTTGTACCATTTCATGGTGTTTGTTATGGTAAGCTAATGGTGTCATTATCAAAAATGTTGGAGTATTTACATTTTGTGTCACAAGTTTTTATATTCCTTGAACAAGAATCTGGAGGATCAATTGACAATTTTGTAAGTAAGCTAGATGGTGATATCAAGCTTTTCAAAGATTTTGTTGGCTCTTCCATGAAGTGTTTTGAGGAGGTCAGTTTGGTCAAATCACTAGCAATACTTGACAAGGAATTCGAGAAGAAGAAACTTTCAGTTGATGTTGAATTAGGAACATCACAAAGTAGTTACTATAATATAATAAGGTCTGCAAGTGAAGAGGAGATTGATGAAAACTTCAGGTCTTATTTTCAACATACAAAAGAGTTTGTGGACCAAATTGACAATGGTGAGGAGTTAAAGGGCCAAGTTGTATTAAGTTTGAGTGCATTGGGTTTCTGCATGGATGGACTTGTGAAGGAAACTAAAGAGATTGAGAAGGCAATAAAAGAACTTGTACAGTGGGAAAATCCTTCAAGCCATGTTAATTTGCATGACATTTCTTGTAAAGTACGGGCTTTAGCAAATGTTGTAGCAAATTAGTAAAAATATACTACTACTACTACATTAATGATAATTGAAGATATCATATTTTGTAATTATCAATTGAGAAAATAATTTACTGTACTATTTAAATATGGATTCATATCTATGTTCCATCTTACATAATTCTTGTTTGGAACAATGAAGAAAAATCATCAAATTTGGCTTCATAACACTTCCGTTATGGTTTATGATATTGTGCTTACCTTGTTTAATTTTAATTAGCCGCAATCATCAGACATTACATGAATCTTTTAGAAAGTAAACAAAGAGAACAAGAAGAAAAGGCTTGATGAAAAGAGTGATTTATTGTCTCAAAAGAGTGATTGTTTGTTTATGGATTAGCTCTTTTGGGATAGAACAAGCCTATTATCAATTGAATGAAAAGTGACAGATATGGGGAGTAATTGACGTGTTTATTTATAGAACATAAGTTGTTGAAATTGCACTTGTTCAAAATAAATTATAATTCTTTTGTAGAACAAATGTATTCTTTCATAATACCTCTTACTAATTGGTATCCAAACTATTTCAGCGATCATATCCAAATTATTCCAAAGTTAATTATATAAACTATATATATAACAGAATCTTCTAGACTTTCAGTACTTTATGTAGCTAAATTTGAAGGGTAAATATATTAATGACATAAATATTTGCTTTTGGGGGGGATTTGGCCTTTGGGATGTGGTTGGGGGAGATATATAGATGTGTTTATTATGCATGTCTAGTTAAAAAGCACTGAGTTGTCGCTGAGCAGCAAAGTTTGAAAAATAGATGAAGTGGCTGCATATGGGTCCTTTCTAGGAATGCAGCCATGAACCTTTTCAATTGAAGAATCAAAGTTCAAAGTACATTTCAAGTTGTACGTTTTGGTGGTGCATGCATGTTACTCTATCATGCCATCACACAATTTACATATGAGTTAATATAAATTACAAGCAATTTTCTTCTGGTTCGTGAAAAGTGAAAAGCAATGACATATTACATATATACTAAACAAAATTAAAGATAAAGGCGTTTGGTTATATTATATGATGGGAACGCCCCCCCTCCCCCCCAAAAAAAAAGAAAAAGACCAGCTCGATATATATATGAGTTTAAGTTTCGTGCATCGTCGGTGTATAGCTTTTTTACACCATCAGGTAACATTGACCTGCTACAATAGGTATCCAGCTTTTTTTCTAATTATTTTCTTTTTCCAAAATTTAAACACTGATGTCCCCCCCTCCCCCTCCAACCCCCAACCCAATCTCTCACTGCAAACCCTCCATATTCATAAGTACTCCTCAAATACGATAATCCATTTTCTCTTTGGACTCCATATTCTTAACTCCTCAAGTACGATAATTCATTTTTTCTTTGACTTTTCCAAACTCATGTGTCTATCGTGCCTTCTCTATCTATAGATTGTTCATTGCATGTGTATTTATTAGGGAGTTTCTTTTGAAGGAATAATTTGTAATTTGATTTCCGATTATTGAAAGCAATCTTATTCACACAAAGAGTCTTCAACCTCTACTACGATTTCAACACAATAGGTGAAAAAAGGTGAGAACTAATTAAAAGAAACGAAACTAACCCACCAAGAACAAGAATAAAAAAGTTTTTTAAAAAGGTATAATCATGCAATCAAAACTAAATTAATCAGTAGTTATATTGCAGTGATCGTTGATGATAATAGCATCATCAGAATTTGTCTCACACCTTGGAAGATACATACAAGGAAGAACTTCATGTCAGAGTGTTAAATTGATATTATTATCGCTACCCGTTCGTTTCATAAGAAATTACAGCACTTCCTTATGAACATCAAAAAAATTCCAAAGATTAGGTATTTGAGAAAATAAAATTATTTCTTTTAAGATTCATAAGTTGAACTACTTCAGTGGCTGATTTTATCATGATATTGAGAGGAAATAATAATACTTTATTAAATAGCATTTAATTGTGAAAAGAAAAATTAGTGTTGAAAAATTACATTACTGAGATAAAAATTATGAAAAACATCAAATTTAGTAAATGATGTTGGAAAAGGAAAGAATTGTGATTACTTATTATTAGGATTCAATTTTCCTTTAATGTTTTTCGGTCATAAATTATAATTATATAAAAAGAATAAATATATAACCTCTAAAATTACTTGATGGTGTAAAAAAATTGTACACTGACGGTGCACCAAATTTAAACTCTATATATATATGATCACTTATTGATTCCATGACTCAACATGTGTGTGACATGTATGTCGTACAAAAATAATTTTATCGTTGCTCCAAGACTCTCTTTTGAAAATCAAATAAGATCATACAAAATGAGAAGATCAACTTAACATCCATGCGCATGCACTAATTAATGTATAGAGAGATTGTTGTAATTTCCTTTTGTTCATATATCCCGGCTCATCAAACTGTCAAAGGCTAAAATTAGCATGCTAATGTAAAGACAAATAAGTGGATTAAGCACATATACCGAAAGGTCAAAACTGATTCATGTAATCCATTACTATACGTTCCCTTGCTTATCACAGCTGTGATGAATTAACTCTTTATTTTAAACTAATTTCCTTACCAAGGAGACAAACTTTAAAAAATATAGAAATTTAAATGTTCATTTAAAAGAGCAAACTTTGCTTCTTGTCTTACACACTACTAGGAAACTTCACTTAAAATTCTTTCCGACAAAATATAATGGTATGCCCTTTTGTAAGCTTTTACGAAGTCAAGATTGCGCACCATAAGAAATCCAAACTTTTTTCTTGTTTCCCAGAAAGAAAATATAGTACGGCTTTTGCTAGGCGCCGCGCGCGATTTTTAACTATGACGGCGAATAAAGTTATATACTATAAGCTTTTCTGATAGGCCGGTGAAGGAAAGGGCAATGATAGGAACAGGAACACAAACTTTTGGATGCTAGCTATAATAAACCAAAAATAAGCTATAGTAAGTACTGAAATTGGGTTGATGAAGCTAAAAAGAAAAATGAAACTTCACCCACCTAATGTAACAGTTTGTACATTGTATATTCGAGGTATAACAAGTGTATATTCAAGTATAATGTGTAAATATTACATACTGATTATACAGTAATTATACACTGCATACTAGCTAAATTTTATGATTAGAAAATTAAGATTAGATTTTTTTTATTTTATTTTGGTTATGAACTTTACTAAACTGCTTGTACTGTAAATTCAAAAAGAAAATGTAAAAATCCCAAAAAGAAATACTGAAAAGCTGAATGTTGTGTGTCTAGAAAAAAAAGTCTTTTTGTGGCTGCTGGGATTCGAGCCCAGGTCTCCACGGCCACAACGTGGAATTCTTACCACTAAACTACAGCCACTTGATGTTATCTAATTTTTATGTAATATATAAGTAGTTGTTTAAAGAACAAAGAACATAATTAAGACGAAGCTCTCTGACTAACGAAAATGCTGAGATAGTAGGTAATTATCTAACAACAAACACTGTATATTTTGACTTATGCAATTAGTGCTATGAACATACATTTTTATTTTAGTTGTAAATCAATATTCTTTCTATTCTATCTTGGTTACGATTCTTTTAAGTCGAGAGTATATCAGAAACAACTTATCTACCTCAAAGGTAAGGTCTGCATACATCTTAACTTCACCAAACCCCACTTGTGAGTTCCAATTATATAATATGTATGAGACCTCTGGCTAAGGGTGGAACAGTCTCACCATTTCACCACAACCCGTAACATTATGCATTAACTAGCCAACATACGCTTTGAATATTAATTTTGCGCCTTTTTTTTAATTTCGTTTTCTTCCCTTCGTTGTGGTAAAATAGTGAAGTTTTTATCACTTAATGAACGTTCGCAAGTGCTACGTAGTTTATGACATTAAATTGTTAAGAGTTGATGGGAAATTTAATGGCTAATTAATTGCACCAACTTCAGCATTGACATAAGATTAGAGATAACCAAATTTGTAGAACAAACTTTAGATCACTAAGCTAAAGTTGTAAAACAAAATAAATTACTCGTAGAAAAAATTATGATCATATTTTAGAGTACGGGGCAAAATTGTCAGGAACCTATTGTAAACCTTCTTTGAGTAGGGACACTATTTGCGAAAATCAGTCCATGACATTAATAATGGCCCATCCTCTCCTATCCATTCGGCCCATTCCCATCCCTTCTACTTGGGATCGAAGCTTAGGGCCCGTTTGGACAAATAATTTTTAGCAAAAATCACTCAAATAGCAGCCTATGTAAATTTTAAAGTGTAAACAACATAAAACACAGTAGTTTGGTCCATAATTACGTTTTATCCCGCTACTTTAAAATATTACATTTTCCCCGGTACATGTTAATATTGGATACAAGTTTGTAAGCTTGGATACATTGTAACAGTGTTAAGGATACATGTTACCAACATCTAAAATAGCATGTTGCAGTAGTATTGGGATACATGTTAACATGAATTAATCCTGGATACATGTAACACAAGATTTGCTTACAATGTTATCCCTGGATACGTATTGCTTTGTTTTGATTTGAAACTTTAAATTTACAAAAGTTACACATTTACAACTCAGATAGATATATGTATACTTGGATACATGGAAAATAACACTGGATACATGGTAACAAGTTGGTAACACTGGAAAATAACATCTGGGTTTGAGTCCCTTGTTTTTTATTTCAAATTTTTGTGCAATTCATTCATTTTGACTTGATCGTTTCTAAATTTGGATCTATTTTCAGCAAAGTCTTCTTCTTCAAAGTCTCTAACAGCCGGAACAAAGGTCGGAGAAAGCACTTCATTGTTCTCCATTTGAGATATACCTAAATCAAATGAAGGCCATTGTTGGTTACTTGGTATTATCAAGTTATCTGATTCGTTATCCATGAAGGCAATCGTTGATTCGTTATCAAGTAATTGCTCTTATAGATTATGATAACTTAGAACTAAACTATAGTAAAAGTTGAAAAACGAATTTTACCAACCTCAACAATGGAAGATTATGATCCAGCAAGCGTCAAATTGTGGAGGAAGATCGTGTGGAAGATGGAGCCTTGGTTGAAGGCGTGATTTGGGGAAAACAATTATAGAGAGAGAACAACCGTTGCATTTAGATATAAGTTGAGTGATTTTAGGCCATTTTTTTGGGATTGTGATGGATACAGTTTTTTAACCATGTAATTTCAATTTAATGGGATAAATGTAATTATTTTAAAATATTGGGATATTTAGTAATTAGTGTAAGGATGTTTGATTATTTATGTAGTTTTTCCAAATTCAAAATAATCGTATTTTATTTTTCTATCCTTATTATAACCAACTTACACAAGTTTTTTACTTTCATTAGCCAGATTAATAATTTGAATAATTGTAGGATTTTGATTCTAATCATATAATTTTATAGGTTTAAGGATATTTTTTTTGGGTGCTTGTTACAAAGAAATTAGACATTAAATATTTGATATATAATTATCGTATAATTAATGTATAATTATTTTTTTTATTATAGAATATTTAGATGAATAGTTAATGATAATTATTAAATATTTGACGTATAATCATTATATAATTAGTGTATATATATCTTTTTTCTCATTATATAATGTTTATACACAAGTTATATATTAAGTATACACCGATTATAAAGGATGGATATTGAATTGTAATATTTTCATCATGGATAAAAAATATTTTCATATAACTACAAAAGGTTCATAAATATAATATAATCACACTATTTTATGGTTATTTTTTGAAAACTAATTTTTAAAGCTATAAAAAGTTATAAACACTTTGGGCTTGGTTATATGAGATTTTTTCTCTAATTTTAATTAGCCTTTCAAAATTATTTATTATTTAATTATTTTTTAGCATGTAAATAATTTTTTGACAAAATATTCTTAGATAAAACACACACAAAAAAAAGGATATTATTTGCTCGTAAAAAGATACAATTGAATTTTGGAATGCGGTTCAAAGACATAAGAACTAGATTAATTTTATAGTGAAATAATAATGAAATAGATAACAATAACTGAATGATAAAAGAAGGCAAGAACAATAATAGATGATCGGGTATAAAGTTTGTATTAAAATCTTGACGATAATGGTCAAAGATCTTGAGAATCGAAAGCCTTTGTAGTAATGCTCAAGAACATGTAATATAAAGTGCTTAATCAAAAGTTGTGATACCCCTACTGCAAATGATTAAGTGATTATTTATGGATAAATCATAGGGAGTAGTCTTCACAAAATTTGCCTATCTCGAATTTTTTATTTAGTCACGAATCTATGATTGCATACTAACGTTGAGAATTTTGGTACCTTTCGTAAAATTACAGACTGACAAGTCTATTTTATTTTTATATTGTTCAATTATAATTTTGCATTTGAATTATTAAGATTTATAGCAAAGTCGTAATATCACTATGTTGCTATAAGTCCAAGAAATTATCAAATAGGACATTGTATCGCTATTCATCCACTTATACAGTTATCGATCACCATAGTCAACTTCCACCACCATGTCAATCATCATAGTTAGACATCACAATTGTTAACCATCATTTAAAGTTATCATCATGAACTACCATCATCGCAATAACTATCCACCAATCATTATCAATATTACTATCACAACATGCATCTTTATCCACTATTATATATCGCCAATCACTTTTATCAATTAGCATTATCACTAGATATTACTATTACATATAGTACAATTATCTAATGTCTCATCAATTATCATCGTCAACTATATAGTTGATCATTCCATCTACTATCATCATCAGTTACTATCTACGACCATCATCATCTTTAGTAGACGCTTACAATTATCAATTATCATATAATTTTCTTTTAAACATGTTATTGATATAGTTATTAATATTGTTTAATATAAAAGACAAGTTTTATATATTCAAATATTAAAAATTAAATTATTTTAATATAATTTTTTAATATTTAGACGTTCTAGTTTTGATATTCATTTTAATACGTAGACATTTTAATTTTGATATACATTTTAATATTCAGATATATACTTAGAATCATGTGTTTTAATCTCACCAAAATAAATGAATTAAGTGCTCATTTGAACATGTAATCTGAAATAATGACATGAAATTAAATAATATGGAGTTTAAGTTTTGTTTAAACATGTAATATAATTTTTTTAAGTTATATTTTTTTCTCATAAATATGTAAATCTCATAAATTGTGAAAACTATCAAATTTTTTCAATTATTACACAATTTTACCAAATGAACAAATCATAATTTATAAATAAGATATTGAGATATCCCAAGACACCACATTAATAGATCACATATCTCTATGTTCTTTCTATAAATAAATATCTGTGATTATAAATTTTAAAATACACATAATTTTATATTAAATATGTACTAGTCAACAATAATGTAACTAGTTATTCTTTAATATAACATTTCACATGATACAAATAATTTATTTTTATTGCGCGTGAGTCTTTTTTATAAAATTTAAAACAATGATTTTTTTTTTAAATATAAACTTATAGGTCAAATTTTGTATTTAAAAAAGTTAAAATTATGGTTTAACATTTTAAATCATGATTTTATGAGAATTTGAAATTTTTTCATATAATTTCAAATTGCATATTTCAATACTAATATAAAATTATGATTTAAAATAATGAGATGAATATCGCATGTTCAAATGTGTTTAAGTGATGATAACGACCAAGGAAAGTTCTACATGACCAGTAATTTATTTATTTTTTCTTAAAAAGGAATTGTCAGCCATAGACTATCTAATCTTTTTCTTGTGTTTTCCCCCGAGTAAATAGTTATTCAAGATTAGATTCTCGTAACCCTCTTTTCTCTCACCGAAAAAACACAATCCGCAACACCACATAAAGAAGCACTCCTCACCGTAGATCCCACTTCCAATCAACGGCTCATATTCATTTCCCGCCTTTCACATGGATCGACATTACTATCCGTCGATTAAGTAGTAAAACCCCCGAAATTTGAACGGCTACGATTTATGCCCCGCCACATTTCAACCGCCCACGAAATCCCCGACTCCCAAATCCCCAACTATAAATACCCACCAACCATCCACTTCATTTCTCACTCAAATTCAAAACCCTAGAAATTTCTTCTTCTTCTTCAAATTTCTCAGTGAAAATGTCTGGTCGTGGAAAGGGAGGCAAGGGATTGGGAAAGGGAGGAGCTAAGAGGCACAGGAAGGTGCTTAGAGACAACATCCAGGGAATCACTAAGCCGGCTATTCGAAGGCTTGCACGTAGGGGTGGTGTGAAGCGTATCTCTGGTCTCATCTATGAGGAGACCCGTGGAGTGCTCAAGATCTTTTTGGAGAACGTGATTCGTGATTCTGTCACCTACACTGAGCATGCCAGGAGAAAGACTGTTACTGCCATGGATGTTGTGTATGCACTCAAGAGGCAGGGCAGGACTCTCTATGGATTTGGTGGTTAGATTTGTTGATTTAGGCTGGTGTAATGGGTAGTAAATGTAGGTTTTAGTTTATGCTTTGTTTGGTGCTGTTTTGGTTCTCTGTAGTGTTGTTCTTATGCTCTTGCTTCTGTAATTTCTCATTACATTAATCAATGAACAAAGTTAATTTTTCAGTAGTTACATAGGTCGTCTTCCAGCTAGTGATTAATTTTGTTAATTGACTTATTCTCTGTGCAATCCTTCAGTAATTCTGTTTTTTGCCATAGCAGATGTGAAACGCACACATTTCTCTCTTGCATGTTCTTCCTTACTAGATATATTCCTATTTGATTTGATCTTCGCTCATTTTCTTTTCATTTGTAGCAATGATTAATTGTCTAATGTTGGAAGAAATGACAGGAATTTAAGAATGAACTCATAAAACTCCTGAAGATTTTGAAAAGCTGATTGATGGATGAACATTCACTTCCATGTCTTAATTTTCCCTGTAAATTTGTATTGTTCTTTTGTGTTCATTTGTAGTTTTTTTTTTTGTTTTCTAGAAGCTTATTACCTTGATATTGATTGATGCTGCAGAATTGATGATGCTGCTTAATAAGAGATCTGTGCAATAACATCATGTATTTATTGTTGAACCTGTTTCACCACTCACTTTGTAGATAGTACATTCAGCACCATATTGCCTTGCACAGGTGCAGACATCGTAAAACAGGAAGGAGATGACAGTCACATTTTATCCAGTATGCACCTTTTATTCCCAATTTTTGAAGCTAGGTCTTAGCAGTGTTGCATTGAGTCCTCATCATGTTTTAGTCCTTTGAAATTAATCATAGACCGAAAAAAACAGAATTTTTATTGGTAATCTCATGCTTTATCCTTTCTGTTTCTGGGTTGTCAAATGCTGCTGCTGTGGCCAGCATCTTGACCATGTTCTTGGTTTACAATATACAAGCATAAATGGTTTCTGTTCCTGAAGTAGGATACCATCAAACTTGCCCTCAGCAGATGGTTAAACCATTACACCGGGAAATTTAAAAAGCCTTGAAATTCGAAAGTAGTGGGAGAATTCAAATAAGTAGATCAATTTCTGTTAAGCTGGAGAACTGAAAGCTATCCCCTTGAAGGGTATCGCAAAGAAAATTGACATGAGATTTTGAGCTAGAGAGATGATACGGGCATACCAATATGATATCTAGAAGTATTCAATTGTTAACCAGAGAGAAGAGACATCACATACTAGAAATTTGAATGGACTTGCTCTTTACAACAGAGTCAATTCGACATCATTGGCAAATGCTTAAATTCTAGTAAGCTGGTTCTACAATTTGGTCAATGAGTTGTCAATGTCTCCATTTTCATCAATTGTTGGTTCATAAGTCTGGATTTAGATTAATATTGTCTATCACCTCAGCCAGCTGAACTACATCTTCATTAGGAACCTGTTCATTAGCACCTTAGTCTTGATCATCATTTTTCTCATTAGCGCCTCCATCTTGATCAGCATTTTGCACATTAGCATCTCCATTTTGATCATTAGCATCTCCATTTTGCCCATTAGCGCCTCCATTTTGATTATTAGGACCTTGTTCATCATTCCAGTAAATAAGCTTCTGCCTGCCACAAAATACTCCCCTTTGTAATAACATCTTACAAGTCATACCACATATACGTAGAGTCTCAAATTGCAAATTTGTAATTAGAAACTTACAATTTCATATAGAATATTCCTTCTCTAATATGCATGGAAGGTTGGGGGACTGCAATCTGGAGAAATCATAATTCTGTAATTTTTTCTTTTATTGAAAAAAGAAGAACAAAATCGTCCTTTCATGAAAATGAAATGCTCTTTGATATTATCTTACAAGTTTCACCCCGAGCAGCATTCCACAATGGGCACAAGAAGTATCGGCTACGGTTTTGCCTTGTACTACGCGATGATATGTTACGTCGTCTGGTACTTGAACATTAAACCTGCATATACACACATATATAAAGGTTTGTAACGTATCCTTATATGCCTCAGACCGCAGAAAAAAGTTTAGGCAAATAACAAAATCACAAGATGCTGAAATCGTCGGTAAAACCCAATTTCCAAACATGAAATCAAGAGACTTACACATCAGTAAAAACCGCTGCACGAAAGTTTACCTGCAAAATGTACAAGACAAGAAAATAAGCATAATAAGTTGTTATGTGCTTAGTCAAGAAATATAACAGAGTTCTGAATTAATCACAATTCATGATGCAAATATCTGTCAAAATTAACATTAAGTTGAGAACAATTCAGAAGAAATTAATACATTTGCTTTGGAGTATCAAAGAATATGTTTGTAGCCAACAGATGACAGAACCATTTGGTGTGTTCACAAACAAGTTGAAAATAAATTGCAAGAAATGATGCAGAGAAATCGAGTGAGAATCCATACATAACTAACAATGAGATGCTCGATGAATGCAATTCGAGTTGCGCACACACGACAATGGAATGCCATTTGTATAGACTTTTTTGAATCAAGAAGCAACTCCTAATAGATATGTTTCACCTGTTTACTGAACAAATTCACTTCAACAATGAACAAAGTGGAAGAGCAATATCACAGATGAACTGCTGAAAAATTAGTAGAAAAAAGAAAACTTCGAACCAGATTATGAATGTAAAAAAAAAACAGAGCTGGTGGAAAATGAGAATTCAAGAAAGTAAAAAGAAATGGCTGGTGATTAATATTCTAATAGAGTAGATGCCTACTTCTTGAATGAATCAAGTTGAGAAGAGTTAGTTATAATCTTGACCGTTAACTCAGATAAGAGGGAAAAAAATTTCAGTTATGTTTCCTTTTTTTCCCCCTCCTCTTTTCTTTACTTATTAGAAATACAGGTCTTCAATTATGTTACTGTCGTGTGAATTTTTATTTCCAAAATCAGATGAGGAGTTGTGTATTATTGTAGTTTTTTTCTCTTTTTCGAAGTGTATTATTGTTGTTCTATATGAACTTCTTAGTAATCAAATGTTGTGGTAAACTTTAGAATGGAACACACAGTTTTTTTTTCTTCTTAATTCAACCAGGCAAGTATTACAAAGCACATGTAATCACCAAAATAGTTCAAACTCCAACCAAAATCATAATTTCACTGAAGGCCTCCGGTTTGAGTCCAGGCAACACCATGCTGTTGTACTAGTTTGTTTTTTCAATTTTTCTGAATCGTTGTTCTCCAGTAGTTAAAGTTTGAGAATAATTTCAAAGCCAAACAAGACTGAAGCTGCAAATTTAGGATTACTTTTAACAAGTCATGGTCCTCTCCTCTTGTTGAGGATTCACTACTTGAGATATCAAGTTTCTACTTCCTCTTCTCCTTAGCTTAACATTAACATGAACCCTCAAATGTATCTTTTAGAATTATTCAGTTGGATCTTCAAAATAATAGTTTAGTCCATAGCAAGAGCAGGATTTGTATAAGCTCTTAAGCCTTTAGGCAGAAAGTGTTTTTAGCAATAAGTCACAACCAGAAACAGAAACAAAGGTTTACATAGATTTACTATCAAACATCTGTTCAACTTTATAGATTTAAGAGATTTCTGAGATGACATATATGAGACTTTAATTAAATACGTTATATTGATTTATTAGTCCACATGGTTATTGGACCCAATCCATAAATAACTCGATTCATTCGAATTTCTTCGTTCGATAATTGTTGGTTCAATAGCGCCTCCAAAGAGACCATCATGCAAAGTTACACCACTCGGGTACATAAGCAGGTGCCTGCCACAAAATACTCCTTTAATCTTATGGTCTTAAATATGTCACGTGAAAAAATTAAAATTAAAGAGTTGCTAAAAAAGAGAAAGAGTCATTCTTTTTTAAATAAACTAAAAAAAAATAGGTCAAATAAATTGAAACGGAAGAAGTACGTAGTAACGAATTAGGAGAAGATGTATTAACATCGCTAGATCTTCTCTCACGTGGATCGGATTTCCTTTCAATCAACGGTTCATATTCAGTTTCCACCTTTCACATGGATCGACATTAGTATCCGTCGATGACCAAGTAAATCCCCAAATATTTAGCGGCTACGATTAATGCCCCGCCACATTTCAAAATCCCCCAAATATAAATACCCACCACCATCCACTTCATTTTTCATCCCAATTCAAATTCAAAACCCTAGAAACTTCTTCTTCTTCTTCAAATTTCTCAGTGAAAATGTCTGGTCGTGGAAAGGGAGGCAAGGGATTGGGTAAGGGAGGAGCCAAGAGGCACAGGAAGGTTCTAAGAGATAACATCCAGGGCATTACGAAGCCAGCTATTCGCAGGCTCGCACGTAGAGGTGGAGTGAAGCGTATCTCTGGTCTGATCTATGAGGAGACCCGTGGAGTTCTCAAGATCTTTTTGGAGAATGTGATTCGTGATTCTGTCACCTACACTGAGCACGCCAGGAGAAAGACTGTTACTGCTATGGACGTTGTCTATGCCCTCAAGAGACAGGGGAGGACTCTCTATGGATTTGGTGGCTAGATTGTGGTTTTCGGTTTGTGTAATTGTAGGTTTTAGTTTGCATTACTTTTGTAGCGTTGTTCTTAAGCTCTAGATTTTGTAAATATTCAAGGAATGAAGTTCACATTCCAGAAATTACATTGTTATCTTCCGGCTGGTTGTTAATTGATTGATCTAAATTATATATATTACTAAAACCAGAGAGTACGATTTGTCATTATTTTGATTACCACTCGCGTTGTTGTGTTGAGATTAATTGAGAAGAATGTGAACCGTACAAGAGAGAATGAGGAAGAAGAAGGACCTGAGATAGAGAGTGACAAATTAATCCTTATTTACTGAATTAGGATCTAGAAGATTAGTAAGCTAATCAACTAAATTTCAGGATTATTGTTAATCCTGTAGTAGTCTGTAAAGACTAAATTGTCAGGGTGTGTCTAATCTGAGTTTATACTTTGTTTTCAGCAGTTAATTACCTTTATCTCATTGAATTTCTTATTAAGTACCTCGTTTGTTAATTCTGTTTTACCCATCACATGCTAGGTATATATGCAATGTGAAATGGACCTATTTTCTTTCTCGTATGTTCTTCCGGAGTTTTTACCTATTCACTTTGCTGTTTTTTTCACCTCCTTTTAGTTTGTAACAATGATTAACTGCTAGAAGTTGGGAGAGATGGTGAGATTATCTTAATAAATACCTCGTTCAAATTGTAACTCTGTTCCTCCTTAACTTGATGTCGATATTGATTGCTTACAATTACTTGTGCAATTTTTTTGACTGTGCTTATGACAATGTGAGTGATGCATAGGTATTTCAAGTCTTTGATTAGCTACTTTCTGAGCGATTTATCACTTGTGAGTTGTGACCACGAACTGCAGTTGTGCTAGTAAGCTTAGCTTCCACTTGTACAGTTGGGCATGTTAATTTTCAGAGTGGACGTTGATTAATAAGAGATTTCTGCAGAGTTTAACATGTAGTTATTTCTAAATCTGAAAATCTTGTTAGTTTCACCATCACATTGTAGCTAGGAGATTCAGGACGCCATCTGACGAGCCTGATGCTGGCTGAGGGAACCCCTTTCCCCGTCATGTCCACTAGAATCTAGATAAAATAATCAGCATCAAGTTCCTTAAAATACGAAAATATCAGGAGAATTCGAATAACTAGATCAATGACGGTTAGCTAGAATTTTCACTAAGGGGGTTCAGAGGATGAACCCTTACCTGGCTGCACCCCTGACTGTTAAGGTGGAGAACTATTAATTATCGATTGGTGAAGTTAACTCACGCCTACTACCAATAAACGGAAAAACAGGAGCAACCTACAACATCAGGTTTCGTGGTGTAGTTGGCTATCACGTCAGTCTAACACATGGAAGGTCTCTGGTTTGAGTCTAGGCGAAGCCATTTCTTCTGATCCTTTTTTTAAAAAAGTTTTCAGTAGTTTTTTTTATGTGCCAAACCGGAGTGGTGCTGCAACTTACCTAAGAAGCTAGGATCCTCTTGTTGAGACTTGCTGTGGTGAAAGGAAAACTCTACTACGAATTCACGCTGTCATGCCCTATTTTTATCAAGGTTAGATAAAGCACAACTTATGGACTCTGAAAGAATTTTTATTATGTACATAGTCGTCACCTAATTTTTAAGGAAAATAAGGAAACCTATTTCTTATTATTGACATGTATGACTCGTATTTTAATCTGCGAAAAAACCATTTGAGATTCTAGGTAAGGGTTCAAGTTATTCCGAAGGGAAGGTGTTAGGCATCCTTCGGAATCCACAAATGTGGTACCTGACTAAACTTAATTTTTAAAGAGAGAGGAGGTAAAACATCATTTTTGTAAAAAAGTATAAATATGAACAATAGAAAATATATGTATACAAGTTTAAAATATGTGCCTAAGAGTATGAAAAATGTACTTTTATGTGTATGAGAAAATTTATATGTAAGAAAGTATACAAAAGAGTGTAACAGAATGTATATTGTTAATATGAAAAGTATGTAAATATGTAAATATAAGTAGATACTATTACGAAATATATATAAGGAAAATGTGTAAGTAATGTATGTTAAATACATTGAACAAAGAATGTAAAAGGAGCATTTGAAAAGATTGTACAATAATTACATCGATTGACTTGCGTTTTTTTTTTCATTATGTAAATATTGTTTCACTTTTGCAAGAAAAAATGAGTTTAAGAATGAGAAAAGAATATTAGTTTAAAAGTGTTTTTAACAAAAGAATGTGTAAAAGATTATTTGTAAAGTTTAAATAAACTAATTAGAAGGAAAAGAAAGGAAAAGACGTCCTAATGTTTGCGTAACGTAAAAAATATGAATTAATTAACTTAAGTATCTAAGTTGAATTAATTTGTTTATAAAAGTATTTACGACTTAAAGTTTTGCCTAAGCGCGTAAAATAGATAAGTAAATAAATGGACACTCCCACCCGACACCCCAAAAGTAAAGTCTTCACTATACTTTATCTTTTGTACAATTACAAGAATTTACAAAAATATAAATAAAGCAATGAATTTTGAAGAGATTTTCAAACCCCTTTTAATTGTCATCTTCGGAAGTATCTTCACGTACCTGTATAAAAACTTAGTAAACAAATTTAATAACAAATAAATATTTACCAAAATAAGTTAAAGAAATACATATATTGTATGTAAATAATATAAGAAAATATAATTTTATTATAGTATGGGCTCAGATATGTAGTTGTATTAAGTTTTAAATACGCCATGGCTGCGATACATCGGTTGGCCACCCGAGATCACCTCGCCAAGATACGGATCATAAAACTTTTTATTTTGTCTTTGTAATATTACAATTTCGTCATCGCCCAAACTTATTTTCTCGCTACGTATGTAGATATGTATCCGTCTTTTTTATTGTGGAGGCCTCAAAAATCGACGGGAGTTTTTTCATTGGCCAATGCAGTGTAGTATTTGTTCGATATCAGTGTAATATCAAAAATAGTAAAGAGCAAGGACAAAATCGTCCAAACAGCCCCAAAAAAAATCGGCTAAAACAGTAACGAGCAAGATCATCTCCGGAGTGAATTTTTCGGGTCAAAATCGACACAAAATTAGCCAAAACAGTCCGGAAAATAGCAACAAAATACTACAGGAGTAACACAGAGATAAACATAAGGAGCCGGAGAACACCCGACGCCGCCTGGAACAACCAAACATTCGTGTAAATTCGTCAGCCAGATACAAACATTTAGAAGCAAAATAACATAGAACAAACAATAAAGGTCTGAAAAATGGAGCTCGCCGGAGAAATAACAACTTCGGCCAGATCTGCAAACAATACAAAACAACATATTATCTCAACAAAACCAAGTTCACCGAAGTCGTTTCTCCGGCCAGATCTGGTAGATCCGGTCAGGGAGACGAAAAATCAGGCCGGTGGTGTTGAGGGAATTTCCCAACCAAGTTTAGCCATTTTCCGGTGAACTTTGAGCTCGCTGTTGAGGGAGAAAGGACGAGCCTCGTCGTGGGGAAGAGGGAAAAGGGAAGAGCAAGGGAGAGGTGCTGGCCGTGTGGTGGTGGCTCGCCGGTCATCACCTCCGGCGAGGCAGCGACATAAAGGGGAGAGCGGGGAGAGAGAGCAGGGGGCGTTGGTGGTGGCTCATCGTCTCCGGCCGCCGGTGATCAATTCCGACGGCGGCAGCGAGAGAGAGAGCAAGAGGGAGCGGGGGTGTGAGAGAGAGAAAATGAGGAGAGGGAGATGAGGGGAGAGAAAAGAGGAAGAGAAATCTGATGGGGGGTGTGTGTGTGTGTGTTTTGTGTGTATTTTTGTCCCCTTAAAATAAAATGCCCCCTCCCCCCTTTTATAATATAAAACAAAACCTCCCTTTGCCCAAAAAATAAAAGACTAAACCTTTTTATTTTTTGATTATTATCCGATAGATTATTTACTCTATTAACCAATGTATAAAGTTTATTAATCGATGGACGATAGCCCTAATCAGTCATGTCAAATGTCACCTTTATTAAAGGTGACAAGACATTGACTTGACCCAATTTATTAACCAATGCACAAGGTTATTAACTAGAGGACGATAGCCGTATTCAGTCATGTCAAATGTCACCTTTATTAAAGGTGACAAGACCTTGACTTGACTGATTTGTTGCTCTGCGTATTAGAATTAATTGCTCCGACCTCTTGTGCTTGCGGAATGTATTAGAGAGTATAAATAATGTACAAAAATGCGTGCATTGGTATGTGATTAAAAAATAAAATAAAATGTAATGTGTTTTAAATAATTGAAATTGTAGTATTTGTGTTGTGTACGTGTGCGGATGACTGTAAAAAATATTGCGATTATCAAAAATTGTATAATGACAATAAATTGATAAAATCCTAATATTTACAAAATAAAGGATAATTATCAATAAATTGTGAGAAATAAAAATATATCAATAAATTGATAAAATTCCTAAAATAAGGATGATTATCAATAAATTATTATATTTCATGAAAAATGTGTAAAAAATGTATTTTGTGCTCTTTAACGATCAGGAAACCTGAAGACGTTAATTTTAAGCACGGAGAGCCAAAATTGGGTGTCAACAGTTTGCCCCTTTTCGACTAAAGATGATGTAAGAATCTTTGGGCGAAAACGTTGACATAAAGCCAATTTTGCTCGATAAAGAATTATGATAAAAATATGGCCGAACTCTAATTTAGAGTTGCTTACATACCTCGAATTTCACGAAGATCAGGCCAGGTGTAGTTCAAAAGTTGAGGCAAATTACCTCTTGTCCTATTGTTCGGGGTGGACGACCCTGGGAAAAATAATTAAAGGAAAAGACTATTTGGGAACAGAAGCATTTACATATTCCCAATGTCTCTTTCAAAATTGCCCCAATGTCGAGCTGTGAGACGCTGGGGATGCAAGATTGTGTACTTGCTGGAAAAAAGAATGATTATGATGCATGCTCTGGTTTGTGTTCCAAAGCGTTAATGAAATGGAATCTTGGATTGTGTACCAAGATCCTGATGCATGCTCCGGTTTGTGTGCCGGAGCGTTAATGAAATGGAGTCTTGGGTTGTGTACCAAGATCTCAATGCATGCTCCGGTTTGTGTGCCGGAGGGTTAATGAAAAGGAGTCTTGGGTTGTGTACCAAGATCTCAATGCATGCTCCGGTTTGTGTGCCGAAGCGTTAATGAAATGGAGTCTTGGGTTGTGTACCAAGATCTCAATGCATACTCCGGTTTGTGTGCCGAAGCGTTAATGAAATGGAGTCTTGGGTTGTGTACCAAGATCTCAATGCATACTCCGGTTTGTGTGCCGAGCGTTAATGAAATGGAGTCTTGGGTTGTGTACCAAGATCTCAATGCATGCTCCGGTTTGTGTGCCGGAGCGTTAATGAAATGGAGTCTTGGGTTGTGTACCAAGATCTCAATGCATGCTCCGGTTTGTGTGCCGGAGCGTTAATGAAATGGAGTCTTGGGTTGTGTACCAAGATCTCAATGCATGCTCCGGTTTGTGTGCCGAAGCGTTAATGAAATGGAGTCTTGGGTTGTGTACCAAGATCTCAATGCATGCTCCGGTTTGTGTGCCGAAGCGTTAATGAAATGGAGTCTTGGGTTGTGTACCAAGATCTCAATGCATACTCCGGTTTGTGTGCCGAAGCGTTAATGAAATGGAGTCTTGGGTTGTGTACCAAGATCTCAATGCATACTCCGGTTTGTGTGCCGAAGCGTTAATGAAATGGAGTCTTGGGTTGTGTACCAAGATCTCAATGCATACTTCGGTTTGTGTGCCGAAGCGTTAATGAAATGGAGTCTTGGGTTGTGTACCAAGATCTCAATGCATACTCCGGTTTGTGTGCCGAAGCGTTAATGAAATAGAGTCTTGGGTTGTGTATCAAGATCTCAATGCATACTCCGGTTTGTGTGCCGAAGCGTTAACGAAATGGAGTCTTGGGTTGTGTACCAAGATCTCAATGCATACTCCGGTTTGTGTGCCGAAGCGTTAACGAAATGGAGTCTTGGGTTGTGTACCAAGATCTCAATGCATGCTCCGGTTTGTGTGCCGGAGCGTTAATGAAATGGAGTCTTGGGTTGTGTACCAAGATCTCAATGCATACTCCGGTTTGTGTGCCGAAGCGTTAATGAAATGGAGTCTTGGGTTGTGTACCAAGATCTCAATGCATGCTCCGGTTTGTGTGCCGAGCGTTAATGAAATGGAGTCTTGGGTTGTGTACCAAGATCTCAATGCATGCTCCGGTTTGTGTGCCGAAGCGTTAATGAAATGGAGTCTTGGGTTGTGTACCAAGATCTCAATGCATACTCCGGTTTGTGTGCCGAAGCGTTAAATGAATACCCGCATTAGAAGGTGGGCGCCTATAAAATGTACTGAATGTAAATACCCGCATTAGAAGGTGGGCGCCTGTAAAATGGACTTGAATGTAAATACCCGCATTAGAAGGTGGGCGCCTGTAAAATGGACAGAAATGTAAATACCCGCATTAGAAGGTGGGCGCCTGTGAAGAAAGAAAACTTTTTGATTGATTTTTTTTTTTTTTTTTTTTTTTTTTTTTTTTTTTTTTTTTTTGGTTGTAAGAATGTTGAAAAGAAAATCATGTCTTGACTTTCAGTTGGTAGCAACAATTAGTCTTATGCATAAGAATTCCACCATCTTTCCCAGCTAAACCGAGACCAACTTCGGGTAATTCCAATAGTTTCAAATGGCACCTCAGACGTACCTAAGTATCGACAAGATTTGTTCCTCTTGATTCAAACAAAGATTTTGAACTATACCTTTCCTCATGTTTCACGTGCCTCACCAAAAGAAAGTCCTATTCTTCACACATTTGAGTATTTTGATTTTAGGATATTTTGAGAAGTGCACTCACACTCAGAAGGATGTTCAATGCATGCGATTGTGATACCATAGGCTTGGCCTTCATGTAAGTATCCACTAATGTGAGAACACTTGAAATAGGATCATGTAGGGCTTATTATTAGCTTGTAATGTAGGCTTGGGGATGGGTAGGATATTATTTGGGATAAAAGTGACTAATCCTCCCTTGAGCATGCACTATATTTGTGCTTTGACATTTGTTGCATTTGGACGCTTGATCTTCTTTGTTTCGTAGTCCCTTTCTTTGAATTTGTATCGACTTCTTTTCGTTGTTGGAGTCCTTTTTCCCCTTTTGGAGTTCTTTTCTCTTTCTTTTTTTTTTTTTTTTTGAAATTTCTCCACATTTGTTGGAGTGTTTTTCATTATATATTTTTTGGGGGGGATTTCTCCATGTTTTGATTTGTGGGGAATTTTACTCCTTCTTTAAAGTCGTATTTTCATCTTTATTCCTCTGGGACTTTGCATCTTCTGCCTTTGGCATCTTTGATCTTGAATCTTTGTCCGCAATTTGCACATTTTGATGCGCTCAGGGAGGTCGGGCCAAAAGAGGGTAGTGCATGTAAGCACTCAGAAAGGTATAGGCTGAGATGTGGTTGTTCAAAGAAAAGGCTTTAGGCTCAAAGGGGAAATGGTAGGGATAATGTCATTTGGTAGGTTATGAAAGGCTCAATCGGGTCAAAAAAGGCCTACGGTCCTTTCCCAAATCAAGTGTAACTCAGGATTTCGCCTCAACAAACATTTAAGCCAAGTTCTAGATCATCAATGCAATGCAATGAATTAATCTAATGCTCGCCACACAATGCACACGAAACGATGAGGTTGGTTTTATTCTTATCTTAGATGCATGCAAGAGAATTTTCGAGTGTCACTAAGGTGTGATTAAGAGGTACCAAAAGAATCTATGGTTTACCACGAAATTGGTCCTCTCCATCATACCATTTGTTTCTTTCTCATGCATACTTCTAACTATGTTGGTACCAACCAAGTCAAAACTTTCATTTTTTTTTTATTTTTTTTTTTTGAAAAATGAGACCGAACCCTTATGAGGGTTGCCTACGTATCTCATCGAGATGAGAATCAGGTATGCGTAGTTCATGAAGATACGAACTAAAATGTATGTACACATTTTTTTTGTTTTTCTAATAAGGAATACCGAACCCAAGAAGGGCTGCCTACGTATCTCATCGAGATGAGAATCAGGTTCGCGTAGTTCGTGGAGATGCGAACTAAAATGTATATACACATTTTTTTTGTTTTTCTAATAAGGAATACCAAACCCAAGAAGGGCTGCCTACGTATCTCATCGAGATGAGAATCAGGTTCGCGTAGTTCGTGGAGATACGATAGCAAATGTATGTGCAGAAAGAATTCACCTCTAGAAGGAATATAAGGCAAAAAATTAAGATATTTATCGAATATAAAAATATGTATAAAAATAATGCAAAGATATAGACAAACTCGGAGCGATGCCTCGTATGTCGGGTGTTGGTGATGTCCTCGATGAGAGTGTCTCCCGACTGTTTGTAGGGATGATCGTTGTTGCGATTTCCCAATTATTTATGGGGACCGTCCATTGTTGTGATCGTCTCCAATTGTTGTTGGGGATGACATGTTGTGGCCTCTCGATTGCTTGCGAGGGCACTCATTGGCGTACCCATCCCCGATTAAGTGGGACGGTTCTCCTGTAAAGAAATAAGAAAGGAGTGAAAGTAGGGAAGTCATAAAAAAAAAATATATATAATAACATGATCAAAAACTCCCCTGATTTGTCTGTCCCATTGAATATGGATGCCTCAAAAAGTTCGAAGTCGGATGTTATCTCATGTGAAGTTCAGAGATTATTTAACTTCTTCAGACTCGACTCCTCTCTTTTTATTGCTTGATATCCTATGATAGGCGTGCCTACAAAGAAAATGAGTCAACTTGTGTTGAACCCTTAGATTTGGAAAGTGAAGGTGATTTACCGTAGTTCCATGGCCTACGACATTTGAGAGGTTTGAAGAGAGACTTAGGTCTTCAGATTTTGAGACTAAAGTCGAATGGAGATTATGGTAAGAGTGATATTGATAATCTTGAATTTTGGACTTGAGAGAATTGGTTGACGCTTTTAATTATTTTTTTTGAGGGCTGAGAGCGTCAGCGGACCGTTCCAAAATGTTTGCCCCAGTTTGCAATCCTAAGAAAATCATTTTAGAATAGCAGGAAGACCGAACCCTTATGTAGGATTGCCTACATATCTCACCAAGATGGATTAAGATGAGAATCAGGTCAGGACGTAGTTCAGAATGAATCCATGGGTGTGATATGTATGATTGTCATGAACTGGTGGTTATTCTTGAAAAGTGATGTGACAGGTGGCTGAGAGGAACCAATTACAGACAATGAGCTTTAAAAATACTTTGATCAGACAATCAAGATGACGGATGTAAAAAGATAGACAGAGTTTTGTCACTACTCTACTACGCTGAAAATATTACAAAGAAAGAGAAGCATGGCAAATATTTGATATTACTTCGCCCCTGTCGGAAGAATTGAATGACTGGGAGAGTGTTGAACTCTTGATTTTGAAAGTGAAGGCCAAAATGTCACATTTCATAATCTACGATGATTGAGAGAAAAAGAAACTTATGTCCCATGTTCTAGGATCAAAGTCGAGTGAAGGTTTGAATGTAAGGCCAATATTGACACTGATGTCAGAGAGATTTGGATTTGAGGGAAAACTGTTGATTTGCACTGTCGACAGGACTTTGGAGAGGGTATTTGAATTGTTTCAAAAATTTACCCCAGTTTTTAAAATCCTGGAGAAATTATTTTGAAACAATGGAAGACCGAACCCTTATGTAGGGTTGCCTACGTATCTTGTCAGGACAAGAATCAGGTCAAAACGTAGTTCGAACATGATACCTAGTTGTATGTGAGTTGTATAATTACTTTGAGCGATTGTATTGAAAAAAGTAAAGCTATGAGTGAGTTTGGACAAGAAAAAGGTACGGTATAAAGATGAAAAGAATGTACAAGGCTGTATTGAAAATTTCTTGAAAAAGAATGATGAAATCCAAAAGAGTGACCGTAAAGATCGACACTGGGTATGAGAAAGAACGATATATGAAGGATGGTCTTATAACTCGAGAACGAATGTGGGGGATTGAAAAGGTCCCAGACTCAACACAAGTCAACCAAAATTGTCAGACAAAAATGGACGAGGACGAAAATGACATGTGTACATATATGTATAAACCAAAAAGTATGCACAAAAATATAAAAACGCAGAATATATAATAATCAAAGAGCAAGTATCAATTAAAAATATATAACAAATAAAGAATAAAAATTAATTCGACTAAAGTAACGATCGTATGTACAACGGCCTAAGAATTCTAAGAGTAGATTCACCTAAGCTGATAAAGAATATTCGGACAACTGCGAGAAGACGCATAGTAATTTAAACGCGCCGACTCTGAAGCTAAGGAATCCAAAGAAGTTTTGGAGGAGTGAAACACTCCTCGCGTGAACCACAGTGTGTGATAGTGTACGGCCAAGATTCAATAGAAACGATGTAATAATTAAATAAATAATGTGTAGCAATATTTCGAATGCATATCTACAGTATAAAGTAAGTAATGAATCAAAGAATTATGTAGAAAAAATAAGAAAATTTATGTGTACAATATAAATAATAGCATATACAATTCACAGTGTGCAAAAAATAATTAAAGAATTAAATAATCAACATATGAAAAACGTGAGAATACGAATACCTCCCTCAATTAAAAAATTGAGTCTATGATGGTTAGAACCTGGTTCTTATCCCCAGCAGAGTCCCCAAATAATTGTCATGCCCTATTTTTACCAAGGTTAGATAAAGCACAACTTATGGACTCTGAAAGAATTTTTATTATGTACAGAGTCGCCACCTAATTTTTAAGGAAAATAAGGAAACCTATTTCTTATTATTGACATGTATGACTCGTATTTTAATCTGCGAAAAAACCATTTGAGATTCTAGGTAAGGGTTCAAGTTATTCCGAAGGGAAGGTGTTAGGCATCCTTCGGAATCCACAAATGTGGTACCTGACTAAACTTAATTTTTAAAGAGAGAGCAGGTAAAACATCATTTTTGTAAAAAAGTATAAATATGAACAATAGAAAATATATGTATACAAGTTTAAAATATGTGCCTAAGAGTATGAAAAATGTACTTTTATGTGTATGAGAAAATTTATATGTAAGAAAGTATACAAAAGAGTGTAACAGAATGTATATTGTTAATATGAAAAGTATGTAAATATGTAAATATAAGTAGATACTATTACGAAATATATATAAGGAAAATGTGTAAGTAATGTATGTTAAATACATTGAACAAAGAATGTAAAAGGAGCATTTGAAAAGATTGTACAATAATTACATCGATTGACTTGCGTTTTTTTTTTTCATTATGTAAATATTGTTTCACTTTTGCAAGAAAAAATGAGTTTAAGAATGAGAAAGGAATATTAGTTTAAAAGTGTTTTTAACAAAAGAATGTGTAAAAGATTATTTGTAAAGTTTAAATAAACTAATTAGAAGGAAAAGAAAGGAAAAGACGTCATAATGTTTGCGTAACGTAAAAAATATGAATTAATTAACTTAAGTATCTAAGTTGAATTAATTTGTTTATAAAAGTATTTACGACTTAAAATTTTGCCTAAGCGCGTAAAATAGATAAGTAAATAAATGGACACTCCCACCCGACACCCCAAAAGTAAAGTCTTCACTATACTTTATCTTTTGTACAATTACAAGAATTTACAAAAATATAAATAAAGCAATGAATTTTGAAGAGATTTTCAAACCCCTTTTAATTGTCATCTTCGGAAGTATAAGAAAATATAATTTTATTATAGTATGGACTCAGATATGTAGTTGTATTAAGTTTTAAATACGCCATGGCTGCGATACATCGGTTGGCCACCCGAGATCACCTCGCCAAGATACGGATCATAAAACTTTTTATTTTGTCTTTGTAATATTACAATTTCGTCATCGCCCAAACTTATTTTCTCGCTACGTATGTAGATATGTATCCGTCTTTTTTATTGTGGAGGCCTCAAAAATCGACGGGAGTTTTTTCATTGGCCAATGCAGTGTAGTATTTGTTCGATATCAGTGTAATATCAAAAATAGTAAAGAGCAAGGACAAAATCGTCCAAACAGCCCCAAAAAAATCGGCTAAAACAGTAACGAGCAAGATCATCTCCGGAGTGAATTTTTCGGGTCAAAATCGACACAAAATTAGCCAAAACAGTCCGGAAAATAGCAACAAAATACTACAGGAGTAACACAGAGATAAACATAAGGAGCCGGAGAACACCCGACGCCGCCTGGAACAACCAAACATTCGTGTAAATTCGTCAGCCAGATACAAACATTTAGAAGCAAAATAACATAGAACAAACAATAAAGGTCTGAAAAATGGAGCTCGCCGGAGAAATAACAACTCCGGCCAGATCTGCAAACAATACAAAACAACATATTATCTCAACAAAACCAAGTTCACCGAAGTCGTTTCTCCGGCCAGATCTGGTAGATCCGGTCAGGGAGACGAAAAATCAGGCCGGTGGTGTTGAGGGAATTTCCCAACCAAGTTTAGCCATTTTCCGGTGAACTTTGAGCTCGCTGTTGAGGGAGAAAGGACGAGCCTCGTCGTGGGGAAGAGGGAAAAGGGAAGAGCAAGGGAGAGGTGCTGGCCGTGTGGTGGTGGCTCGCCGGTCATCACCGCCGGCGAGGCAGCGACATAAAGGGGAGAGCGGGGAGAGAGAGTAGGGGGCGTTGGTGGTGGCTCATCGTCTCCGGCCGCCGGTGATCAATTCCGGCGGCGGCAGCGAGAGAGAGAGCAAGAGGGAGCGGGGGTGTGAGAGAGAGAAAATGAGGAGAGGGAGATGAGGGGAGAGAAAAGAGGAAGAGAAATCTGATGGGGTGTGTGTGTGTGTGTGTGTGTGTTTGTGTATTTTTGTCCCCTTAAAATAAAATGCCCCCTCCCCCCTTTTATAATATAAAACAAAACCTCCCTTTGCCCAAAAAATAAAAGACTAAACCTTTTTATTTTTTGGTTATTATCCGATAGATTATTTACTCTATTAACCAATGTATAAAGTTTATTAACCGATGGACGATAGCCCTAATCAGTCATGTCAAATGTCACCTTTATTAAAGGTGACAAGACCTTGACTTGACCCAATTTATTAACCAATGCACAAGGTTATTAACTAGAGGACGATAGCCGTATTCAGTCATGTCAAATGTCACCTTTATTAAAGGTGACAAGACCTTGACTTGACTGATTTGTTGCTCTGCGTATTAGAATTAATTGCTCCGACCTCTTGTGCTTGCGGAATGTATTAGAGAGTATAAATAATGTACAAAAATGCGTGCATTGGTATGTGATTAAAAAATAAAATAAAATGTAATGTGTTTTAAATAATTGAAATTGTAGTATTTGTGTTGTGTACGTGTGCGGATGACTGTAAAAAATATTGCGATTATCAAAAATTGTATAATGACAATAAATTGATAAAATCCTAATATTTACAAAATAAAGGATAATTATCAATAAATTGTGAGAAATAAAAAATATATCAATAAATTGATAAAATTCCTAAAATAAGGATGATTATCAATAAATTATTATATTTCATGAAAAATGTGTAAAAAATGTATTTTGTGCTCTTTAACGATCAGGAAACCTGAAGACGTTAATTTTAAGCACGGAGAGCCAAAATTGGGTGTCAACAGTTTGCCCCTTTTCGACTAAAGATGATGTAAGAATCTTTGGGCGAAAACGTTGACATAAAGCCAATTTTGCTCGATAAAGAATTATGATAAAAATATGGCCGAACTCTAATTTAGAGTTGCTTACATACCTCGAATTTCACGAAGATCAGGCCAGGTGTAGTTCAAAAGTTGAGGCAAATTACCTCTTGTCCTATTGTTCGGGGTGGACGACCCTGGGAAAAATAATTAAAGGAAAAGACTATTTGGGAACAGAAGCATTTACATATTCCCAATGTCTCTTTCAAAATTGCCCCAATGTCGAGCTGTGAGACGCTGGGGATGCAAGATTGTGTACTTGCTGGAAAAAAGAATGATTATGATGCATGCTCTGGTTTGTGTGCCAAAGCGTTAATGAAATGGAATCTTGGATTGTGTACCAAGATCCTGATGCATGCTCCGGTTTGTGTGCCGAGCGTTAATGAAATGGAGTCTTGGGTTGTGTACCAAGATCTCAATGCATGCTCCGGTTTGTGTGCCGGAGCTTGTGCCGGAGGGTTAATGAAAAGAAGTCTTGGGTTGTGTACAAGATCTCAATGCATGCTCCGGTTTGTGTGGCCGAAGCGTTAATGAAATGGAGTCTTGGGTTGTTGTACCAAGATCTCAATGCATACTCCGGTTTTGTGTGCGAAGCGTTATGAAAGGAGTCTTGGGTGTGTCACCAGATCTCAATGCATGCTCCGGTTGTGTGCCGGAGCGTTTAAATGAAATGGAGTCTTGGGTTGTGTACCAAAGATCCTCAATGCATGCTCGGTTGTGTGCCGAAGCGTTAATGAAAATGACGTCTTGGGATTGTGTACCAAGATCTCATGCATGCTCCGTTTGTGTGGCCGAGCCGTTAATGAATGGAGTCTTGGGTTGTGTAGCCAGAATCTCATGCATGCTTCCGGTTTGTGTGCCGGAGCTTTGAATGAAATGGAGTCTTGGGTTGTGTACCAAGATCTCAATGCATGCTCCGGTTTGTGTGCCAGAGCGTTAATGAAATGGAGTCTTGGGTTGTGTACCAAGATCTCAATGCATACTCCGGTTTGTGTGACGAAGCGTTAATGAAATGGAGTCTTGGGTTGTGTACCAAGATCTCAATGCATACTCCGGTTTGTGTGCCGAAGCGTTAATGAAATGGAGTCTTGGGTTGTGTACCAAGATCTCAATGCATACTCCGGTTTGTGTGCCGAAGCGTTAATGAAAATAGAGTCTTGGTGTGTATCAAAGATTCCTCAATGCATCTCCGATTTGTGTGCCGAAGCGTTAACGAAATGGAGTCTTGGGTTGTGTACCAAGATATCATGCTACTACTGGTTTGTGTGCCGAAGCGTTAATGAAATGGAGTCTTGGGTTGTGTACCAAGATCTCAATGCATACTCCGGTTTGTGTGCCGGAGCGTTAATGAAATGGAGTCTCGTGTTGTGTACCAAGATCTCAATGCATACTCCGGTTTGTGTGCCGGAACTTTGAACGAAATGGAGTCTTGGGTTGTGTACCGAGATCTCAATGCATACTCCGGTTTGTGTGCCGGAGCGTTAATGAAATGGAGTCTTGGGTTGTGTACCAAGATCTCAATGCATGCTCCGGTTTGTGTGCCGAAGCGTTAATGAAATGGAGTCTTGGGTTGTGTACCAAGATCTCAATGCATACTCCGGTTTGTGTGCCGAAGCGTTAAATGAATACCCGCATTAGAAGGTGGGCACCTATAAAATGTACTGAATGTAAATACCCGCATTAGAAGGTGGGCGCCTGTAAAATGGACTTGAATGTAAATACCCGCATTAGAAGGTGGGCGCCTGT